>VXBC01002563.1:68597-78935 GCA_013399945.1 Ploceus nigricollis | reverse complement strand
CCAGTATCACCATATGGATTGATACTCTGACCCATCAGAGTACCAATCCATACAGTGATACTCCATGTACCATCCACTGTGACTGTCCTGATTTCAGCCAGGATAATTTTCTTTCCAGGAACCAGAACGCTGCTTTGGATTCAGTATGAGAATGATGCTGATAACACACTGATGTTTCAGTTGTTACTCACCCTACAATAAAGGACATTTGTTTCCCATGCTCTGCCAGCAAGCAGGTACACAAGACACTGTGAAGGAGCATGGCCAGGAGAGCTGGCCCAGCTGGCCAGAATCAGTGAGGGGTGAGTGATTGTCTAGTGCATCACTTGTTTCTCTTGGGCTTTATCCCTCTCTGTCCTTTCCATTACAACTATTACTGTTACTATAATTATTTCATTTCGTTTCAATTACTAATGCGCTCTTTCCTGAACTCTCAAAACAAAGCCTGGCAGAGCATGGCAAGGATGAACAAGGCAGGGACTGGTGAGGAAACAAAAGCACTCAAACAAGAACTGTCATGGTTTAACCCCCAGATGACAACTAAATCCTGAGTGGCATTTGCTCATTCCCTGCCTTCTTTTGCCCCCTTTGCCCATCAAATTCCAGAGCCCCACCCCACCAGGGGAGGAGACTAAGCAGGAAAAAAAGGAAAACTCCAGCACTGTACCAGCTGCTAGTAAGAAATTTAACTATCTTTCAATCAAAACCAATACAGTGACCTCCTGAAGCTGCACAGGACAAGATTTCTAAAGTATTTTGTTCAGCAAGCTTATCATTTATCTTTGGTAAACTAAAAATACAAAACAGCCTCAAAATCGTGTAGCAAATACCAGTCACTAATGAGCTGTTCACTAGTTAACATGCATTTTGAACACCTCCACACTGATCATCACCATTATTTAATTAAGGATACTGGAAATTGATTATTCTCTCCCAGTGCTGTCACTTTGGCTACACTGAATACATTCTCACTTAATTTTGCTTTCCAGCACACGTACCTGAAAACCAAATGCTTCAGCAATTGTGTTAAAACTAGAAACTGCTTATTCATTAAATTTTATTTTCAGTTTCTGCTTTTCTTATTTCAAGTTGAAGAATTGTAACTGTGTCTCACTGCATCTGTTCCCATCTCTATTACATTTGTGCATAAAAAGATTTTTGTGCACCCATTTCATTAAATGTCTTACACAATACTAACAGCAAAACTTAAGAAAAACAAGTTCTGAATACTATGATAGTGATCCTATGTCTCCTAATTATACATGGGAATAACATTCTGTATGCCACCTGGTGCTACTGGCTCTGCTAGCCTGTCAGATAGCTCCTTTTCCAACTGATTTCACATCCCCTGGTCTGTCTTTTTTTTCAGCTAGGAATCACAAATAACCATCTTATTTCCAGGACCTGCAAGCAAAGCAAGTCAGCAAAGCCCAAGGTCAGCTGCCATCTAGTTCTTAGAAGGAACTTAGAAGTATGTCCTATTCCACCTTCACCTCTTCTCCAAAAAGCTGACTATTTACCCAGTATTTTACGTTTACACTTATATTTCACATTTCACATGATCAGCAGCCAACTGCTCTACTGAAATTCAGGCAACTGAAACACCTGTCTGTTGAATGATCTTCACCGGAAAGGTCTGCAGCCATTTCAACTATGCAATGTCCATCACCAAAGAAAGACCCCTAGGGTAACCCAGCCTACTTTTCAGAGAGCAATGACACTACTGAGGCTGGAAGAACCCTCTGAAGATCACACAGTCCAACCTATCCCTTCCCCACCTGACAAGAGGGTCAATCAGAGTACAGTATCCAGGGCCATATCCATTCAGATTTTTGGTTGGAAGAGACAATCCCTTGAGGTAACTGGTTCCAGTCTGCCAAGCAAAGCCACAATTTCAACACCAGGAAAAAAACCCTTTATTTCCCATAGGTCAATATGTGCCTGTCACCTCTTTCTTAACTGTCACAGGCCTGCGCTGGCTCTGTCTTCTTCATGCTCTTATCAGATATTCATACACGTTGGTAAGATGCTCCTCAGCCTTCTCTTTGCCAGGCTAAACAATCCCAGACTCCCCAGCATTCCCCTGTATGAAGGAAGCTCCAAGTCCTTTATCAGCTTCACAGTCCTTCACTGGACTCACCCCAGTACATCTGCACCTCTCTTGCAATGGGAGGCCCAGAACAGGATCCCCAGTGTGTCCTCACCAGAAGAGGGAAGGAATTACTCCTCTTGACCTGCTCACAACACTGCTGGCCTCCTTGGCTGCAAGGACCTGGCAGCAGCGAGTCCCCATGCCACACTGGTGCAATGGCAGTATTCCTGCCGGGGGTAGGACTCGTCCCTTCTCTTTGTTCAGGTCCCTGAGATGACTATCAGTCCATTTCTCCCACCTGCTAAGGTTTCTCCAATGGCAGACCAGTCTCCCCCCACAGCTGCTCCTCTGCTGTTTGCAGAGCTACAGAGGATGCACTCTGTCCCACTGCCTAAGCCCCTGATAACAACATTCACCAGTACTGGCCTCTGCACTGATACTCTAAGGATAGTTACAGCTGAAAAAAACTGGAAATCCGTAACAAAAAGTGTATTTTCTTATCTTCCAGCTTCAAAAGAACACTACCCTTGTTTAACAATATCTGTATTATACCAAAGTACAGTTTTGTACTTCGACTGCATTAGAAAAAAATGCACTAATTTTCACAAGAATTCCTTGCTCAAGTACATGACATTGGAGCCTTCCCATAGTGCTTTCTTAACTAGTAAGATCCATAAGGGGGAGCAAAATTACTGCAAACTAGAGTATGAGTTTTTGGTAACACCCACTTAACTACACTTGCTATTTGGCACTAGGAGCCTGGTTTTCCACCAAGGCTCCTATATAAGATACACACTGTGAAACCCTTACATATTTTTATGCACTTTTCCAATTCAAAACTCTGAGGCCTATGGACTGAAAAAAAATGGTTTCAGAACTGACAGAAGTATCACTGTGTGGGTCTTCCAGTCATTTAAATAGGAAGCTGCATATGCTTAATGAAGAAACAATATTTTGCCCATAAACCTCATAACACAAAGTTCAGAAACTATTACACTCTTTTTTGCCTGCTATGAATCCTGAATTGATGAATTCTGAGGACTAGAGGAGTTCTGCTCTTGTCTCGTGAAACTATTACAATAGGTAGAACTTGTCCAACTTGTTCAGCATTCTGTTATCTCGGGGTTACAGATATAATTTGGTGTTTAAATCTGATACAATACTACTGAACTCCCTAATTCCTGAAGGAATTAGGACAGAAAGGACCTTATCCACCAATGCTTCTAAACTTAACTCAGCTGCAATGCTTTCAGAATATGCCTGACCTTGCTTACAGAGATTGTTTATCATCTCACAGCCCTTTCTGCTGTAACAAATTTACCCAGACTTCCTGCCAGTGAAGCTCCCCTCTGAGCCAAAATCAACAGGCACATTAACTTTGTTTTCCTGCTTACTGCCAGCGGTGTTGAGGAATGTTACTTTTAACTTACACCTGGCCGTCAGATAAATAATGTATCTGTCCCGTCTCTCCAGTTGAGACACATCCACCCCGCCTGCAAGGCTGCTCCGGCAGCTCAGCCAGCCGGCCAAAGAGAGGCAAGTACCAGAAAACAACTGCTGGCAAGAGCCACAGACCAAAATGCTGCAGTATGCAAGTAATGGAAGAACTACGTAACAGTGACTCAGACTTTCATCAGGGCAAAGATAACGCCATGTGTGATGTTGGTCAGAACTTCTGGCTGTCCGTAACATACAGAACTGGCACAAGAATCATCTCGTTACTGCCCCCAAGGTTTATGCAGTATGGTTACGTGAAAGTCAAGCACCAACAACAAACTCTGTTATATCAGGCATCACACAGAGCTTTTTATAACAGATGTTACTTTAAAGGAAGATCTACAAAACAGAAATAATACAAATTTATTTAGTAAGAGCTAGGGTGACATCAATACATAAAAATTAGGATGGTGCCTCACTNCTTTCCCTGTCTTTGTCTCGATCCCTGTCCTTCTCCTTGTCTCGGTCTCTGTCTTTCTCTTTTTCTTTAGCCTTTTCTTTTTCCTTGATCTTTTCTTTGTCTCTTTTCTTGTCCCTGTGAAAAGCCAAACACAAACCCATTAATTCATCTTTGAACTTTCCAATTAAAATTACAACTAACTTTTAAATATACATCAAGATTATGCATCTCTGTTGAAAAAATAGTAATTCTTCAGTATTCTAATTTTTCACAATAAGGGAAAGCTATACATAGCTAGGAAATAAACAGCTATATACAGCTAGGAAAAATTTGGAAACCAAACTGGAGAAGGGGAGGCCAAAACGAAATCAAACTACTATCTTCCAAGAATGTGTCTTTTCACCTCACAGTTATGTAATTATACACACATAAATTTTCTATATTTTGTCAGGAGTGAGAGAAACTCTACAATCTGTAAATACACTCTTTACTAAAAATGTATCCACATAAAATGGCCTTCAGATTAATCACTGCCAAATGAATAATGACAGCTCATTGACAGAAGCCTTTATATTCTACAGTCTTCTCTCACACAGATATCCTTGATCTGCTTGGCAGTCCAACAACACTTAATACACAGAAATAAAAAGAAAACATGGACAAAATGTCACCGGATCCCCTTAAAAGGCAAATGTAAGATCAAAACTTAATCAAGACAATTCAACCACCCGTAATGTCACTAGGAATTTGAGAATTACTGGAAAATGCTAATGCAGTAAAAACAGAAGAAAGGAAACTGGCTTCTTTGGGACAGGAAGTATGATACATGTTCATAAAAAGAACAGTGAGGAAAATTCCATCTGATGTTCAAGCTATCAAGTCAAACAAAAACTAATTAGCTAACAACTTTGGTTGGAAGATTACATTTTAGTATAGGACTATTTGAAAATGCAAGACTCCATCTTTTCCCTCTAGTACAGAGACACATAATGAAAGAACAATTGTTCAGAGAGAGAAGCAGGAGAAAGAGGTAGAGGAAAAAATGATTAGCAGGCCTTATTCTATCAAGAAGAACCAGACTGACAGAAGTTACCTGGTATTGGTATCTATTCTAGATTTTTACAGATTCTAAAAGAGACTCCTTCACACATGAAAGGTCCTAAGCACTCAAACTCTCCTCAAACTGAAGAAGTGTTTGGCTGTTATCTCCCTCTCAACTGCAAATAAAATGCAGACTGTTGTATGCTCTACAGCCTGACAGCTTTGACTCCCATCAGGGTCTGTCAAGTACTTCATTAGGAGTCTCAGATGGAATGTAACATCATAAAGATGAAACAGTGCACAGTCCCCACAATACCAGCCTTACAGCCTCCCAAGAAACGTCTTCCAGTTAATTTATAAGAGATTTCACTGGACTTTCCCCTTCCAGTAAGCAGATGTCTCAAAGCTCCAGAAAACAGAGAATCAAAAGGATCCACCAATAAAACCCAGTCAGCTATGCAGCCTAGTTTTGTTTCCACATAGGTCCACAGATCTGCAGCTCTCTTTCCCACAAAACTTATCTCATAGAACAAGAGGCAGCTGCACAACCTAAGTACAAATCTCTCTTTAAATAAATCAGGGGAATTACAGAAATGAAACTAAGAGCATACCAAGACTTCTATTCATGAAGCTATTTTCACAGGCACTTTTGGTTTGAGCTTATTCACTACTTCATCCCTAAAAAAATTATGCTAAGGTCTTGTTAAAATGTCAGAGTTTAGTAATTAGATGATCAGACATAAAAACTAATAAACTTGATAGAATACACACATAGTACATCCTGAAACACATATATGCCATATAACCAATACATGCATTTGTTCCTGCTGTTTGACAGACCAGGAAAGTCAAAGATGAAAATAAATGGTTATGCACAAGAACTTCATACATGTTCTCACAGTACAGGATCAAGGTCAGTCTGAATTCAACCTTCTCCACAGATACACGTCAAACAAGCACTATCCATTTTTAGTGGGTTCACAAGCTACACAGGATGTTCCTTATCTACTGGTTGCAGTCTGACAAAATGACTCTTTTCAGTTACCTTGGACGTTAGTACAAATGTAGATGAGACTATCAAAGTTAAGGTGCCTCAGCATGATCATTTAACCCCTGGAGGCACCCTACAGGCTACAAGAAAGACAGGTAACTCTGTCCTAGCCAGGACTACTATACGCAGTATTAAAATTTACTTTCTGTCTTTTTGTCCCACAGATGAGACTCCATCCTTAATGGTAACCTAACAGGTTTGTTATTTTTTTTTTCAAGAACTGTACTCTGACCCAGCAGTACCGTCCTGTGGAACAGGGCTCACCGAGAACGAGAGCGACTCCTTGATTTCCGCCTCTCCGTAGACCTAGACCGCTTCTTCAGAGGGCTCCGGGACCTGCGCCTGTCCTTGTGTCTTGAGAGGGATCTGTTGCCAGACCTACTTCTAAATGAAGAATGCCAGAACAAAAATATTTTAGTGTGGAAACTTCATACAAATGAAGCCAACCAGTAAAACGACAGTACGCATGTGTTGTGTCACCACAAAGTATTACCTGACACCTTCAAGCATGACCCCTTAACAACACACTGCCTGCAAATGTTTTTGCAAACACGGGTACTTCATGCTTCACCATGTGTAACATGCTCTACTCTGAAACCATTTAACTTATACCAGTGTTTCATAATAATCTCCAGGAATATGGAAAATAGAAGTTGCTATAATTTACAACAGTTGTCTTCATGAAATGACCCTGCACAAAATCTGACTGGCAATTTCTAGCAGATTGTAAAAAAAGTTAGTTACATTTTATTTCCTTTCCAGGCCCAAGCACTTACTGAAGTCTTAGTCATCCAAGAAAGAGGACTTTGGCTGCAACGATCTCTTTTTGCTCTGTTCTCCTCCTTATAATTTAAGTTCATAAAGTCAAGTTACCTTTCCAGATAAAAGGATCTGTTAACATGGATTTCATTTGTAATTGAAGTGTAGATACTCTGATTTAAAAAAGTCTTACGCAGATTTGATGAACAGCACTTTAAATTTTTTTTCCAAAATACTCCCTAATTTCTGGAAGACCCTTTTCCCCAGGGAAACAAAAATAAAAAGCTGAATTTGCATGTTAAGTTTCAAAAAACCACATCACTGGATACTTTGCTTCCCAAGGCACCACAAAGTTTAACTTACCATAGACAGAAAGATCACATATATTACTGAATGAACCTACAGAACTGTGAGGTACAAAAAGTAACAACTGCACCTACCTTCCACAGCTCAAGGCACACAGTTGAATGATGCCTCAGGATTTTAGCTGTTATATTTTTCATACACTTGTAATCCTGCAATTCTTTAGTGTATAACTCCACATAGAGGGTTAGCTACCGCTCTCCCATTTTGATCAGACAAAACAATTCCTCTCCAGGCCTGGGAATCAAGGACACCTTACTTTCTCAGGCCCCGAGAAATGTAAACAAAAGTGAGTTAGGAGGAGAGCAAACTTGGGGTAAATAACTTTATTACTTGAAGTTGTAATTGAAAGATTAACCCCCAATATGCAAATGAACCAAACTTATAAAGGTGTGAAAACCCTTGACCCGCCGTCCATTTTTGGGTGTAGCCCCTGGGGGGCTTTGTGTGCCCTAAATGTATGTGGAGGCCCTTCAATAAATATAATTGCTTTTTATTCCCTTAATTTTGTCTGGCCTCTGTTTTTAGGTAGCTCCAAATGGCATCAGTAAAATATACCAAGAAGAGGAGAAGCCATTTTTTACCTATAGCTTTGTTCTCCTTATCAGCAGAGAAATACAAATAAACCCCAAATCCAATTTATTGCAACAGAATCAAAGCACAACCTTCAATAAATTTTATGTCACAGAGATGAAAATTATGTTATATAAAACAGAAAAACAGGGAAGCAGTAAGGATAAATTATTTTTATGGATGAAGCTGCCTCAACTGGCCAGACTGGCTTTTTTTCAGCATGTTCTCAAAACTGGCAGTAGCAACATTAAACAATTTAACAAAACGTACTAAAATGTAATAATTAACATTTGTTTAAGGAACAGGTTTTCCACATTTAAAGAAAGAAAAGCTTATCTTCTAAAATTGCACTTGGTTTGTGCCAATACAAGATCGTACTGAAATTACTGCATTGTTGAACAAAAACCAGTCTGTTTTTCAGTTATGCCTTGAGTTAGGGACACAGCAGAGAAGCAAGCAATAAGGAAGTGACCAAAGTGTCCTTCTTGCATTAAAAAGGTACCTAACATTTTGAAGTCACTAGGAAACAGGTGCTGTGGTTCCCTGCTGTTGCAAAACTGAAGCCTGCATCTGTATCACATTTATTTGATAGTATAATTGATGATAACTCCCTCTCACCATATTTTCTGTATTTAAAAGTATCCTAGTAGCCTTGTTTGAAGACATGAAAGAAAGGATGCCTCAGAGCTGCTGCTGCAATTTGGACAACACCCACCTTTCAAAAGTGTAAGCAATCAAATAACATTCCAAATTTTGGGGTTGTTTTTATCCTTAACATAGCCAAGTATCTTTAGATTGATTTACCTAGGTTCTCAGAACATACTCCTGACATTGAAAGAATCTGGACCACTTCGGGAAGCCTTTATAATTCTCACAGAACAAGCCTGTTTCATTCACAGAAAAAAAATCTTAATCTTCGAGAATGATCTAATAATTTTCTGTTTCAGAACTGAACAAATTTAGCCAAGCAAACAAAACCTGAAAAATGAGAAACTCCCCCTGAAGCCTTTTCCGTATGCTTTTTAAAAACATAGCTCCACATTTACAGGACAAAATTAACTCAATGCTTAGAAGTTGAGGACAATACCAAAAACCAGCCAAAAAACCAGCCAACCTATCTGCTCTATATGCTTCATCCACAAAGTGCAGGTTTCTCTTTAAAATACAGGTCACAAAATGTTATTTGGCTACATAGCCTGAAGTACGAAAACATAAAATGCACAAAAAACCTACAGAACTTATTATTTCATATGACACGGGAAGTGCCTTCTAGAATGTTGAAACTGAAAGTAATCCTATAAACACTCAGGGTATCGAGGAAAAGAGTATCTATTCACGGACAAAGTTTCTGGTTATGCTGATCTTCTGGGCGCAAGTTAGTAATCTCTAGAGCAACACTGGTCTATAACTAAAAAATATCAGTAACCAGCACCTTGCAAAAAATCCCAATATGATCTTAGTCTGAAACAAAAAGCATACTTACCTGTGTTTTGAGTGTGATCTTTTCCTCCTAGATCGGGATTTTGAGCTAGACCTGGATTCTGAACGAGAATGGGAACGAGATCGACCACCTTTTCTTTCACTGCTCTTTCCAGACTCTGAGAGGAAAAAACCACTTTGCAGTGTAAGCTCAGAACATTTAAAGATCCCAGTTAACAATCTGGCACAAGTGGAATGTACCACACATATTGCAAGGGGCCTACTCTCTGCACATCTTCCTTCTTTGCAAATATCCTTCAGAAACATCCAAGAAAGTCATTGCATATACTCGTTGAGTGCAGCCATCCTGCAGCAGTACACATAAACCAGATAATTATAAACAGCTAGCTCTACTATGAACGGGATTTATGTTGCTGCCACAATGCACAAGATCATAACACGTCCTCCATTTGCTCGATTTATTTAACATAATTACCTTCTTATTTTAATAACTTGAGAAGAACAGAGTAAATGTAGAGGGCATAATTTTGAAAACAAGCATAAAATATAAGCATTACTGTCTGTATTTTTAGATATTTCAAACACTGTACAAATACTGACATTTTATTTCTTATTGTTTCATAGGAGGAAAGGAAGAACAGAACAGGCTGAGAAGTCTGACCAAAGGCCAGAAAGTCAACAGACACATAAACAGTGAGCTCACCACAGTTCAGAGTCTAAGTGTTATTCTGTTGCTTAACAGTGATAAAGTGCTAGAGTTACTTCACTTCTAACCAAAAAACACAACAGAAAATTATTCCCCCCCAAAAACCCTCAAGACTCCACACTATCTAACCAACACAAGACAACATCTGGGTTTGTTAGTAAGAAGAATGGCAAAAAATTGCTGACGAGAAGAAGAGGAAGTTGAGATTTTTTTTTTATGCTGTGGTTTTGCAATCAGTTTAAGCCAGTATAAATCACCACTGGAACATCTGTCTAACCTCTCAACACAACACCACCTTCCTCCCTGAGTTGGCATCTCAGTGTTAACAGGGAACAGGGAAAAAATCTGGATGAAAAGAAGTCCTTTGCAATATGCTAATATTTATCCCAGATTCATTCTCTGATGGCATTTGCTTT
>VXBC01002563.1:54698-68152 GCA_013399945.1 Ploceus nigricollis | reverse complement strand
GCTCTTAGAAATGTGTACCAAGGTAAACACAGAATGTGCCTGTTCAGTAATTAATACAATATACCTACCTGGCTCAATAGCAGCAGATATAAAAGACTGGGCTTCCCTTACTCTCTTCATCACTTCTTCTAGCTCCTTGGCAGCAGCTTGTGGTGTCATTTCAGGAGGCTTCACTATTGCATTATTGGAGTGATTTATCCTAAGTTAAAGAAAAATAAAAGCCTTTCATTCTTAAACATTTGAACAGGGCAAATGAAAAACAAGTAAGGAAAACATCTCAACTTCGTATAAAATTAAAAACTTAGAAGTTTAGCAAAACACCCATCTGTTCCAAGTATCCAAAGTATCTTTTATTACTTTGAAATCTTATCACTTTTAAAGAAAGGCAGCACAATATTCTTGTGTTACAATATTTTTAGTAGAAGTCCAGGAATCTACTTCTCTATTTCAGATCAAATCTTCACATTAACACCTACTAACTACATGCACATCATACTGAAAACTTAATTAGTACTATGGACTTCAAAGATTTTTTCACTATTATAGCTTACACTACCTCAAGATTAATATAAATATATTTTACTCAATGCTATACATATTCTATTGAGAGAAATTTATGCGAAACCGTGAAACTGGAGTTGATAAAAATGTTTTGGTTTGTTATCTGAAAAAATATTAGTCGCAGCATTTTGCTACACAGAAGTCATAAATGCATATGTAATCATACAAACAAACCTCTCATTCAACAGTAATATGGATAATTAATTTCTTACTTCAGTGGCCGGTCTCCAAACATAACTCCATTAAAGGCAAGAGCTCGAGGTACAGAGTTTTGGTCTGCAAATTCCACAAAAGCAAAGCGTGTTGGCTGCATCTCATCGCCTGCCATTCGCACAAATTTGACTTCTCCAACTTGCTTAAAGAACTCCAGCAGCTGATCTGCTGTTGTAGTCTAGAAAGAGTTGAAGGGCTCAGCTGAAGCAAACTATACAATGAAAACCATTATCTACTATATTGGGCAGTCTAAGAGCCACAGATTTTTGGAATGGTATCTCCGCATTATTACAAAGGTGATATGAATTTGGGAATGTTACATTTTAAGACTTAAAGATGTGTATCTTTTCTTCCATTAATCTAAAGAACATTTTACAATTTTAAATATTACAGCCACAAGCCCTTAGTACTTCACCTAGGCAAAAAAAAAAAAGAAGACATTTACATGGGATTTTGTACTTTTTAGGCAACTAATCTGAAGTAACTGGTAAGAAACTTCCTTATACCTGTTCCAAGCTACTAATTGTACCTTTTGATCAACTAAAACAAAAAAATCCAAACAATATTAAAGGACTTAGATTTATGTGGCTTTCTACTAGCTTCCAGTTTATTTTATCACAATCAATAGTACTTTTACACTCAGTAGATGTTTCAGAAGTCAAAAACCTCAAAATGTAATACTTACATTGCTATCAGTCAAAAGCAAATATTTTTCAATTAATCCGATCACCTCTCAAAAAACCAAGCTGCTGATGGAAAGATATTTATGCTAATTTTGCAAATTCCAGTAGGACACATCATTCCATCTTACTGTACCTAAGCAACTACCCTGTGCTGTG
The DNA here is from genome assembly GCA_013399945.1 of Ploceus nigricollis. Classification (NCBI taxonomy): domain Eukaryota; kingdom Metazoa; phylum Chordata; class Aves; order Passeriformes; family Ploceidae; genus Ploceus; species Ploceus nigricollis. The sequence goes on along the minus strand of VXBC01002563.1, from coordinate 66,539 downwards.
AGGGACAGCTACCATGATCTCATGACTTCTGAGAACTGCTCATCTAACACACCGAACTGTACATTTAATCAACACACACAATTAGGTTTCTTTAATTGATCTACAGTGGATTCTCTGGTATTCTGACAAAGCCTGGTCTAATCTGACTGGCATGTGAACCTTCAAAATTCGAAACATCATGAATGAAAATATTCAGGGGGTTTTGGTTAAATTCATGTTATCATTAACTAATGGAAACTCTTTTAATGTAAGATTAGAATTCATAGATAACATTTTCACACCTTCTGCTTGTATTTCCACAACACAGAAACAAAAAGAAGCTACCTGAGAATTCAAGTTTCCAACATAGACTGTTCTCCTGATCTCATCAATTTTGGATGGATCCACATTCCCCATAATTGGTGGTTGTGGAATTTCTCCCAGTGCCGTAATGTTAGGATCCAATGCTGCTGCTGGTATAGCCCCTAAAGTACCAAGTGAAACACCAAGCTGGAAAACACAAGCACAGAACACACTCTGCAGCCAAGCACTGGTGAAAGACATTCCACTTCTCAGTACCTGTTTGCCTGGATGCATTCCTGCAAAAACAGATCTAATGAATACAAGCAATACTTTAAAGGTCGCAGCGCAGCAGGTTTTTTTAAAGAAAAATCTACCAGAAACAAGCTTCCATAGTTAAGATATCCTGTGGGTTATCAGTCAACACCTTATGAAAGAGATCTGGGCAGGGATATATATTAATCACAAAACATACAAGCTCTAATGCTCTGAGTCAAATAAATTGAGTAAGACTCTATCAGACCCTGCTAGCATTCTTATTTTTTTGAAATAAGTATTTGGACTAGATGAGGAATGGCTGAGGTCTTGGTCAGCAAGGAAAGAAGGGAACTTCCAGTGCTCGGGATCAATGGGACACATAAGCGTCTTCTGGACAAATGAATCACCCAAGACAAAATTAATTATAGTTGAAATGCAAAGAATGTTCTGTCTAAGTTCTCCCACTCATACCTAGAGAATGAGAAAAGTATACAGCTCTCATGTTTGGAACTGGAAATTAAAAACCCTCCTGTGAAACAGTATAAAAAGTCACTTAAAAATCACTACAAAATGGTCCATTGAGTTCCTGGCTTGAACTTTCTCTTCCCAAAAAGCAACTGTCTTTCCAAGAAATTAATTTTCTAAGAAGTGTGGGGAATTCTTAACAAGCCATCAGTACCTTTTTTTATGTAACAAAGGAAAATACTACTCTATTTTAACCTTAAATTTTCCTTCAATAAACCACAGCAACTCACTGATGTCAAGAAAGGCTTACAGAGGCAAAAGGGAATGGAGGAAAAATTGCATAACCAAGCTCCTCTACTTTTCATAGTTAAAACACTGTTAGACAGTCTAACAGTCAAAAATCTTGCCATAGAGATATCAAGGAAAAATCTCTACTGCAGCTTTTAATATTTTGTAGAACTGGTGTCAATGTAACTTAGGTTTTAATAATGTTTTTGTCACTGGTAACTACCACTGGACCAAATTAATGACCCTACAGGGTAGGATGGCAATTAAAAAAGAACAAAAACCAAAACCAGCATTTACCCACTATTTTGGAAAATAGTAATCTGAAAGAAAAACCCTGGAAGGTAGCACATGGATATCTTCCGATCAATCCTCAGGAGAGTCACCACAGCTAAACCCTCACTGCAACACCCATCAACCAGGTAGTCCTCGTTCCCTGCACAGGAACAGAGGAAACTGAACTTCACTTACTGTAGTCAGGGGAGTTGGTGTAGGTATAGGAAGCAACCCTGCACCAGGCATCAGACTTGTCATAGTAGGAGCAGGCGCCAATAGAGACAGGGCTTTGGCTTCATCTGGGATTTTACCTGAAGAAGCAAANAAAAAAAAAGGAAAAAAGAAAAAAAACAAAGTATGTGCTGACTGAAATTTGTGCTTTTCTTTATTACTCTGGTGCTACCTACTTAGAATGTAAAAATAAATAAAACATAAAATAATAAACAACTGAACTACTGTGACTGCATAGAATACATACTACAAGTGAAGTTGAAAGTGGAGAAAGGAAGAGTAGAAAAAACTTAGATTTGTACTCTCATATTCTAGTCACCTCAGTTTATCTGAAACTGGTAAGTTAATTCTAAATTTACTGAGACTGAAGAAAATCACAACTGATCAGGCCAAGCAAGCTCTATTTTCCCAACATAGGTACTTCCTGCTATTTTAATCTGATTATAGTTCTCCTGCAATGCCAAAAGTAAGTAATAGCTAATCTGAATTAAATACTGGTTTTATTGAATGTTAGCCATGATTAGACTACTAAATGAACCCCCAAAATATCTCCAAAACCGAAAAGATTAATAGTTAAACAATTACGATGACATTTAAATGTACATTTTACATTTGAAACGCAAAAGGATTAGAACTGGCAGAAACATTAAACACTAAACTGAAAAACTGGTGAAAAAAGTTCTAACTACACTAGGGATCTATGATCTGTTCAAAATTACTGGCATAACTATATACATGCTAAACAGCTGAGTCCTTTGGCATTACTCCATGGATCTTAGTAAATAAATGCTCTTATTTCAACACTGTTGTAGTAGGCAAGCAATACATAAAAAGCATGCCAGTGGTTTCCTGCCTTGATTAAAACTGCATGTTTTAACTACAAAACATCTAAATCCAAAATTTGACGATCAATATTCCTATCGAAAAGGAAAATTCGAGGTAGGTTTCAAAACACCATGCAGGTTTAGCAATATGAGTTCCAACTGACACCACAGAAAACAGACTGATTTAAAAAATTAAAAGAAACAAGTGCTGCAAACCTGCTCTACAGATCTGTGGGAAAGTCTGGGTTACAGCTGGATATGACTGAATGACAAAACAAATCTAAAGGAAACTTAATTTATATGTAGCATGGGTGGAACAGGACAGATAAAATAACAGTACCCATTTTTTTTTCATGCTTCCTATTTACATTTATTTATGTTGAATTTTGAGACACCTTGCAACTTAACATATAGGAAACCAGTTGATTTTGCTAACTAAGAGAGAAAAATAGGAAAATTATTAGCGCTTAGGAGTTAACTGTGCAATAATGACTTCCAGGACTTTTTTAAAAAGCATGCATGAATCTAAGCCACCATCACAATGTTCAGCACTTTTAACAGATCTCATTTTGAAGTCAGGCATGCATGAGAAGGGTACCTGATTCACCTGACTGCTCAAAAGTATCAGGTACTTTGCGTACCCTGCCTAATATGTAGGCCTGCTAACAGGCTTTTGACAGTTCCAGCAGATGTGCATGCAAATTAGGCACAGAATTATGTACCAGTTCTTCTGAAAACCAAGGTATTAAAGTTTTTTCAAGTGAGCAATGCACCAGAACTTATCCTGAACATCAGCACCTTGCAATTAAACAGCTACTCATGCAGGTTTCTATGGATCAAGGGACATGGCACAACCGAATCCAGTGGCAGAAATGGCTCTGATAGCAGTGTGCCTGCATGCTGACTGAGATCCTTGGTCAGTACTGTACATAAGTATATGCCTAATTTAAGTATGCACTTACATGCAGCCAATTCAATACACACTTAGCCAGGTAAACTTATAAAATGCTTAGGCATTTAGCCCTTTTAAATAGGAGCTTAGTTAGGCACATATAACTAAGACAGACAATGACTCAAGTTCACAAAGTGACTTCAGTAGGAGCCTAAACTTTAAGTATATGGATCATAGCACTGAAATAACTGAAATCATTAACTTGCTGGAACACTGTTCAAGAAATCCACTGAACATTTCAGGTAAGCTCACCACTATAGCAGCTCACAGAATGAAGAGCATGCGTATGTAAATTGTAAAGTTTGCAGCATTATTTCCAGAATACTTTGGTCTTTCAACAACGTAAAGTTCTATTTTAAATACAAAAATGAAGTTGGTCAGTTCCACACCACAAAGAAAGATTAATTTATTCTGTTTTCAAGAATGAGAAAGGGTCTATTTCTACAGACAGACCCCTGAAAATCTGCCTGTATATTCAATGACACTGTCTCTTCAGAATAACTTTTCCAGTTTTTAAGTCCATGTCAAGTTTTAAAAAAAATTCTACAGAACGCTGTTGTGGAGGAAAAAAAAATCGGCAGTATCTTGAATATCTACCTTCATATTCTTTAAATAGTTTTGAAAAACAAATTAACATGTGAGTCCAAATAACTTCATGAGTAAAAAGCTCTAAATTTTGCAGTTTTACCTCTGTGATTGTATTTGTAAAGGAAATACAAGCCCACTGAATACATCAGAACACGCAGGTTATGACACAACCGTTTAGGACAATTTAGTTTAAAAATAACACTTGCATTTTTAGAACACGGTATTTAAAATCTGAGTAAGAATGAGGTGAAGATATTTCTTTTCTAATGAGGGAGCAGTCAAAATAGTGATGCCATATCTATACCACATCCTTAGACAGAATTCTTAGAAGCTCTTCTGCTTAAAACTAGAGGTTCTATGATCATCTATTGATTCTCCCCTTTGCAAAAGAATCTGGAAGCAAATGTACATTGTCCCAGTGCTGCTTAAAGGCACAGCTGTGATTGCTACTTTTTTGAACCATTAGTCTAAAGCACCCTAGACAACCTAGTCCATACTAGAAGCCATTGTGCTGAAGGCTAAATAGAATCATCTGCATCAAACAAGCACTAATGACAGTATTTTTATTCCTCAAGCGCTCAAAAGAAATTAATTTCCAACTCTTTGTAGTGAACCTGCAGAGTTAATCCTCACATCCAAAAGTGCTTCTGCAACGAGCTTGCTTGTTTTAAAAACACTGAAGAGGTCACAGTCTACTTTAAACATTAAAATGGTCATTATTTTCCTGCTATTTTACATCAGTGGAATATGTATGCTTAGAAATAAAATAATTTCTATTAGATCCAACTCATGAATCTAAGTGGATTTAGCAGAAGGGAATAAAGAGATTACAGCTACTGGCAATTACAACTGTCACAGCCAAATCCAACAAAGATCACAAATCAAAGCTCTTCCCAGCTGCAGTGCAGAGTCTGCTGAAAGGAGTGAAACCAAGAGATCTCAGTGCAGCTGGCTGGGAAGAGCAGTGCCTGGGGACTAGACACACCACTTTGTCCGCCACCACTTTTGTTTCAGGGCTTCTGTTTCACAAGAAGAACATCCTTTAGGGATCAGTCACTCCAGCATGAACTGCCAGGGCTTCTGAGACTCTGGGATGACTGGAAAAACCCTTTTTTTTTTCTGACTTTAGTGGTTTTTTTAAAACATCTTCCTGAAATAATCACCACTGTAGCATGTCAAAGTGCAACACACACACACACACACACACACACACACACACACAAAGAGAACTGATTCAATCTTCCCACAAGTAACAGTGTTAAAAGACAATGTGTCCCACATAACACACTCCAACCAAAACTTCAGGCTGCATTTGTACTTATGAGTGGTAAATAGTTTTTTCTGAAAGTTACAGAAAAAAAAAAAAAAAAAAGAAATTTTTCTTNAGATTTAACAGAACAAAACAAAAAAAGGGACAAAATAAAATAAAAGTAAAAGAAACAAAGGAAAGAAAGCAAATGACCTCACTGGAGCAAGGTTTCATCAGAAGCAAACAAATATTTCATGACATTCAATACTCGTGAAAGCTCAATATCAGAAATAATTATTTTAAACTCTTCTTATTAGATATAAATAGAAAGCCTTCTTTTAAACAGATCGTGCAGCCTAAAAGTACTCTGCTGAGAAAAGGAAAAATAGCAGAGAAAAATCATGATTTTACTTTGTAAAGTTAATTTCTCCAGAAAGTTTTAACTTTTGTTTCAAGAAAAGCTCACAAAGCATAACATATGAAAGCATGCATCTTAAAATTTATATAGTTTTCACTATTCCAGTCTGACACAATGTGTTCATCTGTTGAATTTAGATGCTTAAATGTATTCCAAACAAAACTTATCCATAATTCATAGCATAAAACTTAAACATATCCTAAATTCTCTGTATACCAAGTATACACAAGTAGCTTCAGGTCAACTTCAAAATGAAACACTATGAACCCTTTACAAAGCATAATTTTTTTCAGAGCTGAATTACCAGTTCACAAGTACAAGGGTACAGGATTTAACAGAACAAAACAAAAAGGAAAAAAAATTAAAAAGTGGAAATAAAAGAAACAAAGGAAGGAAAGCAAAATAAAATGAAAACAGAGACAGGGCGTCCATCTTCAGCAGGCCAGACTTCAATCTCATTTCCCCCATGAAGATTTCACTTGGCGGCAGGTTTAGTGGCATGGCAAACAATGCCTAACTCAGGCAAGTGTAACAGGTCTGCCTTGGCCAGTCTAGTAATCTAATAATGCACAAATATCACACAGAGAAAACATACAAAACCAAATTAATAGTCAAAATCCATCTACCACATAATGTGGACATAAAATTTAGAAAGATTAGGGTGGCATCTTTGTTTAGCTTTCAACCTTTGCATTTTCAAAGCATATTTAAGGAAAAAACTACCAATACACACACACAAAAAGTCATATTTTCACAGCTTAATAAGCTTACTTAATTTACAATTACATTTTTGTTAAATTGTTCATCAAATGACACACACTTTACATTGATTTCATTCTGTAGTGATTTCCTCCTTGATTTACCACTCTTTAAATATACTCCAAATTTCAGAATTTTTTTGCTGTTTTTTTGAACCAGGTTTTCAGATTTTCATTTTACCTCTCCTCTATGTTTAATTTCAGGCATTAAATGTTTTATTACTGGCAATGTTGGTCAATGGTGTAATTTTACCTCTTGGTAGGATAAAAAGCCATCACTACTTTTAAAACCCATGATCCACTTCACTGACTCCATTAACAGTGCATCATATGATACGTAGTGAAAAAACCCTTGTGCCATGGTCTCCAAAGCCATACTTATCCCACACAATAAACTCATCATAAAGCTAAATTTGTATAAATTCACATCTGTTTATAAATGAGTGATTTTGATATAAAGTTACAGAGAACAGCATTCTGACATCAAAAAAAGCAACCTCAAAACCCAATCACTTGTTCACCTAATTATGCATACATTTCTGTGGAGTCCAGAATGATTCTGACCAGTGACCATGTTTTCTCAGAAAAGCCTGATCAGCCAGTTATGAATAGAGCTGGAACAAGATTTGCCAGAATTTTGACTTATTCTCCTTTCATTCACTGTCTACCACAAAAGACACAGGAAAACGTAGCTTTACCTGCCTGTTGCCATATCATGTCAGGCAGTAATCTCAGCACAAGAAAAACATCAGGAAGTGTTGCTCCCTCATTAGGCAGCCATCTTCCCTCTCTGGCAATACTGAACCAGTGTTAAGATCTTATTGATGAAATATAAAACTAAGATTCTGAATAATCTTTAGTCTATTTGTTTAGGGGCAATTCTTCAACTGGAGACTTTGGTCCCCTTAACCTCTATACAGTTTCCAGTGCATATAGCAATATCCTCTTTGTGGTTTAAGAACAAGTTAAAAATATGAAAACAAAGAGCCCCCAAAATATGACACAAAAGGAACTAAAAACCTAGGCTGTACAAAGATAAATGTATGTGCTGTATGATCTGCCTAAGAAAGCTACAAGAACAGGCAGTACACTGTAGGTCAATATGGCCTTTAGTGGAAGTACTTTTATAGTCTGTGAAATTTTGGGGACTTGTCAGTTTGTTGAGAACGTCCCAGATGAGTGCTACAGCAGCACTCATCTCACACTATCTAGATCATGATGCAGCAAACACAGCAAAACGTGGTACTCTGGGACCATTGTTAACAAACTGCAAGAAGCCAATAGTATTTTTCTGAACCACAACCTGACTCTTGCAGTTAGAGACGTTAATAAGAGGTATTTCTTGATCTGCTGCAGTTTACAGTTCTATCACTGTACATATTGCTGTTCGTGGCAGAACAGCAACCAAGCTGAAAGTCGGGTTCACCCCATCAGCTGGAATGATCCCATTCTGAAGGGGCAAAAGGTCCAGCACCAGCCAGAGGCTAAATTCGACAGTGATCCCAATGAAGTCAATGGGGCTCTGCCTAAATCCATTGGTATGCCTGCCACAGGACCTTGCTTCATGTAACTGTATTCAAATCTTGACTAACAACAAATCTACTAACAACACAAACTGTCTTGTACTCAGCACACCTGTAAAAGCGTGGCCTCAGAGCTGGGGGAAGGAACACCTGTCTACGTAGCATTCATCAAGTATTTTATCTCATGAGAGTTTAATGCAACTACATGACATTAGTACTGTTTTTAAGAACACTTAATGAAACTACATTACATTAGTAATGCTTTTAAGAACATTTTATGGTGGGAGCATTCTGGACAGATCACCGCATATTTAAACAGATATCCAAAACAAAAAAGGAGTATACGTAAGGAAAGTTTTTTATGGCACATGAAGTAACATTTTCAACAGTAACAAGAAGGAAAACTGTTTGTTTAAAAATTAAACTAGCAGATAAACATTTATATTCAAACAGAATTTTGAAGGCTAAGTATCTTGGATTAGATGACTCTAAAATGGCCAAATGAGTATATCACGTCTGTAAGACAAAACTGGGATGTACTCTAAAAAAGCAGAAATAATCAGTATCTTTAAAAAAGCACAAATCAGCAAAAAAATCTCTACAGCAAAGGTGATATATTAAGATTCAAACTGCAATGCTAAGTGTCAGAAAATTGCCTGATCTTCTCAGAGCTCCATTGACTTCAGTGAGAACTCTGTGTGCAAATACACTTGCCTACACAAACCATAGTGAAAGGAATTATTTTCCTTTCTTTTCCTTCAAAATACGTAATAACTACGGAAACCTGAGTTATCATAACTTAAACCAACTATCTTTTTGCTAACGCTGAATTTCAATTAAACACGTATAACTGGGGCTTTTTTCGTTCAATTTTCAATTTTGTTTCAAGGCCTTTTTTTTTTTCCCAAAAAGCAATAAAATAAAATAAAACAACAACAGAGCATCACCTTACATAGAAAGCTTAAAACAATCAACAAACACAACAAAGACCAACATTACAGAGGAATGTCTAAAATACCAACCTTCTGCGCAGGGCACAACTATCAAAGCTCTGTCAATAAAAACCGTGTTAGTTAGATGCTGGGCCACACCAACACTCGATGCTTCACGAAACTTAATATAACATACTTTGGAGGAAAAAGCAAGAGGTGCGTTGCTGCAAGATAAAAGGAAAAAATAACAATTAGTCATAACCCTATGCATGTATTTTTAACTATTACTCCTTAGGGGAAAAAAAAATGTTTTTGCCTAGGAAAGGAAGCTTAAAGTATAGAAATCTACTAACTTGCCACTTGCTGCATCAGTGAAAAAAGATGGAGCACCTTTTTAATGAAAACTTTCATAAGCCAAAATCACTAATTAACCAGACTAATTTTCTTCTATTATCTGGCTACACAACACTGAATAGTACATTTCAAACTACTATTTCAAGGAGCATATTTACTTGACAATTACAACTGCCAAGTAAATATTCTATAGTTTATCTTTTTTTTCTGAAAATAATCTTTGTTTAGGAAAGACAAACAACAAACCCTGCCATTTTTTCGTGGGTCCTTCAGATATTAGCCTGTAATAATCAATATTCTTTCTCCGGCTTTCACAAAAGTAGTTTTATTAATAAAGTTTTATTAATTTAAATAGTTTTATTAATTTTTCTTCTTACAAAGATAAAAACAGTTCTTGAGATGGCTTTCAAATACTGGGTCTTAGCTGACTAACGCAACAAAAACTATTTGCCTAAGTTCGGCACAATGTAGCATGGAGTAACATCAGAGGAAGTAGGAGCAACTCACCATTTGGCTACAAAAGGGAAGAAAATTTGTAATTCACTTTTCCATAACACTGTATGCCAAGAGAGAACATGTAAACATTGCAATCTTGATCAAAACCACATAAGTTTGTTTTAAAAATGTATTCCCTAGTCAAGGTTTGTAACCTTTATATTAGCAGCTTATTTCTTCACATGAAGGAAGTACAAGTAAATATTCAAAGAGAGAATACAGTATTGCTGGAATATCAGCAATTTTCATTTGAAATCATGGAAAAAATGTTGCACAGACTGTTTCACCCTGGTCCTGTCTCAATCAAAATGGAAACACATGTCAAATTTCTGGAAGCACCAGCAGCAGTTCAAGTTTAACACAATCCATCTTGGAGTCCCCTCGAATTCCAAGGACGTGTTTCCCCCAGTTATTCTAGGAGATTCTATTAGATTTCAGGATTTAAATACAAATCAAAAGTATTATACATGCAATGTCATCATATTAATTACAAAAATAAACCATAATGTAAGCCTGAGGCAGGCAAACTAGTATGTTTCTGGCTACCAGGACAGTAGCACAAATGTATAATATCTAGAGACGGCCAAATTCAGAATGGCATTCAGAAACATCTGTGATGGAAAATTCTGTAAGAATAGACAACACTATGGAGCAGAAACTAAACAGGGAGTGGGAGACATAAAAATGAAAGTCAACCTCATTCAATTCAGAGAAACACTACAAGATGACTACATTTCTTCTGCCCACTTTTATTTATTTGTGGTGGGTAATGCTGTTACCATTTCAAGTTTCCACATTCTGGAAGGAAATAACTGCATAGAACAGCTCCTGAGCCAGCTGTAAGGAATCGGTTGAGACCAGTTTCCAACATCAGAGGTGACAGCCAGCTGCGACTTCTTCAGTACTCTAGAGATACTTTGTTCACCACAAAGACTGCCATGGCCACAAGTAGTTTTTTACTTGGTTTGGTTTGGTTTGGTGGGAGAGAGGACTCTCAGGGGAGGGAGGAGCTCGTGTCTTGGAGTTTCTTGTCATCGTTATATGGTGTTTGTTTGCTCCTTTTTTAAATACATCCCTCAGTGTTATAACCCAAACAGCTGAAGTCACCACTGAAGGTTCTATGGCCCACACTGCTGAAGACTTCTAAGATCTCCTGGTTTTTTTTCCTTTTTTGTTTTCATTGTCAACTCAAAAATACAATTCTGCTCCACGCAGTTTCAGACCCCCTCAATAATCCTTACAAATGTTAACATCTATAGAGCCTGTACTATCAAATGTGTTTTTGTAAGATTTACTCTCCTGTATTCCCTGATTTAGAGCACAAAAGCTATGTGGACAGTATGTTAAAAAATATTAGATGTCCGAACACTGGTGCAAATGAGGCCCTACAAAGACATCTTGATACCAAGTGTTTTCCAGAAGTTAGAAAGGAGAAATTCTCTACAAGGTGACACTCTCTACTAAAAACACATCAAAGATGCATCAAGGGAAACCATTAAGATCTAAGAGATGTAAAATTTTAGAAGGTCTAACAGTGATCGAGTCCTCCCCTTTTATGAAGGGGGCCTCCAAAATCTTCCCATCAGCCTTCTTAAGAAGGCTTTTTCTTAAAACAGTGAAGTCCTATTCTAATTCCTTTTGTTCCTTTTTTTTTGCTAGCCTGTACTGAGGTTGAATTGAGGGAGACTCGTGATCTTTTTCCCAGGTTACACAGCCTTGATGTCAAAAAGCAACTCATATATCTCTGATTCAAAGTTACTAAAATGCAGTTACTCTCTTTGGAAAAAAAATTAAGAGGAAATAAATACCTAAATAGTATTTGGACATTTCTAACATTTTTGTTTCACTTTGTAGGAAGACAGCAACATTCATCTCCTAACAGAATAAAAATCAACCAAAGTATTTCCTAAGAAGGATCTATTCAGAAATCTACAGTAATTAAAAAAAAAAAAAA
>VXBC01002563.1:37349-47801 GCA_013399945.1 Ploceus nigricollis | reverse complement strand
TGAAACCAGTTTAAACTTGCTGCCTCTGGATGGCAGTCAGCTGTAAAAGTGAGCATTGCTAAACTGAAACAGCTGTGAGATTTCTGCATCTGCTTTTCATCCGTTTTACAGCAAACACAGGAAAAAATTTAGAATTGCTGTATTGAGCATAGCAATAGAATTGCTGTTTCAAATTTAGAATTGCTGTATTGAGCATTTCAATTAGAAGAGACACGTTAGCAGCTCTTAGAAGTGTGTTTTACAATGACATTCTTCTCCCCATAAAAGTGCTTGTATCAAAGATGGAGTAGCTCTTCTTGGCTTTCAATTATTTTTAAACTTACTTCAAAATAAGATGAGGGGCTTAGCTGACAACCTGAGATAGTGTTGCTAACTCTGAATCTCCAAGCACAGATTAACAAAGGAGGAGCATCTCCACCACTGAGAGACTGAGAAAATGCACAAAAGCAGTTAAAATTTGAGAATCTTAATCTGAAAACACCAGTTGTCCTTCAGGGCACCATTTCTACTTATGAAATTTAGTATCTGTTCTACACAGAACACTTCTTGGATTACAGAAGCGTTTTTTTCTTCGAAAGGAGATTTTAGAAAATCCTTTTTAAAAGCTATATAGAAGTCTACATGTCAGTAGATAAACTAATAGTTTTATTATATACTTTTAATACCCATATGTGTGACTATGTATGTGTAGGGAAATGAAAGGGAAATGTAAAAACTCAGCCTTTTTTTTTTTTTTTTTTATTTTTTTATTTTTTATTAAACTGGGTGTTTGCTAGGAGATCTGCTATTTGCTGTTTTTCTGGCAGGACATGCAATTGGAACTGTTTGGGTGGGTGCCCACTGGAGCAAAAAAGAGCATCTTTCTTCTTTGCTGTGAGGTTATCCTGCTGGGAATCACAGCATGTAATTCTACATAAGGGGAGGATGTTTTTAAACCTCACAAAACCCTCTCTGAACAAGGTAATTCAAAGGTGTTGGATAGAAAATTCCGAATTCACTTGGATGAATTTCTTCTCCTTTCCAGTCACATTTTGTAGGAGCAGGGCAAGTAGTTTTCTTCGTGGCATAAGAATATAATAGAATCTTTATAATTGTGAAGTTTGAAAACTGGAGTAAAACTTGGTGCAGATAAACATTAATGTTTTATTTCCAGCTTTTTTTTGAAAGTGGCATAAAATAGGCAGTATTACAAAACAAAGTGAGTTTGGTAAGTAGTAACTCTAAAAAAAATTATTGGTGTCTTCAAAGGTCTTAAAATATAAGCACATAATGATTCAATCTATAATAGATTAAGTACATTTGTAATTAAACAACACCACACATTGTTTACTGCAGGGTCAGGAAATCAGCCAGTGTGTTTTCGTAAAATTAAAATGCAGCAGGAAAAAAAATTGTTTAGATGTTTTATCTGTTTGGAGGTTTTCAGCATGGTTTCTAACCCTTGCATGCATCAACTCCTACCTCATCATTCACTGCTTATGCCAGATAGCAAATGAGACAATTTTACATGATTATTTCATTTTTCCAGGACTTAATATTATGTCAGCTAACCAGCTGTTACTGTCTATTTCAATATTTATTAGTGAACCTCAGTTTCTCTGTAGTGAAGCCATAGCTTTCAGCTGAAGTCATTTTTGGAAGAAACATTCTCAGCAAAAAAATACCTTCTCCATATTCAAAACCAGTTTTTGATTATTCTGTTGTAAGTGGAAGTTCTTGCAGATGTAAATAAATCAAATACGCTAAAACACTGATGTTAAGAGCCGTGGCACAATACTTACAAACCCTGTATTTTGCCAGTGCATATTTATAATTCCGTAGAAAGCTTTTACCCGTTTTTTGGGGTTTTTGTATTGTTGTTTTTTTCTCCAAAGTTCCCTTCATCAATTACCAACATTAACAGTTGGATGAGGATTTCTCTGTAGAGCATCTGGTTCATCTGCTACCACTCTGTCTGTGAAAAGACAGTCCATGAAAGGTTTGTCCCTGTCAGTATTTCCACATCTGGCAAACAAGAGTGAATATTTTGCCGTATTTTTTTTATTACTTTGAACAATACTAAAGCATAAACATTTCAGCCATTTGCAGCATGCAGCCATGCCTCACGAAATGGATGCAGCGCAGAGCCACGCTCCCCCTTGTGTTATGCAGCTGCAAAAAGAGGTGTTGCAGACTACTGTTGTAAGAAATTTAATTCCTGGTGCTCTAATGATTGGGCCGTGCAGAAAACTTTGTTACTTCAGCAACATGACTTTCCACGAGGAACTCTTCTTGGCCATTTCAGGAACCTTACCAGCCTAGTCATATGTTCTCTTGCACGTTCCCAGTGCACCTCCAAAGCTTTTAATCAGGTATTGATCTAGACATGAGGGGCTGAAAGTGTCCTGGCTCAAGTACTGCGAGCTGTATGTTAACTGAATCTTTCACAGCTCAGTGATGCTTATCCACACTTGCAAATTACTTTCCATAGGCACAGCGTCCTGAGCACAGTATTTCTGATGGCGTTTAAAACACTGGATTTAGTGCTCATTTCACGTTTGCTCTTCCTTTAAGCAAACAGCTGCTACTTTTTCCATACTTAATGCTTATCCCTAATACAAAGCAATAGTTCAAACAGTTCAGATCGCAGAAGTGAAATGTAAGTCACATTCTCACAGACAATATTCAGGAAAAGCAAACAAGAGGGAGCAAAGAGCTGGAAATCAGGGAGTCCCACAGAGAAGAGGGTCTGAACTGCAAGGAGCTGTGATGCTGTCAGTGCTTGAAATGAGGCTTTCAGACAGCAGGAGAAGAGACCAGATGCTCCTAGGAACCCTCTGAGAAACCTGAGGGACCTGCTGCTGCCAGGTACAAGGCAAGGGGGCCACGGGGGCTTGGGGACACTCTGGCAGTTTGTAGCAAGTGTGGTCAGCAGCCCTTGGGGCAGCCTGCCTGGAGCCTTTGCTGCAGCTGCCTCTGCTTGGAGAGTGATCCTGCCACCCTTCAGCTGGTGCTGGGAGGGGGCTTGCTGGCTCAGGGGGAGCACCTAGGCCCCCTGCCCCATGACCTTCCATGCAAGACCTGAGCACCTAAGCAGAGGAATTTTGGAACTCAGCAACCTGTGCAGCTTGGGGAGAGACAGGACCTCTTCAGACCCTACAGCTTCAAGAGCCCTGGGCCCCACAGTGCAGACCTGGGCAGTCTGTCACTAGCAGAACCACAGGTGGAATACCAGGGGGAGGCAATAGCTGGAAACTGGTGGCTTCTAGCACTGCATGTAAGGCTCCTACTTGTAGTGCAGTTTTAATGGTGTGGCAGAGCTCCAGTTTCAGGGCAGTCTCGTAGATATTGCATTAGAATCTTCTGTACACATTCCAAAGTAGAATATAATCCATGGCAGCAGGGATACCATACCAAAAAATACACTTTCTCTCTGAAAAAGTGCCCTCAGGCAGAAAAACAGAAATTAGACCCCATATTCTCAGATGCTTAATGAAAAAAGTTAACTTTTTCATTTCATTTTATGAAATAATGTCCAAATAGGGAGCAGATATAGAAAACCTAAATAACAAGGGGCCCAGAACTCCAGGGTCATCAGGGCCATAACATGTCAATAGTGAGAATCAGTTTTCTGTATAGACGAAGTAGAACAGTGTTAGTGGTACATCAGATCCACACATACAAGGACAGAAAGACGAAACAATTTGTGTTACCACACGGTTTTGTGATTTTCAAGAAAACTGGATGTAAAGCCAAATTTAGCTCTCCTGTGAAATTCTGTGCCTACCTGTTTTATTTCTTTACCACATTACCCTTGTACACCTCTTCAGAGTGCTTTCAGCATACTCTTAATTTTAACCCTACTCATTGACCTAGGCATCTCTCTCTGCCTATCAAAACTAGCGAACTTGCACCTAAAGTCCTCTCTTTGTGACAGAAGCCGCTCACTGCCCTATGTGATTTCATTGCAAGACTGGGCTGCACGGGGTCTGGCTGAGATGAAGTTAATCTTCCTTACAGCAGTGCTGTGCTTTGCACCAGTAGCTGCAGAGGTGCTGATAACACACCAGTGTTTGGCTCCTGCTGTACAGCACTGGCACAGCACCAGCACCGTCTTCCTAACATTCTGCCCCCCCATCGGTGGGCTGGGGGTGAGCCAGACCTTGGAAGGGGACACAGGTAGGCCAAAGGGTGGTGGTCTGTTTCATACCGTGTCATGTCAGCTCAGACAGAAAAGCTAAGGAGAGGAGGATGAAGGTGGGGCATTTGGTTTTTACAGTGTTTGCCTTCCCGAGCAACCACTACCCGTGCTGATGCCCTGCTTCCTGGAAGTGGCTGGACATCAACTGCTGATAGGAAGCAGAAAATAAAGTTATTTATTTTCTCTTTGCTTGTATGTATGTAAACTTTCTCTTTTGCTTTAGTAAACAGCCTTGCTTAAACATCCAAGTTGTTTTCCGTCTTATTTTCTCTCCTGTGCAGCTGGGGACGGGGGAGTGATAGAGCAGTTTGGTGAGCACCTGGCATCAAGGCAAGGTTAACCCATCCCGTGGGGTTATTCACAAAAACATTTCTTTGTTGTGAGGAACCCAGTCTTGCAAGGAAATCACTTAGAAGAGACCTGTGGGCACTGAGAGGCAGGAACACAAATAAGACTTTACTAATGCATATTGATTGAGTACTGAGGTCTACAGAAACTGTAGATTAATAAATAGTGTTATGGAGAATTTCCTAAAACTTAAATAAGTCAATTTCACACAGCTTTAAAGAGCATTAGTTTATTATCTATTCTCCATGTGTTACCTCAGAAACAGTCTTCTTATGTACAAAAATTTGGAATGTTGAAAAAGTGCTGATCAATAGAAACATTACATTGCTGTTGACAAGGGAATATTTCTAAACAAAACCAAAATAATAATGAATGTTTGATTCTGTGTGTTGCTTATTGCTATGTCTGTGTTCATAGAATGCTTTCAAGTATATACACTTTTTCTTAATTCATTCAAAAAAGAAACTAAAAAAGTATTTACATAATAAATACGTGGGAGACTTCATCTTTTCATTACATCAGTTGAACTGATTCTTTAATGAACTATTAAGAATAGAAAGAATTAACACAGTTTGCATCAATTCACTGCCATGCTGTGTAACTCAGGTTGCTGATGGATTTTATTCTATTCAAAATGTAGTTTACAATGCTTTCAAACTGAAAAGTGCTGATATTGTCTCTCCTTCTGAACCCTGGCTGGACTAGATCAGGAGACATCTTTCTCCCACTCCCCACAAAACCATTTAGTCTGACATGTTTACCTTCACACACTGACACTGACAAAACAAACACATTTCAAGTCACTGAAAACTCAAACATTTAGTGAGTAAAATCAGCATAATTCATGTTTTATTAGACGATTAATTTGCTAACTGACGGAAGACAAGCTTTGGCCAAGTATTTCCACAAGAAGTACTAAACTTCTTGCTATAAATCTCTACTTATATAGTTCTACCAGCCAAACAGTTTTTGGTAGAATTTTTCTGTGATACATAAATCTGAAAATTAAGTGACACAACAACATTTAAAACTTCTGTTACCATTAAAGCAAAATACAATACAGTATAATTTCTCAGTGATATATTTAAATGTACTGCAAAATGTATACAAAGTCAGTCCAAGATCAGTAAAGAATCAGTTCTGCTTTTTGGACTTTTCCCTTCTCAAAGATACAGGTTTTATATAAGACCAAGGTCATTAGGACTTGTCTGTATGTATCCCCATTAAAAGGCAGTGTGTGATAAAAATAACATGATTAAAAGTTATGAACATGTGATGTGAACATTTTGCATTTTCAATAAAAAAATAGAAACTAAATAACAACTAAACACCGAAGCCTGCCATTATATAGCTATGTTTCTCATTCTTTAACAGCACACAGAAAATAAGTGAATTTTATCAAAATACAGCACATTTCTGCTAATATATCAAAAAAATCATTTTCTATGTAAATATTACTGAAAATCAACTAAAAAGAATTAAAATATACAAAGAGTTGTTAAAGGGTTTCAATTAAAATTATTAGAACTATACACAGTACAACAAGCAATAGTTAACATCTTTGAAAGAAGTGCAATAATATTGGAGTTCACTTATTAAAAAAGTACTGCCTGTTTATTACTGCTAGCTATGTATAATTCCTTTCTCTTCCAGCTCATTGTTCCAAAACTAAAGGAAGCTGGTGTTTCTGCTAGCTTTATTAAAAGCATTTACTTTCTGGGTTGAAAAAAGCGCTTACACCTGTCCCAAACTACCAACCTGTACGTAATTAAAAATGAACTGCAATAATCGAATATTGCTCCAATGACAGGCTAATTATTAGCCCTGATTAAAAACAGTTATCGGTCTTCTATGGCACTTTTCCCTGGTCCATAACAACCGTGTATGAATCACCACTGCAGACTATGCAGTCTCTACTCAATTACAAAGGAGAAAGATAATGTTTCTGGTAAACAAAATTAATAGAAGCATAATTGAACCTTTTATACAGTAATAAGGAACAAAGGCAGCCCGTGGTAAATCACTATTACATTAATGTAATTAGAAACCCTTTAATGACTCTGAAGTGTCTAGTTCACATTTAATGTTACCTGTAGGAACAGCCCTTTAAGAAACCTCACTACGAACTGGTGGGTTTTAAGTACACCCTCCCTTTGCTCTCCATCTCACCACAGCAACCCTCCCTCACTGCTCAAAGTTTCACAAACTGGCTTTGGTTACCTAGCTCCACGCGTATGGTTTCCTTTGTGATTAACAAGGCAATGCAAAGGCCAAGCAAAATCAGGATGTCTTTCATAACCTTTCCTGCATCATTTGTCTGTCTTTAAATTTATATTACAGGCAACAATCTTAAAAACTGGCCATTTCAGTTTCATTTTTAAAATCTGTCAGCTTAAAATGGAATCTTTTTTATAAAGATAAAATTATCACCATTTCCACAAAATTGGGGATTTCCATAGCAGAGAAAAATCTCTGGGCACAATTCCACAGTACAGTTGAAAAAATTACGTATGCAAGAAAACAACTAAACATGAATCACATGTGGCAAGTGAATATTCAATGACTACATTAAGAACAAATCCTGTATAATATCACAAATTTGTAGTTACAGTCTTCCTAAAAAAAAAAAACACCGTAAGCTTTTATTGCATTTTCTGTTGGTAGACGTACACCCCGTAACGAAACACTTTTTCCTCTCTCCCGACTCCAGATTTAGATAGCAGATAATTGTTTCACCTGACCTTTATCCTGCCCACCCAGCACCACCTTCCATCTACCCACCCATCTATACAATGTGCACATAGCAAAGCCAACGCTTCATATCCCCGTTCGTATCTACAGAAGTGGTTCAGCGCAACGCGTCGGTGCCTGGTGAATAAAAACGAAGGCAATAACAGCTACGGGACAGACAGCCCTGCCGTCTGCCCACCGGCTACAGCTGCGGCTCCCCAAAGCCTCGCGCACAGTTCAGTAACGCGTGTGAATTATCCAAAAATAAACCTACCCTCTGTACAAAAAACAACACAGGTTTGTTCTTGGAGGAGTGATCCTTAAACTGCTATAATGCTTAAAAACGAGTTTATTCACCATACGCACTTCCAAAATTGTTTCCTGTATGTTCTCTACAGTGGTTTTTCCCCCTTTAACCACGAGTTCGGTATTTCCTGTACAAATTTTGATCATAATTCTTTTTGAGTTCTTTTAACGTATAAAAATATGCAAAATATTCAGTTTCCCCATAGTCCTTCAATGAATTCTGTTGTTTTATCCCCACAATCCATGGTACTTATGAAGAAACTTCTCGCACAATGATGAGTTCCACTGCATTCTGAAAAGTCTTTAGCAGCGATACTGCTTGTCCGTGATCAATATTGATGAAGCTGTATCCATTAGCCTAAAACGAAATATTTAAAATTGAAAATGACAGTCTTTTATTCCATGCCAGTAAAAGGTATTTCATTATTTCATGTACATTTATTTAAGCCTTAAGGTTTCTATATGAATGCGGAGAATAAAACACTGCAGATTACTTGAATTTGTACCTGCATACTCCAAAAAACTAAGCTACCATATCAGCCTGGGAAGAATATTGCAAATAATCAAAAGAAAACTGGACTTTAAGCTATTAACATCAGACATTTAATTCATCAGCTGTAATAGAGCCACACCAAAAAACCCCCAAAACGTACTACAAGTGACACATCCTATTTTAAGTACCAGAATATTAGAAATGGCATCTGTGGTAAATAAAAACTATTGACTCCTGTGACAAAAACATTAATGGCAGTGGGAGTAATGTTTTTGTGTTAGACTCTGAGATAATTCTCAACTTATATTTGCATGTGACTCTAAACAATATTGTTATTCTTGGACAAGTTTGTCTTGGCAAACACAGACCGGCCCAAGTGGCCCACAAAAGACAGGGAAAACATGGCTATGGCTCAGCTTCTCAGAGTGTACCAGTGCAAGATCATGCTCAACTTGGTCAGCAAAATGTTGCAAAAGGACAAATTTGTCCATTTAAACTGTTAGAGCTTCCAGCTGTGCATCCCATCCTCTTCCCTGAGCTCCTTATGTGGTGACAGAGAGCTGGGTGTGCTCTCTGTGCCTTAGCAGTGACATTTTGAAAGTTACAGTTCTTATCCCGTCACTGAACACTCACTGTTAGTACCAGCTGAATCCTTGGTTAGAAACCAGGGGATTTCAAATATTTCTAGAGTTGCAGAGGAAGATCTATGTAGACTGTTCAGAAAGCAACAGTGGCAACACCACTTCCAAATCATAATTTGTACAGAATGTCCTAGCCTAGTCTTAATTCTTACTTTCAATTATCCAGTCATTAGTCATGTAGTATATTTTTATTAGAAATATGTAGTAGACATGCACTATAGTATGCATGCCTACTGAATGTTTTACAGAGAACATTGCAAAATCAAGCATAGCAAAGGCATTTTGGAAGATATGATATTCATTAAAAAAATCCACAGAAGTCTGAGTGGCTCAGGACAGAGTGGGACTGTCATTACATCACCACTGGGACTATCACAGCTAAAAAGAAGGTGCTGTTACATGAAAAAATACCCTTCGTTATGAGAAATAAAGTGGCTTCTGATTGCCTAAGCATGGAAATGCAACTTGTTCTTGAGCTCCTTTTCAAACTGAATTCCTTATTAAACAATAAGCAAAACCCAAGCAGTGCCAACATAAAGAAAACCTTCATTAAGTAACCTGATTTGTCTGCATGGCATTTATAAAGTCAGGAATAAACCACTAAGACAGCAGTTACCTTTCAGGTATGTTCCACTTTACAAATACCTGACAAATGTGCTAGCAGCTTTTTCAAAGGTTTAACTTGCCTCCTGTTCCTGTATGTGCTGGTAACCCTGGGTGTCAGGTTACCACCATCCCTGTGCCACAGAGAACTGGGAACTCTCTCACCCAGTGAGCAGAAACAAGGAGAGATTTGTCGTGCTCAAGAACAACCCATCTTCTAGCTGGAACTACTTAGTCTCAGTTCAGTTTTCTTGTGTGCCTTTTAGGCTGAGTTTTCAATTTGGCTTTGTTTTAGAATACAATTCACAGGATGTTGTGGTTTAATCGAGATACCAGTGGGGGTTGGGGTGTTTGGTTTTGGGCTTTTTTTTGTTCTGTTTTTAGAAAACCGAAATGCAGCAGAGTCAACCCCGTCAACATTTCAAAGATATGATGAATAATTATTTTTAACAAGCTCTGGAATTTAAGGGCAGCTAGAACAGTGTTCAAATGTCCCACTAGCCCATTTTGGTTAAGAAAGTAAGGCACTATGAACACACTGCTCATTTCCCTGACCCCTCCCCCAGTAGCTTATGAGCTCATGAGACAGCTCCCAACAAATCTGGTACAGAAAAGGTCTGATGGGCACAGACTTCCTGGAGAAAGGAGCAGCACAGCCTGCAGTGCAGAGGCCACGGCTGCTGCAATGCAGGGGGGCAGGCAGGAGGAGCACGCTGTGACCAGCCGCGCAGCAGAGCAGAGGGGCAGCGCTGGGCAGGGCTGGGCAGGGCTGGCCTGCAGCGGGGGCTGGCAGCAGAGGCTGGCAGGAGCTGCACTGCAGGAGCTGCAGTGGCAGGAGCTGCACTGGAGCTGCAGTGGCCAGAGCTGCGCTGGCAGGAGCTGCGCTGGCAGGAGCTGCAGTGGCAGGAGCTGCACTGGAGCTGCGCTGGCAGGAGCTGCACTGGAGCTGCAGTGGCAGGAGCTGCACTGCAGGCGCTGCAGTGGCAGGAGCTGCAGTGGCAGGAGCTGCAGTGGCAGGAGCTGCAGTGGCAGGAGCTGCACTGCAGGCGCTGCAGTGGCAGGAGCTGCAGTGGAGCTGCAGTGGCAGGAGCTGCAGTGGCAGAAGCTGCACTGGAGCTGCAGTGGCAGGAGCTGCAGTGGCAGGAGCTGCA
>VXBC01002563.1:24759-36967 GCA_013399945.1 Ploceus nigricollis | reverse complement strand
AATTAAGTCACTATTGTAATTAATTACATTAGGTACATTACCTGAATTATTTTATCCCCTGGCTGTAACAGCTTAGATGCTGGTCCATCTGGCTGCACTCTGGTTACAAATATGCCCTTGAAAAACAGATTAAGAAATATTTTTGACAACTATGGAAATATGGAAATATTTTTGACAACTTATTTATGAATAACAGGATAGCATCAAACAGATGTAATTCAAAACATTTTTTCAATTTTCCATCCTAAGTAGAAGAGAACACAGTACTATTCTACAGGTCTCTGGCTTTTAAAACTGCCTCCCTTTTCTGATGTTAAAGATCTAGAATTATCTTTAAAGATTGTTGTGATCCACCTTGGTTTAATCTGGCAGATATATGTATCAAGATGAATTATTTACTACCAGAAACAGAGCTGTAGGCTAAACCACTGTCTCCTCTGTAAGAGGATTCCTAACTGTACACTCCACAATTCCCTCTCTCAAACCTGCTAAGTGATAACCAGAACTGTTAACCACTGCAAAACCTGCTCATCTGGGATAACCGTCTACACTGTCATTCAAGGGTGACCACCTACCACCTTGATTTCCCACACAGCTTTCCAGTTTTCTCCCTTCCAGTCCTGGAGTGCAGTGGTTTGGGAAATACATACTCTTGCTTTTCTCCCACTGCTGAACATGAGGAACATTATGGATCAGAAGGCTTTCAAGAAGCATTAGTGTGGAATACTTACATCATCTTCTGGTCTGAATGGATTTCCTCTGCCCCCAACTCCTCCTGATATACTGAATCCAAGCTCTGGATCCTTGTCAACCCTCACTCGAATCTAAGTAATTACAAACAAAGTTAGATTAACTGGCTGAAAATCTAAATTCAAAGCTACTTTAATGGAATTATTTCTAAGGAATTCAGGTGAATAAAAGCTTTGAAATGAAAAAAAAATTAAAAAGAAAATCAGAGAGTATTATATCTCATAATATTAATGCAGAACAAGATTGCAGTATAACATCATGTATCATTGTACCTAAGTCTTACTCCAATATCACTATTATTATAATCATAATTCACATGGGCTTTAAATTCAGAGATATTTTGATATTATGTAGGTTACTTTAATGCCCCCAGCAAATATACATGCTCATGTGAAAGAATCTGTTCCTCCTATTTCTTTGCTACCTCTAGATAAATTTTGAAAATCAAACCTCATTCCTACTTTGACTGCAAGTTGTACACAGCCAAGCCTGTCCTCTTTCCTCTTACTAGAAGAGTTGAATAAAAAACTTATTTTACACAGGAAGTGGACATTCTCATTCTAGCACAGAATGAAAATGAAGTTACCAGGATTTTCTCAAAAAAACTCAAACAATATAGAAAGAAGGCTGTCACAACGAAACAGTCATTAAATGGTACAAGAATTTCTTATGTACACATCTGTCTATCATAAACAAAACTGATAATTATCAGGGATGCATCAGATTGCTCCAACATTTTTATGGATTTTTGCTTACAGATACACATTTCTGCACGTACAGGTTTTTTTAACCATTCCAGATGCAAAGTACTCTAAGTTGTACTGTGACTTTGTGTTTTCATCAGTTACTAGCTAAATAATGAAGTTGAGATAAATAAATTTAGTTGAGAAATTAATTTTTAGCTCAGTAAAAAGATGCAAGTCAAAGTTTCTAGTGCATTCAGTTAAAATTCTACCACATTTCTCTCAAAACTGGAAGGAATGTGTGATCTGAGGAACAGAATTGCTCTGAGCTCTTTTGCTGGAGATGAATCCCTATATTGCTTCTGTCACCATCTACAGAGAAATGATAATAAATGAAAACAACGTGACAATGCCTCTGACTGACAGATGTCATATCTGTCAGACAGATTTTGCTCTCACCTCTTGCTTTGCCAGCTCGTGGCTTAGTCTGGGAGAGCACTGGGACTGGGCATAGGGAGGCTGGTGGGCAACCTTCAGCATCAGGTAATCAATTAATTGCTCTCTAGATGGATGTCTTGCGACTGATGACTGAGGAGGGAGATGATGCACTTGGCTGTAGTTTGCTGGAAGTCTCTGAGGTTGGCACATCTGTCCATTTGTTAAAGGCATCTGCAAAAACACATGAACGCTCAGGGTCATACATTTTATAAGCAGCAATCCTCAATTCTTGCTTCATTAATTCAGTACTTCTCATATGTGACTGATCTTAATTTTCAGCAATGTTACTAACACTACTCTTCTGGATCACGTACAATTATACCCATTTTGTTTACAGTTATCAGCTCTGACCTGCTGAACAATTTGAAAAACAAAAACTTAATTTGAGAGCTAATTTATTAGCACAAATTATATAGCCTTTGCCTTTAGCACTTGTTTTTTTCACTGAGTTTCCCCAAATATTATTTTCCAGCAGTGCAACTGATGGTATTGACATTTGATTCATACCATTATAGTCTGCACTTTCCTTGCAAAAAATTCAGAGTTTTTGTAACAATTTCTGGCAGATCATACAAAAATAACAATTGCCCCCCTCCGCCCCTCCTCCCAGGCTGGCAGAGTACCTGTTCCCCAAGCATATCATGGTGACCACTCCACAAGAAAACTCCCCGAGCAAGTTCCCATCCAAGCTCAGGATTTTAATACCAAAACTGTAGCCTGTCCAACAAATATTACTCTTTTCTTAATGCCTATGTAATTATTGATAGGTATAATGATGACAAGCAGCAGTGAGGCACACAGCTGTCAGGACATAACAGTGCACTCCAGTCGCGTTACCAGCAGCGATGCTGGAGGTGGCAATGGCATGGGCAGCCTTTTTACCCCCTTGCCAACACGTCTTGTGCTCTTATCCACCTCAATTAGTCCCTGATTCATCTGTGTGATTCCAAAAATGCTGTACACCTGAGTTACAGATGGGCCTGCCACCGTTATCACATTAGTCATGGGATACAAGGATATTAAAACACCCCCTCAGTATCACGAGCAACAAGTGTGCAGATTTCAGCCTGTAACCATGCTATGTGAATGGACACGTGTCAGAACCTGCTCAGCTGAGTTTATGTCAGGCTGAATCTGAGAAATGATAATCTGTGTGTATATAATACATTTTCAGATCATTTACAGATCATGTGCATTTAATATACACAATTTCCCACTGCCTTTTCTGAAAACTTGAAGTATGACAGGAAAACGTTTTTTGCTGCCAGAGGTTGAGTTTATATAGGTAAAATGTATCCATAGCTGTGCAAGTTCCCAATACCCATTGTCTGTACAAATGCAACTGAAATTACTGAAGGTGTAAGAATAAAATCAGCTCCTGCATCATAATAATTTACAAGAATCCATTTAGTTTCAGGGCAGTGAGACCTGCTTCCAGAGATGGTGCTTGGAGATGAATACAGTGTCTCCTACTAATTCTGGTTCATCATCACAATTGCATCACAACAGATTTCAATTTGTTCTCTAAAAGGTTTAATCAGCTTCATATTACTTTTCTGAAATCACCTGCCATATTCCAATTTTCACTTGCAAGTACTTGTTTGGCTGCAAATTTCTTCTTTCAAAGCACCTGCTGAAGAAAAATGAGAACCATCTTCCTTCCTGCAGGCACCTGTTTTGCTGGGGATGCTGTTTCACTTATGCCAGTTTGGAAGCCTGTGTATTACACTTTAAAGACGCTCTAGTTCCAACTGCTATCCCAACATAAGTTTCTACTGCTAATAAAAAATACAGCCTTATGAATAAAAGCAAATAATGTCCTATCCATGCTGTCATGCAGATAACTACCTGCACAGGTGTTTTTTTGATGCTGTCTGGAGGAACATCTTTGAGACTAAGTGTGGCAGATGAGTAATTCTGCTGTCCCGAAATGAAAACTTCATCCTGGCATTGGTCTCCTGGAGCACAAGCCTGGGGATGCTTTAAACAGAATTAAATGGTAAAGACAAATGTCTTTATATAATTAAAACTAAAAAAATTCTCAGAAGAAACTCAGGATAAAACATTTTAAGGGCTTTATCATTCTTTATCTTTTTTTATTAACTAGGACATTATTTATGCAGAAAATCCCACTAACCAAGACATACACCCATAAAATGTTGATGGACGTCTACAAATCTCACAGCTGTAGAGGTGTCTTTTATCAGCAGTAAATGAATTAATAAATCCCAGGAACTAACTGTTCAAAGACTCGAGGAAGTCTTCTGTTGATTTTATCCTGCCCACTATGGACACACACCACTCAGGGTGCTTATTTAAAAGCTCATTCCCTCATATTTTCTGACTATAAATTCTCTTGAATGCCTACTGTATCTTACAGTACAGTTTGTATCATCAGGATTTCTTCTGAGGGAGGAAGAAGAATAGCAAGATTTTGTTCAAACCTCATCAGCCTGGGTTAAATTCAGAATGGTAATCTTTTGATCACAAAGGTACAGTGAAACCAGACAGTTCTACACATGTTCAACCATCTACAGAGCCAGTTAGAGAACTCAGCTTCATGACACTAAACTGAAGAGCCCTGCAATAAGTTTACAGCATATGAAGTGAAGGTAAAATATTTAATGACTAAAAAATAGTTTCAGGATACAAATGATATTTCTTTAATAAAGCATTGTGCGTATGTAAAAGGATAACTGTATCAATTTAAGGGCCCCGTTACAGTTCGTTGTGTCCCCCTGCAGATATTGCCGTAGCCTCCTGTGGGTACTCACTCGAACAACGTGCACACCAGAACCTCTTCCGTCTGCCACACTCAAGGCAACACTACCCTGGCTGCCATGCAGATCCCTAGAGCTGCCACAGTGAAAGCTGCTAACTGCAGCGTAATTGGAATTAAAGGACCGAGACAGCATGCTCTGAATAAAGAGGGGACAGATTTAACACAGAGATTAGTGCAGCATGCATAAACCACAGGACATGTTATACATGTGATACAAACATATTCCCTTGTCATGCAAGATAAAACCATGCAGGAACAGTACCACTGTGGTGTATAAACACAACTCAGTGACCCTGTTTACCTTTATTTACTGTAAATCAGCATGCAATCAGGAGTTCACATGCAGAATTACAGGTAAATAAAGTAACTGAAATATTCACGTGTCTGAAAAAACAACAAAGGTGCTTATCAAAATTTTCAGGTTTTCATTGTATTTGCAACATATCAAATATGCTATAGGAAGATAACCTGGCAGTCAAGTAAAACACCTGTGGAAATCTGTCTAATTACCCCTTACTATTTTGTCTCATCCCCCCACCCCACTACTAGTAAAGTACAAACAAAAATTCACACAGAGATTTGACTGACTGAATTTTCTTGCTGTAAGCACGCTGGCAATACCCAGTGCCTTCCAGCAACACTTCACTCAAGAATGTCAACAAGCCTCATTCAAAGGAAGAGGCTTGAACGAAACTGAGACTACCCCTGCAGGCAACCAAAGGGGTATGGTGACCTCAGGGACAGATGTGGCACTGGTTTGGGTTTGAGCTGCACTGTCTTGCAAACCTGACCCCTGCAACATTAGCCAGGATAACAAAATGAAAGCAAGAGACATTACCATCTTCCCACCATGGTCTTTTGCAGCTGTAAGAACAAAACAAAATAAGAAGACAGTGTGCAAAGGAAGAAATACAGAATCTTCCATGGGCCACCTGATAAATCAAACAAAGCTGTCTGGAAAATGTGACAACCCCATGAAAAAATACTGCTGTAGGAAAAAGATACACCACAAAGCATTAAAACCCAGAAAATTCAAAGTTGTCTTCTGTAAAGCTTTTAATTTTTCCAAGTTAAAGAAAGGAATGTTCAAATAGGTATAATTTACTAAGATACTGTAACCATTCTTACATGAATAAATACATTTTGGCATTTGCCTGTTGACTATGTACACTAATATGATTCTGAAAATAGTCACTAGTCCTGAGGCAAACATCTGGTCTTTTGTCCTAGCTTCATCTTGTGAAACTAAAACTAGTTTAATAACCAAAGCCATGTGCCTCTGCATACTCATATTGCCCAGATGCTCTGGCAGCACAGTCATTGGAAACTCCCTTGGAAAACAGTATTTACTGACAATACTGGTTTTATCTTGGCCAAAGTTCTTGGATAACCTCTGTGTCAGTGACACAGTAAGCATCCTCCATGTTTCCCTTTTACACCTTCCCTGTTCTCTAGCCAATGGATTTTTCAAGCTTCCCAACAAGCCTACAGATGTCTTCCCTTTCTTGGGAGAGGAAGACTGTTCTTAGCATTTAAATCTACATTCACTAAGCATTCAGTCTGTGCTTACTGCTCCTCTAAGTTCCAGGCTAAACACCCAGGCAAAAATGCCAAAGTCAATTTTCCTTAGCTTCTTAGTGCTTCAAACCATCCTCTTACTTCTTTTCTCACAACACGGTCTGTAATTAACCAGGTGCTCTTCCTGCCCCTCCTCTACAGGCAATTCCTTGGAGTATCCTTACAGGAAGCTCTCAGAGGATCCTACATCTCTCCATCCTCTCCAAGTGGCAAAAAGACTGACGAAAAGAGAAGGAATGCATGGTGGGACTGACGGGTTCTCTCTTCACAGAGTCTCCAGCAGACCATTGTGCTGTAAGGACCCCTGGATCCACTGGGCTCATCCTCAGACAGAGCCAAACAGATGGCCAGTAAATAGCAACAATCTATGTGCCTGAAGAGGTAAGTAACAAGGCAAATTTGGATTTAAAATCGAAGATAAATCTGCAACAGAGAGGGAGGACTTCCTAAAATTTACAGAGGTATGAACTTGCACATCAGAACCGAGATTCCAGTTAAGTGAGTTTCAAGATAACCACACAATCTGAGAAGTGTGAACGCTCAGGGGTTTATGAAACCTTCGTTCTTGGAAGAGACTTCTCCCAAAAGCACAAGGAACGATTCTGCAGCTGATGCAGGGAAGAGGTGAGAACACTGCAAACACCGTTCCCCTCCTTTCCTGCACGAGCACAGCACCTCAACACCAAACCAGAAGAAACCCAGAAGCTGTGCACTTCTAACAGTGCAAAATAAAGACTATTTAAAATAACAGGGCCATATAAGAAAGTTTAACACAAGAAGAGATTCCTAGGGACAAAACAAGAGTATTTGTCCTCTACCTATTTCTAGTTGGGAAGAGAGAAACTGATGCATTTGGAGTGTCAACAGCATTCCTGTTAATTTTGTTTCTCAACATGAGAATGATGAAGGCTGTACATTTCCTAGAAAAATTCCTGAAAATTCCTGGTTCTCTGCACCAGAGAACACACTTTCTGAAACCTGAATATGCAAATGCCATTAACCCCCCTGACTCTCACTCCAAATTATTAAAAATTGAATATGGAATAAATACACAATCTAAATTTCACACTAAGAATGACTGTTAATTCTATGTACCACCTCCATCAGTCACCTGGTTTGCTACCATGTCCTAAAGCTTAATGGCCTGCAAAATAATAATTCAAATATTTGAGGCTTGAGAAGGANATCCACAGTCCCTATCAGGAACTACAAGACATCAAGAAAAAATGGCTATGTACAAAGGAATAATCAGTATGCTCATCATAATAATTCCAATTTGTAGTCAGATCAGCCTCTAATGGAATCAGTTTAGATGCAGGCAGCTAGTAGCATAATTCTGGGGTTTACTTATATTTTTTTTAAATGATAAAAGCTGGAACATGTTCCCTCTTTTGCAGCTTACAAAAGAATTAACACTTCAGACTCCCAAAGGGTGTGATTTGGGAATTGGAATGCCTTAATGCATTTACTTAGGTGCAAGAAAATAAGTAGTGGAATTTATTTAGGAGAATTTATATGGAATAGCATTGTCATTTTAAGACTGTTTGGAGTCTGTCACAACAATCCATGGAATCTGGGCACAGGAGAGGAACTAATAATTTCAGCATCTGCAGGGAACAAGACTCTACATTCCCCTGATCCTGAAACAGCCTAAAACTGGTGACTTAACTGCTAAACCTAAGTATTAGTCTTTTTTGTGTATTGATTTATTTAACATTACCTAGAATCAGCTGCAGGGTGAAGGTGGACATAAGTCATCCTTTGAGACAACATCAAGTGTCTAGAAATCCCCTCAGTTTTCATTCCCACTATCCACCTAACAGACTCTTCCCATTGAAGAGTTACATATGGAAAAATCACACGCAATTTAAATTCCCCTGCCAGGAAATGTTTGCAGATTGAGAACTTCTGCTGTTTACATACCAAGTGCACAAGAATTTCATTCCTTTCAAAGCACTGTGGTTTGACTTCTGAACTCCACAAAATGTCATTATAACACATTGATGGTTCAGATGTCCATTCAAAAAGGAAAAAATTATAAATGTAACTAAAATCAAAATGCAAAACGAACAAGTACTAAAGAGATAATACTTCAATTTATTAGGAGATGTAATTTATCAGGATATGTAACTATGTAAAAATATTCTTCAGGTTATGATCTTATGAACTCTTTAGTGTTTTATTTTATGTATGCACAGACCCACTGAAGTCACTGTCCTTGACACACTGAAGCAGTTTAACTAGGGAGAAAATCTGGGGTCATGTCAATTAAAATATTTCTGCATGTTAAGTATGTGGCATAAAAAAATGTGTTGAAGAAAAAGTTTAAAACTTTTAAAATAAAACTGCAATTCTATATCAGTACTGAAACAATTAGACATTTTTCTTTTAATAAGGCACTGCAGACTGACAACTCTAAGAAAAAAAAGTAGGAATTAAGCTATGATCCCTCCCCTGAATGCACTTTAGATAATCTGTAGATAAGATAAGTAGTAGATAAAAAACAGAGGACTTAATTTCAGATGAAATTAGAATTGAGAGCAAACACACATCTAATGAACTCCCACGTGGTCTGCAGCAAAAAAAGGAAAATACACATCTGCAAGGGAAGGACAATCATACTCAGTAACTAATCCTGTATGGTCAGCAAGGTCATTTAATTGATACTTGCAGGTAACTGTTCCAGATACTTCTTACTGCAATTTATGGATGAGAAATTCCTCTGTCACAAATGTGTGACACTAGTGCTGCCACACAGGTGGAATTTTAGTTTCAGCTCCTAAATAAAAGCCAGCAGGAGTACTACAAAAGTCTGTTGTAACATCCTAAGTAGTAAAATGGGTATGTCACATCAAAAAGGAAAATATGCTGAAAAACACTGCTGTTTTTAAAACTGTGCACTAAATTTATGAGGCTGGGGGTGGGGCTGAGCTGACTGCGTGCTTTCCAACGTCTGATGTGTACAACCACCAGAGAGCAGTTCGACATTTAAATCACTCCTGCATCCCCCAGTGAAACATGCTTTGCATCAGGCAAGCAAATTGTTTCTTCTAATATGTGCAGAATTCCTGTTTACAAACGGTCTCATGAACTGCTTTCAGCTTCATTCACTCAGAGGGGCAATTTTAGTTATTCTCTGCACTTCACAGAAACACACAGCGTTCTGAGTTTGCAGGGACCCACAGGGATCATCAGCCTCAACTTCTAAATGAACGGCCCCTGCCACCACCCTTACAGCTTATTAAGGGTATTACAAATGCCAGCTACTTGGCTGGAACTCATTGCTAATCATTTTTGCTAGACATAAAACTAGTCTGTATCTTTGCTTATGCAAATTAAACTTGTAAAAGTTCTCCCCACCTATCCCAGGTAAAAAAGGGCTAATAAATAAGGAACTAGTTTCTCCAGTTTGTCCAACAAGCAGACACTGCTGGACCAAGTTAAGTAGTTTCACTCCTCCCTCTCTCTTCAGTTACTAAATGTTATATAAACACAATCAACATGTCTTTCAGGAGCTTAGGAGAAGAAAATAAAGCAACCAAACAAACCAACAACCAACAAAACCAATCCCCAAAAGCCCACCACACCCTGCTTCCTAGTAAGCATTCCTATCTCTAAGGATAGAAATTATAAACATCTCTAAATTCAGTAACAGTAGAGTCACAGCAAAAGTAATACTATTAATCTATACTGGTCAAGAAAATAGGTATTAAATATTCATCACAATGCTTAATTTTGTATAAGTGTTTTTTCAGTGTTGCATCTTGTGTTTTTTAAAAAAAAAGTGCCATTTTAAATCCATGAAAGCTTTGTCAAAGTAGTTTCCAATAAATGTTACTTAAACAAGCTCTGTAATTCAACTTGTTCCTTAAATGAGTTCTGTTAATTACTGGATTTTTTTTCAGATTTCAAAACATTTCAGAAATCTGCTTCATAGATAAAGCGCCCAAACCACTTGGCTAGTTTTTAATTACAAACAGAAATACCAAAGCCATTATTTAAAAAGAACTAAGAAATATTTAGTTGATTGCTAGAATTTCCACATTATCATATCTGCCAGCTGCCATACAGGATTGTATCTGTATTTTTCACAGTTCAGGTTTTTCTTTTTAAGTCACTTATAACTTAAAGAAGATAAAGTAGACAATTCAATATACACATTCCCTTAAAACCCATAAATAAGTCTCAGATTGTTAAGGCTACTTTAAAAAAACTTCAAGGCCAGAACAAAAGAAACATATAAAACAGACTTAAAAGACCCGTTAAATTAAATGCGCAGCTAGAATCTCAACAGCAGTTATTCCACATCAGTCCAGCAGGACGAATTAAAGCTTACAGATAAAGCACAATGAAATGCCACTTAGGCAAGGGTGAGCACAGTGCTGCAGAGCCAAGCAGGCATCGCTG
Source organism: Ploceus nigricollis (assembly GCA_013399945.1). NCBI lineage: Eukaryota > Metazoa > Chordata > Aves > Passeriformes > Ploceidae > Ploceus > Ploceus nigricollis. The sequence continues at coordinate 26,269 of VXBC01002563.1, read as the reverse complement.
CTGCACCAAACACTGCAAATAGTGAACACGCCACCAACAAACTGCAGCAGCACAGCACTGCAGCTCTGCTCCCCTCTCTGCTCCGGGATTGCTTGAGTACTTCTGCTTCCCTTGTCACCTCCTCTAAGGTTGATACACCCACCCGGGAGAAGGGAAAATGAGGGGGTGCACGTGAGATTAGAGTGGGAGCACGGTGAGGTCGGTGACCCTCCTGTGGGACGAGGGGTCCCCACAGGGCAGCACAGTCCACCCCAGACACCTCCTGCTGCGGGTGACCCCCTGAATCAGAATAGTGCCTACAGCTTTTGTGCAGGTGTCTATGAAAAATGAAACCCATCCCCTTCTGTCACCAAGATTTATGCCAAATTTCACCAAATCTGAAACAAAAAATCCAACCCAAAAAAACCCCCCGATAAACAAAAAGCAAACCCCTCCCCCCAAGCACTGGGATTTCTGAAGAAAAATCATAATTAAAAGTAATTTCTCCAACCATCCCCAGTTCAATTTCTCTAGCCATCACAGACATTCAAGTATTTACCATAATAATTACGAAGCAAACTATGTTCTTAGAAAAGAAGATAAAAAACAAAATCCATCTAGCTGGCATAATCAAAATGTAACTTGGACACTGTACTCAATTCCCTTCCAAAGAAACACGATCTGGCTAAATGACATCCAAGCCATTTTTAGTGATGATATTTTCAACTGGGTTAGCAGGACAGCACAGATCACACTCTTCCAGGCTCTCCTCAAATTCTCTGAAGATACATAATTGTTCAGCTCTACTTATCAGCTCAAATTCTCGACGGCATTTACAGTACATAAAGGATCCTGTTCATCATCTCTACTTATATCAAAACCTACTGTGATTTTTCTGAAATGGAGAAGATTTTTAAGTGTTCTCATCTCACAGCAAGCAATAAATATTCATTCAACAATCTGTCAGATAGCCAGCTTCAAAAGACAACTGGCTGGGAGGCAAATGCGTGATAATCACGGCTTTTGAATTCCCCAGCAACTAACGCTGCAGACCTATACTTCTGAATAGATTTTACTGGTTTTCTTTTTCCTTGTTCTTAAAGAGGAGAAATAGGGTGGGAAAAAAGGCAGAACAGAAAGATCAAGAAGTGTAAGGGAATATTTTAGTAAATTGTGAATACAAAGCTACAGTAAAATTTACCTTAAAGATTACCTTAGAAGAGCTGGCCTTGCAATCCAGCAGGTCTGTATGACATTATTTAATGTATTCAAAAGTAATCTTGCCAAGCTGGCAAGTATGATGTGAAAACAACAGCACCTTTCTTTTTTCTTTGGGAGAAAAGCTCTTTTTTTTCTTTGGAGGAAAAGTTAATTTAGTTCAATCTACCATCTGAGTGTTTCTCAGGTATTCATCACAAACACATTTATCCTTCTTAAAGCACGATTGAAATTAGATTTTCACTAGTAATTAAAAACTATTCAACACAGAGTATATACCTTATTCCACATCTAGGTAACGGAAAAGTAGAAA
>VXBC01002563.1:0-16881 GCA_013399945.1 Ploceus nigricollis | reverse complement strand
TTTCTCTAGCACGCACTCCAGTACACGCAATTTTTTCCCTCTTTCATTGCTTAACTAGGAAAATCTTTCTTTTAAAACATACAAATTAAGGGTACTTTTACTTCATGTAATTTGAAAAACTAGCCACCTTGAGCCAAGAAGTTTTTGAAATCACAAAGCACTTCCAGTGCTTTTTATGGTCTCTTACCTTTTTTGCTGTTGCTCAGGGCTACCACTTTTGGTTGGTTCATGGAGGTTTCTATCAGGGGTGGCCGCATTTCTGCCATTTTCATCTCTTCATCAGAGGAGAGCTCTTCTGACTCCTGCTAAAGGAAAAACAGCTTTGTCTGTTTTGAAGAGCAGCTCAAAGGTGAGTAAATGCTATCCGAACTGTCACCCACTAAACAACAAAGGGGTAAAAAGATAAACGAGCCACACCACACAGGCAAAGCAAAACAGCTTTGTGGTGCATCTGTGGTGCAAGTCAGCTGAGTTATCTTTGAGCAGCAGCACTTGCAGGCTTGCATTGTCACTGCTGAACTCTGGGATAGCACTCAGACAGGTAAATTTAACTGCAGAAAACTCCCTGGAGCAAGCTGATGAACCACTGGAGAGAGCACCCAGCTGAGTCCAAGCCACAGAGTGACCACTGAACCAGCAAACACCAGGCTGACCAGCTGGGTGCTGGTTTTGGGGAAGGGAGCTCAAACTGAACCAGCTGTGAAGCAGCCATGGCCCAGACAATGGCCCAGGCAATCCTAGGGATGGAGACACACGCTGTGAGAACAGACAGGAGGAGCTCGGCTTGCCTGGTCTGTCTAACAGAAACAGAGTAAGGGCGGCTTGCATGGGGTAGGTTCCAGAAGGAAAAGAAGTTACTTAACTTCAAGAGCAGTGGCAGAGAAAAAGCAACACTGAACACATTTAAGCTAGTAGTCACTAGTTCTGAAACAAAAAATGGAACTCAGTTATGAGAGAGATTGATAGACAAAGCTGCTGCAAGAGGAGCCAGGCAACTGATTCAGCTCCTACTGTAGTGTCCTACTGCTAGCCCTATAGTCATTCATCTTCAAAACTCAACTGTTTCCAGTCATATTCTGCAGAAACAAATCCCCAACAAACCTTTCCTCAAAGCAGAAATTTCTTTCCAGTGAGCATGCTTCCTGCTACAAAACCCACGTTGCAAATTGCAAAGAAAGCCTGCCAGTATTCACTTTTCCCTACTGTTTTGGAACACTTAGTGCATGGAACCTACTGGAGCACCATCTTCCCGTGACACCAACTACCTGGCCAGTTCTTAGCTCTGCAGGAAGGACAGACTGGACTGAGACATAACAAACAAGCTACATCAGTCCTAACTAAAAATAAAAAATAAAAATCCATCGGCTTTTCTCTACAACCCAAACAACCAACCTGTTCACTACATCTGCCACATGCCCTTCCTCTTGGATGTGACACACAAGTGTAACCAGCGCTGAAATTAAAAGGTTACACACGGGCAAAGGTTTGCTGTCTGTTACCAGCAGGAAATAAGGAAATACACTCAAACAAGGACACCGCTGTGCCTGACTCGTGTCCTCAGTACGGCTACAAAGAATTACTGCCACTGTCATTGGACAACTGTCACCATCCTCTGAAATCACACTTCAGAACTACAGAAAAAATGTCAATACCAGTACTTCCAAAAAGAATGCAGAGGCAGGAGCACACTAGTGGGGAAGCAGCCAGTGCCAGCCACAACTGCCTGTCACTCAGGTCTTCTCACTGTATGATACAGGCACATCCCACAGCTTACACAGCACAGGCGAAAACAAATCACCTGTGAAATTATGGAAAAAGTATTTCACAGGTTGTGACTGGGAACTGACAGCTTCCAAAGTTTGTCATAAATCTCAAACTTTCTAAATAAATAAATTCATGGTGTTTGACAGAGAGATGCAAAGTTCAGAAGTTTAAAATCCTGCTCTGTAAGGGAAAGACTATAGTAAGTATATTCCAAGTAATATTCCTGACAGCTTACTAGTAAATACAGAGGAATAAATATTTTTAAAACCACTTTCCACTTTTCATTTGAAATGCATGTGCATAATCACTTGGACACAGAAACATTTTATTGCTAGCCGTGACATTTTCTCATTTCAGCAATAATTAAAAGTGATTATTTAGTGAAGTACTGACAGTCAAACAACTGGAGAATTCTACAGAAGTATGAGTCTTTTCACAGTGTGTATCAACATTTAACTGAGTTTGCATTATTTTTCTTTAAATGCATGCATCTTTTATTATGAACTTTATATTAGCGGTTTCAGCTTGTATTTAATGAAATCTGAAGCGAGAAAAGTGCTGTATTGAAAGCCACCTGAATTTACTACATTTATGGAGGGCGATTTTCTTCTGCTGTCAACAGAAGCGTTCATCTCGCAGAAGAACAAACCCAGCACAACACCAGCGCAGTTTCTGACTGCTGCAATGCCCACAGCAACGCCATACCTCCAGCGTGTCCTCGTGGCTGGCAGCTGCTTTCGTGCCCTGCAAGGTTTTGACAAGTGCAGCCATCTGTGAGTTGGCAGTGCTGTGCTCAGCCTCTGGCTCACCAGGCTTCTGCACAGAGCTTCCTGCCGAGTACTGCTTCCTCTCATCGGCTCTGCTCTTTGCTGGACCAGTTTCCGAGGTCTGCAGAATTAACAGTGTTAGCAGAGAAAGCATCCTGAAACCTTTCTAGGGACATATAGAGCCAGTATAATATATACTTTGGGAAAATATGGAATGGGAAAATCTGAGCTCTGAAATGATAAAGGACAGAATGCACCAGGTATGAAATGCTGAGAAAACACCATAGATAACTAAGGTGGAGTCCCTGCCCCGTGTCAGTCAGTCTGGCTCTTATCCTTACTGGTGCCAGTGTGTACCATTACATTTCAATATGCAGCAGTCATATGGAAAAAGTCAAACAGGCCAATACCTGCAGTGACTCTGTGTGAGCACAAAAAGTGGTCCTATCTTCTACCATGCTGCACCAAGCTCTTAGAGACTTGGGACACTTCTGCCAGCCTGCTCTCACTGCTTGTTACCACACAAAGCTTTCCGTCATGAGGAGTAAAAGCCCTCGAGATTATCCAGATCTCACTGTGGAGTCTGGCAGATGAAGGAGGATCAGAGGGTGACAAAGATGCCATCCTCCAGAAAGCACAGAAGGCAGCTCCTTAACACATCCACAGTTTGTACGTGCCTGAGAATCAGGTCACTGTTCCTGCTCTGCTACTGCAAACGAGACGTTTGTTACGGGCCTCCTGAGGTGGGGAAGAGGCAACCTGGCTCTGTAACCTAACAATTTTTCTTTCTAAAGCGTCAGGGGGGAGAAGAGAATTAAAAGGAATCAATGTCACTTTAGTCTTTGGAATTTCTTGCAAAACCAGAGGATAATGTTATCTCTAACCTTTACCCCCACATCTTTTACAGAAACTGTCTGGACTTCTCGTTTTGACTCCTTGGCACTATCTTCAGTCGACTCTTCATCCTTTAGTCTGTGCACAATTGTCTGGACTGTTTTGACCATATTCTTCAGCTCATCAGGATATGGGGTTGGGTATCTCTTCAGATTGCCCTCCTGTGTAACAAAAGGCAATAAGGTTATACACTTATTTAAAACAAATAATTAATTAGGCCACACCACTGAATGCTCTAGGATCTCCACCTCGATGCTCAGGTCTGCTGGCACTGAGGCAGACACGAGCTTACACAACCAGGCAAGATTATGGATCACTTCCACTCCCTTCCCCCAACATGTCCAGCAATTCCAAGCAAGGATTAAGCCAACTATAATTCACTTAAAATAAAATCAGGATTTATGATGGTTTCCCCACTTGCTCTGCACAGCACCATGACTCAGACAGCATCCTAGTTAGGCCCACACTGCCAGGGATCAGCTTGAGCTCTTCCCTTGTGCCCTGCTGGAAATGGTCTGGCCAAGTAACGCCCAGACTAAAAGCAAGCACAGCAAAAAAACCCAAACCACAGTGGTTCATCGCGCTGGATACTCCAAACTGATGACTTGATTTATCCAGCAGAGTGGAACCCGTAACCAAGGCAAGGAGAAGGCTGGGATTAAGGGTGGCAGTGAGAGGGAGGGAAGCACCACGCGTGCAAAAACCAGTACTGACCCGAGGTGGTGCCTCTCGCTCGTCCTTGTCTTCATCACACTCAAATGCCACCTGAGCACGCTGCTTCCTCTGCTCCTCCCACAGAGAGGGATTGAAACTCTCATTATCAGATATGAACATAACTGGGAAAAAAACCCCAAAGAAGCTCGTATCAGAATAGGCTGCACTATAAAACAGAATATACTCTTTTTCTTTCTCTTGGGTGGGATTGGTGTGCTTTTCTTTCGTTCTTTCTAAAAGATGAAAGACTTAACAGCATCATTAATTGGAGATTGGGCGCAATGCCACTGCTTTATGAATGTGGCCGAACCTTTATATTGGAAAAATCCCTATATTTAAAATCATATGCTCAGCTGTATGCTAGTCTTAACATTCACATTTGAAAATTTTCAGCAGAAATCTGCTGAGTGGTTTTATTCTATATATAAATATGAAATAATGCATTTGTGTGTGTGTATATATACAAACATTAATTATACTTGTATAGATTTATATAGCTTAACATCATTAAGCACAGGTAAGAACATTAATCTGGTTTAATTTAATGAAGATTTTAAAATGAAAAGGAAGAATGACTTAGTGAGGAAAACCCGCATTCTCACTATTCCTGAAGCAATGTAAGCATCTAAAACTGAGGGTTAACTTAATCTGCATGATTTTGCAGCATTTGTGCAGTTGACAGGGACTTTAGATACAAGTGTTTCTTGCTTAATTTTACAAGAGATTAAAAAAATCTTGCGGATACCCAAGGTCTCTTATTCTGGCATGTCTTGGTGTGACATCAGCCAGGTTCTACTTTTAGCATGACAAATAGTCAATAAATTTGCCACTACCACCCAGAAAATGTATATCCTTCACTAGCAATACCAAGACTGTTCATATTAACCACTTCTGCACCTGACATAGAAAAATACTTAATTTTGGGGCTCGGTAGGTGCAATGGAATATTTGTTACTCTGCATTTATTGGGTAAGCTTAAAATTTTAACACATCTGAAAATATTATCAAAAACTTCACTATCACTATGAGTTCCTGACCAAAAGCCAGGAACCTGACCTTTTATAAAACCAGTTCAAACTACACGTGAGCAAGATGCTTTTTCTAGACTGATTTTTTTTTTTAAATTTCAAAATAAACCAGAGAATACCATGTACTTTTCAAAAAAACACATACTTATTATTATTGAAGGAAATATTATTAGTATTGAAGGAAACATTTTGCTAAAAGAGTCAGTTTGAAGCTAACACTAGCTTAAGAAAATTTCACCCCAAACCATCAGGTTCTTCTGGAAGGACTGAGGGTGTCATGCTGGGAGTGGCAGCCACCACAGGACGTGTTCCTGTTGGTCCATTTCTCACTTCACTGACTGAAATAGCTTCATCTAGAATTTACCAACATCTAAATCTCATTAAGTAACTGCTCTAATTCATCAGACACAACTCATCATCTCCTGCAAGTATACTCCAAACTTTAAGCATTTAAGCATTATTTAATAAAAATCATATTAGCAGGAAGCCTTCTTCCTGCTAATTATATGATGATGATGATGATAATAATAATAATAATAATAATAATAATAATAATAATAATAATTTTCCATTATTATTTTCATTATTATTTTCAACAGAGACCACTGTGACAGGTAACTTCAGAAACTGCTTACCCTCCTCAGTCCTTGGCTGCTGAGGGAACATGTAGTTAGTAAGCACTGTTTTCTGTGTGTCAGGGTCAGCTTCTTTTTGCAGAGGGATGAGTGGTTTAGACTAGAAAGTAAATGAAAGAAGGCTATGTTATGAGAGTATATGTATACAAATATATATATAAAAAAGCAAACACGACCTACATATCACAGAGCATGCCTGTGCCATGACTTTGAAGATTACTCTCCCTTGAATTAAACCACTTCTCCTCTGAATAATTTCCACAGAATGAAGACATCAGTGTGTCTGTGTTTGACTGATGGCAGGCTTTTTGGCTGAGGGCAAGCTCGGCAACAGCTTTTGTGAAAAGAAAACACTTGATGGTCAAAAAGTAACCCAGTTTCTTTTTGGTACTTACTGCTACCCCAAAGCACACTGCTCAGAAATGCATAGATGTATTTAGCTATTTAAAGCTGCAGACAATCATGTAAAGAGAGAAATTCAGCACCCTTGTTTTTTCATTTTGAGACCAGACTGAACATTCTCCACCCCCTTACAGGGAAAGGCAGAGGATTCCTGAAATTACTGTTNGGCGAGCTCAGTATTGGTTGCTTAAGGAGAACTGACACAGTAATGTCAAGAAAGTATTGATTTACACAGTGCCAGGCCTCTTTATTTAACAGATGGCTCTGTTCTTGTCAATCCCATCAGGAATGAAGTCAACAGCCACTGATTTTCGATGTTAAAAAGTCTTACCTGATTGTCTGATAGCCACATCGCAGTGAGTTGTTGCAGTTTTGTAAAAGTAAATGGTAAATTCTTCAGTCTGTAAATTACAAGAATTTATATGAGTACATTTAGCCATACTGTTAAGACTTTAAACAATCCTGCATCACTCTGTAAAATATTTTAAAAGGACATTTTCATACGAAGTTAACTTAATAGTGAGAGCTGAATGGTTACAGAATGTAATTTAAATTCAAATTTTTAAAAAAACCAACCAAACAAGAAAAACTTGTCTGCCCAGTATAGCAAGTAGCTTAAAATGAAGAAGTGACATTTTGACCTGAATTTAACTCGGCTGGGTGACTTGAATAAAAAGGGAATTAATGTGAATTAATAAATCTGAATCCTCACCATTTTATCTGTCAATATACATGCCAATTAAGGAAAAACGTGCTACACCTGAAAATCATTATTTTTCTAGAAGACACGTGTATGGGGACTGGGCATGGATGATGGGAATTATGTGATGGATGATGGGTGCTCTGGCATTCAGGGATAAATCAAGCTGCAGGCAGAGTTCAGAGGAGCTGGGCTGACAGAACAGGAGGGAGGGCCCTGCTATGTCCCTCTCCCAGCCAGTTCTATAAACTAACAACTCCCCAGAGCTAAACAGTTTGTCTGTTTCTCATGACCATCTCTAATAAAAGACAGCTTTTCCCCCTTGCCCAGAACCCTGAGGTCTTTCACACTGTCCTGTGATACTGCTGGGTGCTCCACATGCAGTTCAAGAAGCTGTTAATCCTTAAGTAAGAATCAAAAGTTTTATGAGAATAACCAGTAATTCCCCAGAAAAGCAATGCTAACAACCACCAGTGCAGTGAAGCTGCACTTCAGTGCACTGCCAGGTCATTAAAATAAAGATGGCTCAATATAACGGAGCTGCAAGACCCCAAATATAACAACAATACATTAAATACATTAAATTAAATACAGTTAATACATAGCTCAGTCACCTCCTGAGCTGTGTGTGAGAGAAGGAAGGATACCCATAGTTCATAACAATCCCTCTACATTAGTGCTGCATTCTATACAACCCCTACTTTATTAAAAGCATGCACAAACCTGTTGTCACTCAGATTGATGACTTTTAATTTCTGCATATCACCCATTTCTTCAGGGAGAAATTCAAGCTTATTGGAATGCAGAAACAACACTGTTACATGCTTCCAGTTTCCAATCTAAAAAAAAAAAAAACCCCCACAAAGAATTAATTCATCTTCACAACATAAATATGAAAGTTTTTAAAACAATTAGTATTGAGGCTATTTTGCCTTGAAAGTTTATTCTGACATACTAAACCTTTTAGTTCCAATACACAGCAACTAACTCCTACTTGTTGCTTAAAAAAATCAAATTTCATTATTTATAAACTTGTATATTTGTATACGTCCTCGTTTAAAAAGATACACAAAGAAAATCCTCTCAAAAATTAGTAACTTGTTGTTCACAAGCTGTACAGACTATATAAACACATTAAAATATTCATTTTGCAGGCTTGCAATTAACTACCTACCTCTGATGGCAGTTGAGTTAAAAAGTTATGATCTGCAGCAAAGGTTCTTATATTTGAGAGCTGCCCAACAGAGGAAGGCAATGTTTCAATTTCATTGAAACTGCAGTCCAGTTCTTCCACTGATATTAACCTGCAAAAAAAAAAATTAATTGCTCTACACAGATTAATTAATCCAACATTATTTGAATACTTGCAGTTTAAATGACGTTAATATCGCTATTAATTATTAATCACAAACGTAGTTCAAAACAAACCCTAAGGAATTAAAATCCAAGAAGAATCCTTTACTGATGCCCTAAATGTGTTTTAGGGTGGGTGTTTCTCCCTGTCAGCTGGTTGCAGGTTTTTTGGTTTTGTTTCAAGCTTGCTTAATTTTTTAAAATCTCCTTCACACTGTCCTCACAATGAAAACAGTGGGGCCAGCAACATCAAATGCTGGTGTGCTGCATGACAAAATGCCAGTGTGAGGCACGGAAAACATTAAAATGGGATTAAATATGATCTAATTTGATCATAGTCCAATTAGAGCTGGGTGCAGCTCCTGAAGAGGCAAAGGATTTCAAGAGTTACGGACCGTGAGCCTAAGAACCTGGCAGTGAAGTAGGACTTTGTAAACTCTGACAACAAAAGATAAGCTGCATTAAAGGACATGAAAATAAATTGGAAGACATTGTACATTTGTACAGCACTTAATTGTGAGCCAATTATTTCTGCTACTATTTGCAAGTTTTAAATTAAATTGCCGAACACCAAAACATATACTAAAAAACTGGCTGATGGACAGCTGGAAATTCTCCATATATGCATATAAAAAAGATAAATACATGTTCATATTTACTTTTTACAAGATTTTTGAGATTGGGTGATCATTTGCAGTATCTACCACAGCCGTGTTACTGTCAAAAAAAACCAGTTTCAGGAAGGTAACTGAGTCTTTAAGTATCTTGTTTTCTGTCACACTCAATTTTTGTTTTATGGACTGGTGGCTGCATGAAGTGAGGAACATAAGTCCTTTGGTATTAAGTAATAGGCACAGACATGCTGCAAAGCAGAACTGAGGCATGAAAACTCTTGCTTTAGATTGTGTTAAGGCATTAACATGTAGAAGAAATTAAATCAAGTAGTTAGGAAAAACCTCCGAAAGAGGAGCCGCTGTTAGAGAGGAGTAATTCAGGTCAGAAAGGCAATTCAGCTTCTCATTTTGGTGAAATACCTACCCTCCTATGGAGTCTGGCAAATAAATTAACTGGTTTTCATCAATTTTAAGTGTTGTCACCTTTTTCAGAGAACCTATAACAATAGGAACAAGTAAATCAAAATAGACGTTTGAGTTCATTAAGCTGAGTTTTAACTTTAAATTAAGAGGGGGGAAAAACCCAACACTATGGGCAAGCCACCACATCTTCTCTACTCCCTGGTGTGCCTACAGTGCTGTATTCCTAGGGAAACAAGGAGATGAGCTTACAGAACTCGTTTGCCAGTTTATGATGTGTCACCCATTTGGGTAGGTGGGTGGGGGCAGGGAGAAAAAGAAATTGTTTTTTTCTGGTAGAGGCAGCAGTTTTTCATCCATTCACAAACTACTGTATGAAGTAAAGAATGCTCCGAACCAATTTTAGGTTATTATTCAGTCATGCATTACAGCTTTATCAGGAACTGGCACCTCCACTCAACTGAAACAGATCTAGAATGTCACTCCTGTATTTTCCAGCTCTCTGTGTGTGAGCTACAGGCTTCTGACAGCATGAATTAACTGAAAATACAAACCAATGGACTCTGGCAGCTGCTGAAGTGAGTTACTGGATAACAGCAGGTCTTGGAGGCTTTCACAACCTGAAATACCTTCTTCAACCACTTCAATGTTGTTTTTAGAAACATCCAGGTATGTCAGTTGTTTCAAAGTGCCTATGAACTAAAAGCAAGAGAAAATAATTCTAGAAAGTGCAAGTTCCAAACAAAAAATCCAGCAGATTTGACCTCTCAAGTGTAACTCCAGAGGAAAAGACTTAGAGCAGTGAAATACAATTTTATGCAAAATACACAAACTTTCAAATGAGGTATTTTGTGCAGACGAGCACAGCTGATGCTTTACACACAGGGACTCCCCACAGTAGCTCTGCACGTCCCCAAAGCCACTCTTCTGCTCATTCAGCAGTTTGGTTAGTGACCATGAATCAAGTGACTGAGGCTTTAGGACAGGCTTCAGAAAGAAACACACAGTGTGAGGACACCAGTGTGCTCCAGCAGACTTTTAATGCTCATTTCTGCCTTTTGTGTAAAACTGCGTCCTCAAAAACAACAAGGAATCCCTGATTGTACTGAACTGAAAGAAACAAGCCAAAATACAAGCTTGTATTACCACTCCACGTGAACCAAGCATAATTAGGTCTGAGAAAACTGAATTTTTTGTGCTTCAAAATTCATGCAGACAACTCTATTGAAACCTTCACTCTCAGAAACACAGTTTTATTTTACTGGAAAACACTGTCCAGCTTGTATTTCACAATCACACCACTCAGCTGTCCAAGAGTGAGCTGGTGGAGAAGCAGCAGAAAAGCTGGTCAGGCAGGAAGGCCTCCCTTCACGTGGCTGCCGCGATTTAAGGCTGAAAGCAAGCCAGCTGCGTCCCAAATTTCAAATATTTATTTATTATTTTGCTGAAACTCAAGCACAGGTTCTCAGGTACTGCAGTAACAGCTCACCCTGGGCCACATGTGATCCTGAAAGGTGCCAGGAACCCACACGCAGCCAGCAGCCTGCTTCCTCAGGAGCTGGCTCTGCTCCCTGCTCACACAGCACCGGAACTGGCACTGCTTTTCACAGCTGTGACCACCAAAAAGCCACGCAGCATGCCCATCCTATGTACTCCTGCTTGCCATCTAACCTAGAATAATCCCTTTTTTGGAAGGGCTATTCAAACCTAAATTTGATTTAAGATTTTTATTCGTTTTCCTGAATTGCAACATAATTCTTAGATGAGAAACACGTAACTTCCAATGAAAAAAAAACCCACCAAAAAGCTGTGAACGCAGCTCTCATGATCAGTGATAATTTCTAAGTGGACTAGTTAAGCACTAAGTGCCATTTATTCTTTTGGCTTTAAGTATCACTAAAATTATGTAACAACTTCAACACACATGATCACTGACAAAGCAAGAACCTGTGTAATTTAAAATACTGTACGTTTAACACAGCAAAAGAACTTACCCCAGGAATAAGTGTTAGTCTATTACCATCCATCCAGAATTCCTTTAATCCACTCAGCTGTTCAAGTACTTCAGGCTGTAATGGGAAGCCATTTTTTAAAAAATGTTATGAAAAATCCCCAGTGAATGGCAAAACCAGCTCCAGTGACTTGCCTACTGCAACTTCAGTTATGTGTGACTGCAGCTGCTATACCCACTTTTTTCACTGGGTCATCAAAGAAAACCCAGATAACTCACTTTTGAAATGAAAATGTATACCAGATATACAAAAACTTGGAAGAACTTGACCACAGCACCAAACAATAATTTTTAGAGAAACGCTTTCTGTTGGTTTGGTGTCTTTTAAAGAAAGTATTATTTTTCCACAGACACACACTCTAAGTACATGTCACATGTACAGTTCTGATGGAGGACGTCTAAAAACCTTTAAATTTCATCAGCTCAGAGGATCTGCGTTTCAAAAACCCCAGTGATTTTTTGGTTTGGGGGAAAATCTAAACAGATTACATTTTTTCTATCAACAAAGGGTGCATCTCCATGATACAAGCTCCATCCATAAAATGAAGCGTGGGATTGTGTTTCCAGTACAACTTACTGTTGAAAGTGTCTTGTTTACCAGGGAAAGACCCCTTCTTTGTAAACATTCCTGTCACACAGGCTTTCCCCGTGTAAACTCCCCTCCAGGGAAAGCAATAAAAAGAGGGACTGCTGCACCTTGGTAAGCACAGCCAGGCTCAGATAAACGCCAAGTAAATTCTGTTATACAGTAAACAGACAGGAGTTCTGCTGAAGGTGCAGCCCTGACCCCCAGTAACTCACTTTCCAAGAAGGAGATGTAATTTAAACATGAGTTTGAGGCTCCCACACAAATATCTACCCTGTGGTGAGAGCACGGCAGCCATGGTAAGGGCTAGATGTTTAACCACAATAATGAAAAATTCCTTAAACACACTCCCCTGTTTTCCCAACCATGTCACTAGGCAAGTGCTCAGCTCTGCATGCTCTGCCAGTGGCACACAAAGGCTTGATTCTACTGTGCTGCAGGTCAGCAATATTTCATTACACTTCTACTTCAACTCCTCTACCTAGGAAAGTTCTTGTGAAAGCAGAGAGATGTTATATGACCCTTAAATACAAGGTGTATTTGCCTGTGAGACCACAAACAGGAAACAAGTCAGTGCATGCAGAAGGAAAAATCAGAGCACCTCAACTGTAAATACTGCTTTGAACAACAGTCACATTTAATATAGCTCCCCTTGGAAATATCTAAATAGTTTGTGCACAATAATAAAGCCAGATTAGGCAAGAAATTGTGACATTCAATACATGATAATCAATAAGTGTGTTTAGAATTTATTCTAAGCCTAACAATCATGTTTATAATTCAAACACATATTACTCTTAATTATTTAGCAGCACAGTAACCACACTATGTAACAGAGTGTTATTTTTAAATGGAGTAAAAACATACTCTCATTCATAAGATCACACACATGATTTTTATAACAGGCTCCATGAAGTGCTGTAAGGTATAAATAAGGCTTGGAAGCAGAACCGTTAAGGTGATGTTTATGTTTTCATATTTTTCAGAAACAGATCAAAGGATAAGGAGATTTATAAAAGATGCAGAGCTGTTTCACCAAGGCAGAACTCACCACTTCTGTGAATTCATTACTTCCCAGGTCCAGCCTCTCCAGCTGGGTCAGTCTGGACATGGTTCTGCAAGGAAAGGGATTGATACAGAATTAGGTCTGAGAAAACACCAGCTACATCAGAGCTTCCAGACTTACAGACACCTAGTAATCCAGCAGTGGTGCTACCCTGTAACTGGAGCGATACCTCACTGGAGAGAAGTTTTTCACACACAGGCAGAGGTCACTGACCCTGCAGCTGCTGAGTGCCGCACACAGCGTGCACTGCAGCGTCAGCTTGCAGAAACTGAAGGCCAGTAAGGAAATCCTCACAAAAAAGAGCGATGCAGTGGTGCATCTCTTCTTTCGAGGGGTTCAGCTCCTCACCTCCAGCCACAGCATGTCCCTTCAGCAGCCAAAGGCTGGCTAACTCCATGCTTTCTCCTCAAAGGAAGGCAGGGATCAGGTAACACAGAGAAGAGCGCTGCTGAACCACAGCATGCAGCACCACCCTTGTCCCTCCCCAGGCTGCTGCCTCACGTCCATGTGGAAGTAACCCTAACTTCCATGTGGTTCGGAACCCTAATTATTCCATGTGGAAATAACCCACCTTCCATGTGGTTCGGAACCCTAATTATTCCATGTGGAAATAACCCACCTTCCATGTGGTTCGGAACCCTAATTATTGCTCTAGTCATACATTAAATGAGATTACTCAATTGGATTTTGTGACACATCAATACTCTTTAACGTAACTTACGGCAAACACTACATCAATGTCTGAAATAAAAGTAAAATCAGCTACTTCAAGCTGTGTTTTGGAAATATTTTTCCTCTATTTAAGTGCACTCTGGGGGCTCCATAGAGATTATCTGCCACTGCACATGTGGTCACAATAGGTGCTTCACAGTCAGCAGCAGTTGTACCTGGAAGTGTTTCTTAAGAGAGTGTGAATCCCTCACATAAAAACATATTTATGTATTTATTTAATAAGAGATTTTCACAGAACCATTAGTAGCATCTAAAACTTTCATATGTAAACTGCAACTATGTACATGCTATAAATTTCTCGAAAAATTAAATGTAAGAGCTTCTAGAAGGTAGAGTCTTGTATCTTGTCAGAATGTCACACTAATTCCTTCAAGAAGCCACTGTATGAGCACAAGATGCTCCATGCAGCTATTCAAATTTCAGTTTTTCTTCAAATACAGCAAGTTCTACCGTTGCTCTGAACATACAGTTCAAAAATAACGTACTGCAAAACGCCACATTTACTGAAAGCAATTTAATGTGATTCTTAATATTTTTTATGGAATAATCTCCAAGAAGGAGACTCAACATTTGTTTAGAAATTTGATTTTCGTGACATTGGAGTAATTAAGCTAGGGACAAACAAGGAATTTAGCACGAGTAGGTAAAGACCAAGACAAAGGCAGCAGAAGCTTTTTTTGCACTGTACAAACAGTACACACAGGCTCTGAAGGAAAGCCTTTAGCTAACACTCCTACTGTGCTAGAGAAGGAAAGAAAAAACCCAACAAAACATGAAAATAGTACTTCCACAAGACTCTAAGATGCAAATTCCCTCGTTTCTTGAAGCTAATGAGCAGGATGATCACCAGTAAGCTAATACTATTTTTCAATTTCCACCTAAACTTCTCTGAGTCCCCTGAAACCCTGCTGAGGACTGATCTCCCAAAGCTCTGTGCGACCACGCCAACATCAGTTTCAGTGCTGCATGCTCCTGACAAATCTGCCCCAAAGCGTCTCCCAGAGGCTCTGCTGAAGAGCTCCTCCAGAGGAACCCAGCACAGCACTCTGCAGCTTCTGCAGCCTCACGGACCACACCATGCAGAGCACGGTTATGTAACAATGGCAGGGTAACGAGTTCAACTTCACTGATCTGGGGCCCTTTTCCCCTTGCCCACACGACTGTGACCCAGCAAACCCATCCTCAATGACAGAACAAACACAAACGTGTTTGCAAGGTGAGGGCCTCCGAAACACTCCCTCCTTTCCCTGCTGCTTACGTAACAACACCACCAGACAGCCTAGGACCAATATCCCCTTGCTCTCCTGTGTTGTCTGTAGAGAAACACCCTCACACAAATCGCAGACAAGGCTGCAGGCAGGAAAATTCAGTGCCAAGCGCTGTTGAAACAAACACTAACTGGACCAGGGAGTTACACCTATTGTCATCTTTGACGTGGCGCGGCATAATCCCTCCGACAAACCGAAAGCCTCCTCCATAACTCACATTATTGAACTTGGCATCAGCTCAGCTCAGCACTGAGGGATCGGGGAGCCGAAATTATGTCTTAAATTCTGCTGCTGCACACAGGCAGCTTCACCGAGGTGAGCAGTACAGCTTGGATCAATACAGCTTATATCGGTTACATAAACAGTGTATAATTAACAGTAATTATATAATGTTTATATCGGTTATTTAAGCAGTACACAATTAACAGTACAGCTTATATCAATTATATTGGCACACAGCTCAGGGGGAGTGCGGGTGATGGCAACATTGGGCCCTGCACCACTGTGATCCTACTCTCAAATAACTTGCTTCTTTCTACAAAACACTTAACTCTTTTTATTGACAATTAGGCCATAGAAGCTTAAAAATGGAAAAAAAAGCCCTAAAACAAACAAAAAAATGTACCGTATTTTTACTGGACCATCTTCCCAATTTACGCATCAGAAAATGCCTCTAAGATAATCCCTGTGCTTTTGCTTTCCTTTCAGTGGAAACAGTTTCACCCAGCTGTTCCACATTAGGGGGCTGCCACTCGCAGTCCCTGGCTGTGGATGAGCTCCAAACAAAACGACGCATATTTGGCATGAAGTCTGACATAAAGCAATTTATATATAATTTACATGTAAATGTAAGGCTGATGGAGTGTGTTGGCACTGACTACCTATTTTGATTAATGTTCTTTCAGGTACTTCATACTTTAGTGTCAAAAATTATGTGCCTGTTTTACTCAGAAAGAGGGCTAGTTTGATGCTGCAGGCTTTATCCAAATAACATTTCTTATTACCAACAGGAAAGAATTTGCTGTAAAACTATTAGAAAGATGAGAGTCACAGGAAAACAAGAAATATATTGGTATTTTATAGCAAAAATATTAGGACCTACTTATTAACTGCTTAACACCTTATTAACTGCTTTGAACTTCCTACACTTTTTAAACCTGTATCACATCTTCTGTAAGAGTGCAGAACAAAATAATAAAGCTGGCAGCTTGTACCACAGATTATTAACTTACTGATTATTACGGAACAGGGGAGCTCCTCATGGCAGTTACTGTTTAGTTTTCAATCGAGAACTCTAAAAACACTGAAGTCAACAAAAAGTTTCCCAGCACCTTCAACAGAGGGTACGTTTGACTTAAACACATTAAAGCACGTATCGCTGTCTCGTCACTACAAGAGTAAACTACATTTTTAGAAATATTCCGTGTAATTCATGCTGTCGGTGTTAATTATGACAATTAATGTCAGGGTGATCTTATAAACAAAATCTCTATTAGCTGTAAGTTTTAATTATAGCTACTGTTCCTCAGTGGGGAGAACTTAATTTAGAGAGCTACCACTCGATTACTAGTGGTAGAATTAATTAGAAAATTACACGTCCTGTTATTTTTTGTCTGCTAAAAACTAACGATAGCAGAGGGAGCTGAGCGGAACCGAGAGTATTTACAGCACAGGACGGTGCCCGCTCTGGGGAGGTAACGCCACGCTGCCTGACGCTGCACGCGCCATTCCGGACGGGAGTCCTGGCCCGCTCATCCCACAGATCCCACCGCGCAGCAGCCAGGGACACCAGGGGGCAGCGCAGAGCCCACACCTCGGGCAGCCAATCAGCGTCAACCGGGCAGCCAATCAGCCGCAGCCACCAAACCCCGCCTACTCTACTGGAAGAGCCGGAACGTTCCACCGCAGCCGGAAGGTTCCGCGGCAG
>VXBC01002562.1:252484-267815 GCA_013399945.1 Ploceus nigricollis | reverse complement strand
AATAGCTGCCAGGCTTTGGGTGTGTGAACTGGAATGTGTTTTGGAGGACAGCACAAGGATTGCTGTGACAGACAGCTACAGCATAGCTGACCTCAGAAGCCCATTCAACAATCTTAAATTAATATTTTTATCACTGCTATTGCAATTGGTGTTGGAGGCTATTTAATGCCTGACCTTTTGCAGGATCCTGTTACGTTTATGCACGTGGATACAGCTCAGGAATGGCAACATACTACATGCAAAGAAAATCCCTGTCTGCCTTCAATGTACCACTCTTCTGTCTCATTACATGCCCTTTCATCCTCTAATAGGTGGCTGAATAAAGAGAAGACCATAACCTAACTTCTTAGTATCACTTAGCTTTCTTTACACTTTCATCATGTTTATTATCACCTATTTTAAAGGTACACAGAGCTTTTCAACTTAATGACCAAATAACAAACTGGAAACTTTTCTAAAAGACTCCTTCAATCCACGCTGTAAGAATTAACAGTCACCAGAGCCAAAGTAAATTGCAGGTGGTGGTGAATTGCCTAACATCCTGATGTAAAGGGAAGATAAAGGCCAAATCTGGGGGTGTAGTGCAACAAGAAATCCAAATGTACAGACTTTGCATGTCAAGTTTTATCTCCATGTCAGAAAAGCCTCTAATTATGCTGAAATGTGTGCTTTCAAGCTTAAGAGAACTCCCTCCACCCCAAACTGACTGCAGCCAATGACTCCTTCCATGTCTTTCTGTCCCCACAAGGGATTTTAGACAGTGAATCTACATAGCCATGTCACCAGACCAAACAGACCTCCACCTTCTCAGCCTGTTCCCACCTGCCTCTGGCCAGCCTCCAGATAATTTTTGTGTCTTCCTTTATGCTAAAGCCATCTTCTTCTACCTGCAGTGCTGGAAGGGAGCAGCCAGACATGGCCTTTCAGAGCATACTGCTCCACAGAGAGCACCTTGTTCTGGAGAGGGCATGGCAGGAAGAAACATCCCTCATAACATTCGGGCTGATGGGAGCCAGGTTTTCAAACAGGAGGTCACAGCTTCCACTGCCAGAGACTGCCACCCATCTCAGGCATGGAGCAGCTCCATTTGCCATCTTCTAAGCTGCTTAGTTTAGATCTCAGAGAGATTCAGAGGGAGATCCTGGTTACCTTCACAGGTGAAATGCCATATAGGGCCACGAAGGCACAGGCTGTGCTGGTTGGCTTGCAGGTCTAGATCAGCAGGCCAACACCTCCACAGCAACCTGTAACCATAGACACAAACACAATTACAGAGGCATTTCTTGGGAGAAGGTGGCAGAGTGACTCCAACATGTGCCAACAGCTTCCTGGGGAGAGGATTTAAAAGTGCTGGTTGGTGCAATAAAGACTGGTGCTTAACACACAGTTTTCTGCAAAGATGCACTTTTAAAAATTTTTTTGCTTAGGTGAGCAGAGTGACTACATTAATGGGAAAACTGGAAGCCTTTTATGCCTTGCAAGCCTTTCAGTGGGTGAATAGTAGCTCAGACTGCAGGGGTGTTTATGCCACCTTCTGCAGCATCTTATTTCAGCTATGGTAATTCAGCCTGGTCTCTGTGGGTTCTCTGTACAGGCAGTGGAAAGCGAGATGCTTCTCCAGAGGATGATTTAGCAGGGATGATTTTGATGTCCTGAATGGTTTTCCAGAGGCCTTCGCTCCAGTGATTGTAAAAGAACCTTGAAGACACTCACTTCTTACCAAACACCTAAATGGAGATGCTGATCTCCTTTTCACACACATACAGCTGTGTGAAAGTTAAAAAAATAAATAAACCAGATATGGAAACAGCAGACCAGAGATAGGTGACTCCAGGTGTTTCCTTAAGTACCTCTTAGGAAAGAAACTGCAACCCTAAGAGAGCCAAAACCAGCAAAAGCTTTCAGTGCTGAAGGCAGGGGGAAGGTTATGCATAACTAACAAAATAAAGAAGACACTTGCAATTTTGTTTCCACAGAGGTTCACCTGTCCTGCCAGGCTTGGAGAAAGATCTGAATAAAAGGCTCTTGAAGAAGCCAAGGCACTTAGGGAGTGCCTGCACAACATTCCACAGGCAGTGCAGGCATCTTCTACACACAGGAGTGAAAAACAACACACTCTATCAACTAGAAATGCTAATGATGTGGGAAGGGCTCTGTAAACATGTGACCTTTATTTCCTTTTAATTCTTTTCCATATTGCTGAGAGCAGAGTTTCTTATTGGCGAGATCCAAAGGAATTATTGGTTACAGGAACTTTGGCTGGCTTAGAAGCAGGTCCTGCATTGCCAGAAACAGGTGGCAGTAGGAAAGCCCTGTGTGTCTCCCCTTCCACTGAAAGTAAAGCCAGATAAAGCAGTTAAACACATATTCTCTGTGTTTCAAGAGAATAGGTGTATCACTTTTCTTAGACTGAACAGGGTAATTTTTTTTGTCACTGTCCTTTTTGAACTGTTCAGCAGTGGCACATGCAGGAAGACACAGAACATTTCCTCCTTGGAATTCAAAATATGCAATAGCTCTTGGCTGAGGAGTTTATTTACAAACAACACCAGAAATGACAAATGTCTCAGTATTCATTCCTGGGTGGTCTCCTGCACTTGAATAGAGGAAACAATGCTGGTATTCCACAGATACTGAGGGGGTTACAGCAGCAAACCAATCTGATGTGAGCTGCTTTGGGTTGCCAGTTTTGTGTGTAGCCAACCATTTTTTCACAGAACTATAGAATCACAGAACATGCTGAGTTGGAAGGGACACAGCAGGATCATCGAGTCCAACTCCTGGCCCTGGACAGGTCACCCCAAGAGTCACATCCTGTGCTTGAGAGCATTGTACAAATACTTCCTGGGCTCTGTCAGGCTTGGTGCTGTGACCACTGCCCTGGGGAGCTGTTCAGTGGCCAACCACTCTCTGGAAGAAGAACCTTTTCCTGATATCCAGCCTATACCTCTCCAAACCCAGCCTCATGCCATTTCCTCAAGCCCTGTCACTGGTCACAAGAGTGAAGAGATCAGTGCCTGCCCCTCAGCCTGCCCTTGTGAGGATGTGGAAGTCTGAGTGAGGTTCCCCCTCAGTCTCCTCCAGGCTGAACAGACCAAGTGACCTCAGCCATTCCTCACATGGCTTCCCCTCCAGGCCCTTCATCACCTTCACAGCCCTCCTTTGCACACACTGTAACAGATTAATGTCTTTTTCATCTTGTGGTGCCCCAAATTGCACACAGGACTCGAGGTGAGGCCACACCAGTGCAGGGCAGAGCTGGACAATCCCCTCCCTTGATTCCAGAAGGGCTGAATTCCATGGATGGGTGAATGATCACTGCCCACACAAAGCCTGATTCTGTGTTTCAGAGTGCTTTGCCAGAATATCCATCTGTCAGAGATTAAGTGAGAGCTCTGGGGGAGTGGGACAGAAAGCACTTGTTGGGCTCAGCCCCAGGTCACACCGATGCTGTGTGTGAGCGTGCTCACCCCCCTGTGAGGCTGGAGCCCTTCCAAAGGATGGGGAATGGGCAGGGTGCCTGCAAACAGAAAGGGACAGGCCTGTGCCTCTGCAGAGACAACACCCCTCCAGCTGTTTGTTCAGCTACAGTCAGAATGCAGAACCTGCCAGCACACAGAAAAACACCCCGGGACTGAAACCCCTTGCTCAGCAGATGCAGGACACAGCCTTTTTAAGGCTTTAACTTTCTAAGACAGTGTTATTTTTATATGCAGTCTTAGCTAGACTCAGGAGTCCTGATGTGTTCTAACCTACTCTAAGTTCCTTGTCCACTTTGTCCACCTAAAGACTGAGCAAAGATTTGGGATATGGACTCTCAGCAGAGGGACAATGACATTTTGTTAAGCCTGAAGGCTTCAGACATACAGCACTTTGCATCCTCAAACTTTTTTTATTGCTATTCCCATTTATTGGGGTTCAGGATGGTGAGGTCTTTGCCACATAGAGAATCAGTGCTTGAATTTTTAAAAAAAATTTTTAACCTATTTTATAGTCTCAATATCAGAATAATTTGTTTTTACACTCCCTAGTGAAATGAAGAGAAAACCCTCAGATTCCTAATCAGGTTGGGGCTATACTAAACCATGGGCAAAGATCTAGGCAAGGGTGATCCTACTCTGACAGAGTGACAGCACTAAAGATGTAATTTAAGGATAATGGAAGTCAAAGAATTGGAAGTCAAAGGACTTGGACACCATCTCCTCAGTTCTAATTGCAGCTGGCTGCTCTGCAGTATCTTCTGGAAGAGTCTTACAGGGGAGCAGCCCAGTAGCTGTAAAAGACCACACATCAAAGCCTCAGAGAAAACAATCTTCATGCAGACAAACAACTTTAATCACCAAAAAAACAGGCATCTCTTTTCTTTTTGTCCTTTGCAAGAAAAGTGTAAATACATACAGGCAGTCACACACAGAGTTATTCCTGATCTTCAAAATTATTTTAACATGAAAGAGTCCAAAGCCTGGATGTGTGTTAGGTAGATATCAACACAGCTTGTTGCTTTCTATCAATAGAGGAACTTACCACCTACAATCCCTTGGGAGACCCCTCTCATCTAGCAACCATTTTCTTGTTAAAAACAGTGATTCTGCTTTTTCACAGCTGAGCAATACCAGTGCAATGGAGGCACAATGAGCATCTTTGTGCACCAGTGAAAGTCCAATGGTGGTCATGCCTGCTTCCTGGGAGGTGAGATGGTTGAATTCAACATCAAGCTGTCAGATCAGCCTAAAAGAATTCACAGGAATACAACTGGTACTCAACAGTTCACACAAATGCTGAATGTTTCTCACATGCCGCCTGCCACAACTGCAGAGATTATTTCCTGTTCTTCATGAAACTCACTCGTTCAATAGCATAATTTTTGACTTCCAAGAGAAACTTGGAGACCCCTGCAGAGGCTCACCCAGGCCCAGCATTAACCTGGGGTCCAACACAGCTCTGACCTACTCCTGTCTGCTCCCTCTTCCCAGTTCCAGTGCAGAAAAAGAAATGGCAAGATGCAGCTCGGGGTGTGACAGCCCACCCCATCCCACAAGGAACCTGACACTTTTCACACATGAACCTTTCCCACAGGCAAGAATGAGCTTTGAAAAGCTGCAAAGATGAGTTTATAATGCAGTGATGACTCCTTCCATACAACCAAGAGAGCAAAACACACCACAGACCCTCACCTGCACCAGGCCCTGGGGCACGCTTGCAGCTGTGCAATGCAACCAGAACACTTTATAAGCAGAGCAATAACAAGGCAATAAATGTGAAAGGGGAAGAAACCTATCTGTTCCAGTCTAAAAATGAATTAAAGGCACCACAATAGTGTGCATATAACAGGATCTGACTCAGAAGAAACTGCTCTGGCTCTGTAAAAGCAAACCAGCTCCAGGCAAAGCCGAGCGTGCAGTGACTCTGTCATGTTTTGTAGGGTTATCACCCTGGTTTTCTCTTATATCATGCAGTGTGTAGCTCTGCCTGCCTGCATCTCTGTCAGATCAAGGGAGGGGGACTCTCCAGAGAAGTGGCCTAGCTAGTGAGGGGGTATAAATTGTCAGTCAAAACCAGAGATGTGTAACTAACCCAAGCCTCTCTGAAGGCATGGCCTGTAGGATAATTTAAGCACGTCTTGATAGTGTAGAACTACAGAGTGGAAAAATCTTCTGAGTGCAACCTGCTGTCAAATTGCATCTGAAGACATTTATACAGAAAAAAAGATCAAAGACTCATGGCTCAGCAGCCACAAAGTGGATACACCAACCATCCCTGCCTGGCTGGCCACGAGCAGGAGGAGAAGAGGCCAGTTTGTGACAGCTACCCCAGCACGTTCAGCCTTCATCTTCCTCACCCCTGAAGCAGCTCTGCAAAGGGACATCTGACAGCAGCTGGGCTCCATCAGCACAATTCAGACAAAGTGATCCCAGAAGGTACAAGAGGACACCTTGGGGGCAGTCCTGTGCTAAAATCTGATGTTGTTTTTGAACAAAAGCTGGTTCACATCCCACCACCTCTTTGAATAAGNCAAAGGGTTACTTGTTTACTCCTTAGCAGAACATGCACCACTACAAGGAACAAGCATTTGACAGGTGGGAGATCTCTGCAGTGCTCCTGAAACTCCTTCCTGCTCCACATGAGGATATGCACAGGAGTCTTTGCTCCTCGAAAAACCTTTTTTGCCAGCAGGTTTTGTACCAAGGTTTAATTGCTGCTCAAAGATCTGTGAATGATGCCATAAACAGCAGCATCAGAGACAGATTAGGCTGCCAAGGAGCCAGAGGCCTGATTCTGGGAGACAGCTGCATGCCTAGCAAGGGTCATGAGTCTTGGCCTCTCCACAGAGGAGAGCTTGTTGGGAACTCCACCCAGCATGGAACAGTGGTATATAGCCAGTATAGGAACAGGGAGTTACTAAGGATATGTTCTCTGCCCATGGGATGGCTTGCCAAAGAAGACAAGGCCATTTGCAGCAAAATATGGATAAATATGGATATAATATGGATTGTGGCCAAATTTGGAAATAATGATGTCTCCTTTGCTCCTACAACATTCCACAACTGGGCAATTGGCCCAGTGCCATTTCCATGCAAACCAATTGGAGGTTGCTATCAGTCATTCATTTGAATCCACTGAACTGCTGACCTACATCTGACCAAACAGAGAGAAAAACCCTGTGGCCTACATTATAAACAATTCCATAAATGCAGGGAAATTGAGACAAAAGATTCTCCTTCAGAACATCAGCTTGGTGATCAGCTTGTGCTGGGCATCGAGGCTCCTTGCAAGAAGCACCAAACCCTATAAATTGATTTATTGTGTGTATTACTCTTTTTTTCGGCTCAGTAGTTAAAAACTGAAAACTGTGAGCTAAATTCACTGCTGATGCACATCCAATGAGTTCAGTAACTTTAGAGATGGGCTGACTGCAGCTCACTGCTCTCTTGAAGTGCCACAGGCTGCCCTAAGATTGCATGTTTGGTGCAGAGTTGCAGAGAATGGTGAGGAGACACATCCTGGCAAGGGCTCCTGCAGACCACATCAGTGACTCCAGGCAAGTGTGATGGGATCATATTTGCTTCCCAGAACCAAGAAGCTGACTCAGAGATGGCATCCTTTTCCCACTGCTGAAACCCAGTTAGCCAAGATTTAGGAAGAGGGGCCTAATGACCTTAAACAGATTGCTCAGGTACCTGGATTTGTCTAATCTCATCTTTCCTAGCTCATTTCATGGAAACAGACCTGGTTCAGCTGCTCTCCAGAGATCTCTGACTGATCCTGGATATAGAAGAGGTGGAGGTTGGACTTTTCATCTCCTCATCTGCCCCACTGTCTGTGCTTGTCTTTGCCACCCTGCTGTTTCCCTCCCTGCTCTCCACACTCCTCTCTGCCTGCTCCTTCCCCCACTCAGCCTGTTCCTGGTACACATGTGGGGTGTTCACTCTCTCTTCTTTCTGCTTGTGGGACAGCAATGGGATGACACAGAGACCAAGAGATTCCTCCATCTGAAGGTCTCATCCTGACTGCTGGTGCAGCCAAAGGTTGCTGCATGCAGGACTCTGGCAGCTGAGGCTGACATTCTGTTGGCATTCAAACACATTTTATCTACTTGGAGCATGGTATTTCCTCTCCTGATCCTGTCTTCTTTTTTTATGACAACAGCCTCCTCAGGTAGTTTAGGGTCAGGTACAGCCAACCTCACACATTCCTTGTGTAAGAGCTTTCAAGGAAGCAATGCTCTTTTTTTCTGAGATCCAGCCTTCTCCTGTGCCTACATCCCAGATGCTTTGCATCTCAATGAATGTAGATCAAGAAAGCAAACCTATTGCAGAAAAATATGACAGAGGATAAAATTGGAATGTATGGCTCTGAAATAAGGCATCAGATATGAGTCTGAAAGAGACTGAGAGGGATTTTGACAAATACCTTTGAAAGAAAGGGCTTTCCTTGCATGGCAGTTGCATTTGAGACGTAAGTTGTCATTAACCCAGAAAAATCTCTGCCATTTCCATTTTAAAACCTGGAACTGAATGCTACTATCACTTGTGTTTAATGGACATTTTGTCATTCACTGTAGAAATGAAAGAAATTACCTTTGCAAAAAAACCCTCAAATTATTTTTATTTATAAGAATCACTGCCAGTCACACAACATTAGTTCATTAGGAAAACTTAATCAAAATATCTGAACCTTTCACCTGAATTTCAATGACTGTGTTGACATACAGAGGTGAAATTAACTTCTGTGATTAAAACAGGATATTGCAGATCTTCTTAAATATATGTTAAAAAAAATCCCAGTGGTAGAGGCAAGTTTCAGTGATCCTAAACCTCAAAAAAGCCCAACCAAACAAAATATCCCCAGACTCCAAAATGCCTTAGAAATGAAAATAGATGTTAATGGAGAATACGGGAATGTATACTACTACCCTGCACAGGCTGGTATGCAAGAGACTGCTGTCACAGTGCTATTACACACATATTTATTACACACATAGAGGGAACAGTTTGTACCTTGGAATTTCCTATCAGCTGATCTTCAAGGGTGTTGGAGGCTCTTGACTCCTGCCTCACAGAAAGGAACTGACGCAGCAGGGAGGAGGGTGACTTTGGAAATCAGCTCACCTTTGCCCAGTAAATGAATGAGACCATTAAAACAGAATAATGGTCTTAACCACTTTCAAGCACTTTTCATCTTAAATGTAAAAAGCTCACAAGCCATGCCTCTTAAAGGCAAGGGACTGTCATGAAATGAAGAGTTCTGATTTCTTTTCTTATGGGCTTTCTGCATTTAGAGCCTGCACTAAAAAAAAAAAAACCCAAAACAATTAGTTGCACTGGAAAGATTTGCTGCTGTGGGCATGAGAAATCTTGCTTTCCTGCTGACAGCTGAGGTACTCAATACCATCTTCTAGGAGAAGAAAGTATTGTCACACCTGGGTTTGGTTATGGACTCTGCTGACAAGCCTTGTCACCATTAATGTGCACATACACTAAAATACACTTTGCACACCTTGCTGGTGAGTAATGGATGCAAATATGTCGAGGCCACGTGCACACATAGTACTGCCACACTGAAGTCATTAACTTGTGCCACTTGGAGGATGTGGTCTAGGCCACAGCAGGAAAAATGAGGCTCTTTAGACATTCATGATCTGGTTAATCCACTGGGTAAGCCCTTACATGGCAAGAATGTGAGTCTTCATCTTCATTAGATGCTCCAAATCAGCTGCAAACTTGGTCAAGACTCAGAAAGAACCTTTTGAAAAGAAACATATGACCAAACCAAACCAAAGAGCCAATCCATAACAACACACACACACACACACACACACAAAAAAAACAAAACAAAAGCACCACCCCACAAAGCCCCCCCCCACAAAAACCCCAACCCTCCCCACAAACACTGTTGAGTGTCAACAACCATATTCTTGCCCAAATGAGCCTNTCTTTAGACATTCATGATCTGGTTAATCCACTGGGTAAGCCCTTACATGGCAAGAATGTGAGTCTTCATCTTCATTAGATGCTCCAAATCAGCTGCAAACTTGGTCAAGACTCAGAAAGAACCTTTTGAAAAGAAACATATGACCAAACCAAACCAAAGAGCCAATCCATAACAACACACACACACACACACACACACAAAAAAAACAAAACAAAAGCACCACCCCACAAAGCCCCCCCCCACAAAAACCCCAACCCTCCCCACAAACACTGTTGAGTGTCAACAACCATATTCTTGCCCAAATGAGCCTGAGCCAAACCCCAAAGAACTGACATTCAGATGTAAGAGACTTCTAAAATAACTGTTATTTCTGTTCTCTGTAACGACACAGGGTTCTGTGCAGTTAATACATCCAGGCCTGTTTAAGGACAATTCTGATAATTTTAATGGCTTGGTAATCACAAGAGAACGAGCTGCTGACATAGCAAAGCCTTCTCACTTTTGTACCAGGACTCCAGCAAAGATATCCAGGGAGACTTGCGAAAAGTTATAACAAACTTGCACTCCACCAAACAGAATACTTACGTGTTGCATCTGAAACATATGTTACAATGGTTTATATTTTATGCCATTGCAACTAGAACAGAATGGAGACAGTCCCTTGCTTGGGGAGCTGGGAAAAGCTAAACCATCTTTGCTGGATCCCCAGAACCAGAGAAACCGGTGCCTGGTCATTCTGCATGCCCAGAGGTCAGTGCTAAAGGGAGTAGCAGTGAAGCAGAAGATGTGGGGAGGTTTGCAGACCCGGATGGGCTCTTCACAAGGGGTCTCTGATGTGGCTGGGTGATGCCCTGGGGCCAAGAGAGGCACTCTTGGCTCCCCTCAACTCTCACAGAAGTCAGAGAGCAGCACTGTGCACTGATTCGGGGTGGAGCTCAAGGCACCAACCACTCCCCAAAGAAACAAGTACCCACTGCTCATAGATCTATTTTACCACCTTTCCATGCCAGAGGACAGCAGGGTTCAACAACAGGCTGCTTTAGCAACAGTTCATTCTCTGCTCAGCTGCAGCTTTGTTTAACTCAGCTAGCAGTGACTGCAGAATTTTTATTTTATTGACTGATGCCCGTTTAGAAGCCAGCAGAAAGCACATATTATTCATTCAACTAGTTTTCATAATGCCCACCTTATGAAACCACAGCCACAAAAAGCTTTCATATAAAGCTTTCGAGGCTGATTGGTGAATTCAGCCAGAAAAGACCTTTCTGCTTGATAATGCAGTTGTAGGGGTTATTTCAGCTATAAGAGTCTAAGATAAACGCAGTTTTACTGAATTTAAAATATTTCGGAGAAACGTGCCAATTCAGTTTCATGTCAGAAAGAGGAAAAGTCAAAACACTCTGTCAGGATGAATTGCAATGATTTCACAGAATATTAGAAACATAGAATATGCTGAGTTGGAAAGGACACGTCAGGATCATTGAATTCCAGCTCCTGGCCCTGCACATGACATCCCAACAATCACACCATGTGCCCGAGAGCCTTGTTCAAATCTTTCTGGAACTCTGTCAGGCTTGGTGCTGTGACCACTGCCCTGGGGAGCTGTTCCAGTGCCCAACCATCCTCTGGGTGAAGAACCTTTTCCTAATATCCAACCTAAACCTCCCCCAGTTCAGCTTCAGGCTGTTTCCTCAACTCCTATCACTGCTCACCAGCAGAGATTTGTGCTGCCCCTCTGCTGCCACCAGTGAGGATATTGAAAACCCCGCTGAGGTCTCCCCTCAGTCTCCTCTTCTCCAGGCTGGACAGACCAAGTGCCCTCAGCCACTCCTCACACAGCTTCCCCTCCCGACCCTTCAGCATCCTTGTGGCCTCCTTTGGACACTCTCTAACAGCTTTATATCTTTTTTATATGATGGCACCCAAAGCTGCCCCAGCACTCGAGGTGAGGCCGCCCCAGTGCACAGCAGAGCAGGACAATCCCCTCCCTTGCCCAGCTGGGGATGCTGTCCCTGATGTCCCCCAGGACACAGGTGGCCCTCCTGGCTGCGCGGGCACTGCTGGCTCATGTTCAACTTGCCATGGACCAGGAGCCCCAGGTCCCTTTCCATGGCACTGCTCTCCAGCCTCTCATTCCCCAGTCTGTACCTCCAGGGCTGCACCATCCCAGGTGCAGAATTTGCCACTTGCCCTTGTTAAACTTCCCATGGGTGGTGACTGCCCAGCTCTCTAATTCATCAAGGTCTCTCTGCAGGGCCTCTCTGGCATTGAGGGAGTCAAAAGCTCATCTCAGTTTAGTGACATCAGGAAACTTGGTATTCCTTTGAGTCCTGAACCCAGGGTGTTAAAAAAGATGTTGAAGAGCACTTGGCCAAGGATGGAGCCAATAGCAGAAATGAAAGCCTAAGTCATTAATTAAATTAAACTATTTGGTAGGTTAAAAGACCATTTAAAATTAATTATATGGATAATATAAAATCTTTAAATGTCTGATTTGATGGTGAATCAAAAAAAAAATTAAAATAAAAAAGAAAACCAAGGATGATAATTTCTCAGGACACTCTAGTTTCTGATCAGCAGCATTGCTGGACACAGCAGAGAGGGAAGCACACTGCCTGAATTTTGGAGACTTATCTAGCCTTTGATTGTAGCAAATTTCTTCCTCACTCAGTGGGGAAGCCAAAAAGTTTGCACTGGCAGGAGCCATGTTGCACTGTATGTATTTCTGAAATTAAAAAGAAGAAAAGAACTGCACTATCCACTACCAGCAGTACAACATCTTTCAGATTTTCTGCATCACACTACACAATGTATGGTACAGCTTATATAAAACTAAAATTTACATTCAGGAGCCACGTTGTAGTCTTCAAAATGAGAAGTAAAACCTAAATTTCTTCTCTATAAATACTACATACTCAATTTTGTTGAGAATTATGAGTGACTAAATTTTATGAAGGACATGGCTGTAGATCATAGCAGGTTCTTTCCGCCGTCCTCAATTCCCAAGCCAGGAGGAGAGTCTGAGCCTCCAGACCATGCAGGGTTTTGGGAGAACCTTTCTGAATCATCCTGCCACACCAGGGTACCTTTTTCCATCTGAGACTTCTGGGAAGGCTGCGCCCTCTCCTGACAGTCCAGGGCTCGGTAGCAGTGACTGATAAAGTCCTTCAGCTGCAGTCAACAAGCCAAGGCTCCACCTCGGACCTACCGAGACCAGACCAGCTCGACTTAAAACCTCTATTGCACGGTGCAGAAGGGCTTCACGTTGAGATGGATATATCAAAATTATAAATATTTTCACCATGCTTTAAGAAAACAAACGGCTTGAAAGGATATGCTTTAAAAACACCCCACCATTTATTTGAAAATGGATAGAACTCCGTGCTAGAATCATCTCCAAATAAGATACAGTGTTTACAATCCATGAAATTCTGTAAAGGAAACTTTCATATGTTAAAAATATAACCTTGAAATTACTGTTGTAACCCATGAATTCCATTTCACAGAGCTAATACATGATATGGCTAATGCTATTACAAAGAGTCAGTCTGCCTTCACAAGCAAATGTAATCTCCTTCAACCAGCAAAGCTTATGCAGGAACTGAAGAAATCCCACACATCTTGTCAATCATTCACACTATGCCTAAGTGAATATTAACTTCATTTTTTTTTTTTTTGGTGTGACATGCTTACCTCTCATCTGATCTTGCATTTGAGTTAAGTGAATTTTATGCACTCACAACTGGATACTGATTAATGCTTCTGGTCCTGGAAATTTCTGAATGTCACCAAGAAAGAGAAGGAAATTTTCACCACATCATACTGGCAGGGACTGTTTGGAGGAATTTTTTGCCTTTCTTTATAGCTTAGGATATGAGTCACTTCTTCAAAGCATCTGAAATTTTACTTAACAAATTTCCTTCTAATCTAGAACCTGACTACTGACACCATTTATCTTCCTGGATTTTCTTCTGAGATACATGATTCTTGTGCAACTGTGGGCTTTTGCACAAGAAGGGCTTTACTATTTTGTTTTTCTTTAGGGTGCCAGTGTTGCAAAATGTGTAACATGTAAAATTTTCTTAAGAAAGGATGTTCTTTAATGTTTGGCCTTTATATACTTTCAAGCCAAGTCAACAAGAAGGGAGATTTAAACAGAGAGCAGCTGACAAGCTCTAAGTGACATAGAGGTGTTAGAAAAACAAATTACTCGTGGGGAGAATTGCCTCGTTCAGGTTTAGGGCTGGACTTGCTTCAGTGATCTCAGACCCAGGGGGAGGTTAACCAGGCTTGAGAAGAAGGCTGTACCACTGATAGTGGACACAAAGAATGCAGAATTTATGGGCCCCAAGGACATTTAGCAGAACTCCCAAGATAAGGAAGAAACCAAAAAAGACAACTCAGCGACCGTGCTGAATCAGCTCTGCCTGGGTTAAAGGTAATTCCAGCAGGGACAGATCACAGCCACCAGCTGAGAGCCCAGCTCAGAGCAAGAGAAAGCCTGAGCGTGCTGACTAATCAGCATGAGAAGTGAGAGAATCATTAAACAATAGAGGAGAGAACACCAATTAGCGAGAGAACTGTGTAACTTGTAGTCAACAAACACTAATTCCTTTGTTTGCTAAAATGTATAAATAGTAAAAAGTTTTTATACTTGGTGTGCTTGATTTGTGGAATACCACAGAGGACCCAGGCTTGTGCAACTCTGAGATAAATAACCAATGTCTCTCTGGAGCGTGTAATTATTGGCTTGTTGCAGTGAGTAAAAAATCTGATTTTTTTTGGACAACACTGGGGCTTATGTTGCTGTCTGGCGAATGTACAGGCAGCATGTTTATTTCATGTATCATTCAAATGATTGGTAAGGCAGATGTAAAAGAGAAGGTATTATTATTATTATTATTATTATTATTATTATTATTATTATTATTATTATTATTTTACCTTCTCCAATTGTATAATTTACAACAGGACAGTTAACAGTCACAGCCAATGACCACCAATTAAATCCCACAGCTGGAATGGAAAATGATTCTTCACGAAGCAGCACCACACAGTAAGCGATAACTCGGGCCCCTGGAAGTTAACGGCTACTGCCAGACGTGGGGGGAAGATCTTGTAAATCACATTGTTGTACGCTGAGTGAAGGTCAAAGAGTGCTAAATTACCCTTTCCTGTTCCCTCCGGCTTCTCCTCCTGTCCTGCCGGGTCAGCACAAGCTTCACCCTGCGCTTCTAACGCCAAGCTGAAAAAAGAGAACAGCCACCAGGAGGCGAAGTAACAGAGCTTCATTAATAGTCACACAGACTCATTAACAGTCATCCATGATTATCTTCAGCTATTGTAACAGGACTCAGAACGTCAGAGAAACGTTGCATTAACAATATAATTCCCCCCTGCTTCACAAAAGCCTCCTAGTGCTGATTAAATTAGCAGATTAATGACAATTACCCTTAAACGTATTTGAGGTATTTTTATTCCACGAACCTATCTGAAACGTGAAATGTTCTAGGTTTTAAGCCTTTCTCAGCCAAACCACTGCGTGTTTAAACATGGTGTGTGTGTATCTAGAGCCTCTGGGGTGACCTTATTGCTCCTAGATGAGGCTGGAGCCAGGTGGGTCGGCCTCTCCTCCCAGGCCACCAGTGACAGGGCAAGAGGCCACAGTCGTAAGCAAGAGAACACTTAGGTTGGACATTGGGAGGAATTTCTTCACAGAAAAAGTGATTGAGCCTCGGAATGGTGTGAGAAATGCAGATTAAATGATTGGCTTTTCACAAATACTAAAAGGAATGCTATATGAGTTATGTTGAAAAGTTATGCTGTATTAACCTCTTTTAAGTAATGTGGTAAATATCGTTTTTAAGCTATAGCATAATATTAAAATAGAGACTATGTG
>VXBC01002562.1:237373-251451 GCA_013399945.1 Ploceus nigricollis | reverse complement strand
GAGGGCTCAAGGATGTGGTGCAAGAAGTTAAGCTGTCCTGTGTGTTTGGCTTTTCCTGACAGGCTTTCTCTTTCCGTTGCTAAATGCGTCTGGACATGGCAGGCTGAACAGAGTTACGATAATTTAAGTGTGGTGTTTTTCTTTTTGTAAAGGAGATAATGTCCTTCTAAAATGGGGCGAAATTGCTCAAATACTGTTAGGTCCTGGCACTTCAGTTTGCTATGGAAAGTGTCTACTTGATGAACCAAAATATAATTTTTTTTCTTTAGAGAAGACAGTGCCTTAAAAACAACGGTTAAACCTTAGGACTCCTTAAAAGTGTCAATAAATTGGTCTCTTAATGGTGACAGCCTCTTCCTTCCATCTTCAGCACAGAAATGGAAACCTTCGGCAGCTTAATGCTCCTTAAGCAAACATCTGTTCGTAAATGACTGGAGTGAGTAGAGAAACACTGTTGACAGGAGCTGCGCTGGATTGGTTTTACAAGTTTTGTTTCCATGCATGGTTTAGAGCCCAACATGCTCCATTAGAACTCATTTTTCAGCTGTTGAGCCCATGGTAAAGTGAGTTTGATGGATGCTGCTTTTTAGCTAGATTGGTCCTTGGAGATTGAACAAAATTAAAAGTATTTCCTCCTTGTTTTATTCTCTGGACATATGAACTAGACTTGGAAAGGCAATTAGCCTACTTTAAAAATAAAAATGGTCTGTTGTATTGTCAGCACAGGCAGAGGTTTGCTCATGCAGTTCACAGGTAGCAGTTTCTTCTCCTGAAGCTGGAGCTGTACCTAGAGGAATGTAACATTAATTGTGAGAGCCTGGGGAAGAGTTGGAGTACCTGTGACTCCTGAGGGCTTGTTCTGTTTATTTGAAACAGTCACGTCAGTGAGAATAAATAACGTGAATGTGAGAATGAGACTTAAAAATATGTAGAAAAGCTAATGGAGCTCTGATGTTTTCATTCTGCGTTGATAGTTGCATAAAGTACACATTGTATGACCTTTTAAGGTCATGTGAAAGTATGACTTCTTGTTTTTATTTCCTTAATTTGTTTATAAGTAAGCAGTTGAAGGATCTCAGCCTCAGTTGTTGTTTTTTTTTTTTTTTAATGTCCTTTGGTTTTGTTTAGTAAAGGATTTTAAAGACTATAAAATCTGGAGTTCACACAGTGAATCATATTTGTGTTACATATTGCTGGTGATGAGGGCTCTGTGTGATCTCTACATTTCTACTTAAAAACCCCAGTAGCCTACTGAGCTAACACAAGCCTTTTAACACCTTAATTACCCAAAGTAATAGTCTGAAACTTTCAGTACTTTGAAAAGACTTGTCTTTCACAGTGGAAATAATAGAGCAGCTTAGATGGACCTCAGTCAACTCTGCCTTTTCCTCTTGAAATATTCATTGAGCTGTCCTTGCAGATCTGTGGTGGTATCAGTTGGAAATCCAGCGGTAAAGAAACTGATGCTCGATCGAGTTGTTTTCACTACACTCAGCAGCATAATTTTCTTGCAGATACCATTATCTACCTCGACAGAATGTTCATTCCTCTCTGTGCTATTGTGCTGTTTGACAACTTAAACTGCTTCTTTGTGAACGTCTCAGCGCAGTGACATGCTAACCCTTTCACGGGGATTCAAAATACTTATAATTTTTCTGGATAGTCAGAGAAGTGCCTTAGATCCTACTCATTCCTAGGTGTTAGAAATTTTGTCTGTTAGATTTTCTCCTTTGTGCAAAAAAAACCACACTGAGTAAGCTGCTGCTATTGCACACACACACACAGAAAAAAAGCCTTGAAATATGCCTTGTTTGAAAACTGACAGTCTCATTTTCTTTCATGCTAATGTCTTTGGCAATTAAAGTTTTCAATTGCAAGGAATATTTCTGTATTGGTGCCACTTGCAAGGTGATCTAAGAAATCTGCTGTAGAGCAAATATTTTGGGTTTTTCAAATCAAAGAGTCCCGTGTTGGGAGAACCACAGGGAAGGGCAAATCCTCTCTTCACTTTAGCATGTTTGGTGGAAGTAGGGTGAAGGAAACGTGAAACCTCAAGTTCATATGTCTATTGATAAGCGATGGAAAATAGGTTTTATTCTTTGGAGTATTAGGTGTCCCTCCTGTATTGTGTTTTTAATATGAGGTAATGTCTGTAGGTGGGATAAATGGTGAATAAGTAAGCCTGCTCACTGAAAAACAAGCAGTAAGTACATTTGCAGTAATGGGAAGAAGACCCATGGTTGCTTTCCTTGTGCAGCTCTATTTCCTGTGCCAGGCTGTGAGAGAAGCTGTCACAGCAGAGTGCAGCCCTGGGCAGCTCTGATCCACTCTGTGCTGCAGTCTGTGTGAAGTTTGAAGGGTTTATATGTGATGGAGATCATACTGCTCTGTG
This sequence comes from Ploceus nigricollis, assembly GCA_013399945.1. Taxonomy (NCBI): domain Eukaryota; kingdom Metazoa; phylum Chordata; class Aves; order Passeriformes; family Ploceidae; genus Ploceus; species Ploceus nigricollis. The sequence goes on along the minus strand of VXBC01002562.1, from coordinate 249,059 downwards.
AGGAAGTCTCTGAGAACACTTGACCCTAGGTAATCTGGTTCTAATACTTTCTAATCTAGCATCTTTTTATCCTAATTTAGAACACATTCCCAGCTACCATGCTTGAGGGTAACATCCAGAAATAGATTTCTCGCTGAGTTGAGCACTGTTTTAAAAGGAATTTAAGAAATCATAAGAGTGAAAACATCTGAGTTATGTGTTACTTACAACATCTGTCTTTACACATTGTGTGGCTGTGTGCTGTAGGTTGGGCACAAATACTGCATTCCACAGAGCCAGATTTGTAACCTGACTGACTGTCCCAGCCAGTTGTGTTTGCCCATATGAATTTAAGATGTGCTTGTTCTTACAACATTTTCCCCACTTTCTGTTTGCAGATTTATGTACAGGCAGCATCTTCATCTGCAGCTGTTAAAGCACATCAATAGACTTTGAGTCGAAACATTTTTTTGCTTATAGTAACTTTGAGGATAACCTGGTCTTTTAGGTTTGGGAAGTAATGCTATTCTTGGTTAAAAAAAGGAGTTTAATGAACCAACAGAACATTTAGATTCATATTTTCCAACAGCTCCTGTGATTCCACAGCTAAGCCAAAATGAAACAGGGAGAAGTGAAGCAGCACAAATACTGAAAATATATGTTTGCTTCTTTATATAGCTTAACAACATTTAAAATGAAAATGCTTATACCCAAGATCTGTTTAAATTTCACATTTGTGCCACCTAACTTGGTCTTCCTGCATCGTCAGTGATGAGAGGAAGAGCAGCACTGTCAAAGAGGTTTGAATATTGAATAGGCTGGATTGTCTAGGGGTGCCTGGTGTTTGATGCCAGCCTGAGGAGCACAGGAGAACAGGAGGAATGAGCTGCCTGAGATTAGTGCCAGATTCTTGCTGAAGCTGTCCTGAGTTCTGTTACTTTAATGTTCATTATACATACAACACTTTGTAATAGAAGGTGTCCAGCAAATTCAGTGTTTGAAACCACAGTAATGTACGGTGGAATTGATTAATTCCAAATGTTTGGTAGTGAGAAATAAGGCTTAGATATGTTTGCCTTACTGGAACTGGAGAACATTGTTTTCCTCAACTCATACATGTCCAAGAAAAGGTGCTCTGAAACTCCTGCTTTGGGTAATGGACCTCCTGGCTGTAACAGCATTAAGTTCAAAATCGAAAACATTGATTTCTTGGAGGCCTTAATGAAGTAAACATTTTCTTGTTGTATTTTGGTTGCTGGTAACTATTTCCAAAAATAAAAGTCAGCTTATTAAACCAATTTAAGAACATATTGACTTCAGCCTGGTCAGACACTCTCTCTCTCTAGAGTGGATTTGGGTTGCAGAAATGCTGTTCTAACAGACAGGCTCTCCTCATTTACAGCTACCATTCTAGAAATAGGTTCTCAGGTGAAGAAAGACTGGGAATCTGGTTTCCATTGTTCATAAGCCAAAGAAAAGGCAAAGAGGTAATGGAAGAAGACAGCTTTTCCTACTGGAAGCCAACACTGTGCTGTAATAAGAAGTCTAAATCTGGTTCTTGCTGTGTTATTTTTGGCATTTGCTAGAGGAATTCCCTTGCAGTAAGAGTTAAATGTTCTTGGAAAGATCAGATGCTAGCAGCTAATGACTTGAATCCATCTCCTTGCCATTGCAAGGCTTTTACTGTAGGGTATTTCAGTAACGTTGTAATTTCTGTCATGGAGATCTTGATTGTGCCATTTCTGATTATTGTGTTTCCTGTATGCTTTAAGGAGGTGCTTTGCTTGACTCAGCTTTTCTTCAGAGTAATCCACAGCTGAGAGGTTATTCATTGCTTTGCTTCCTCTCACATTAAAGGAAACATTCTGCTCTAGAAGGGGTTTCTTTTGAATTTACATGCCTCAGGTATTTCTTTAGAGATGTTCTTTGCGACCTCCTGATTTTTTAGGTCTTATGTAAGAGCCAAACACGCTGTTTCAGGTTTTGCCTTAGAAGATACTCAGAGAAGGAACTATTTATACCTGCTTTTGTGTAGTGTAATTGCATTGTTCTCTATGCTGCCTAGTCTTTGTTAGGCTGTTGCTATTACTCTTCAAAAAGGTAGTGAACAAGGATGTGATCTGTGTGTGAGGAAAGCACATATTGTTCTCTGTTTACTGCAAACAAATAATGAGATAGCCTGGTTTTGTTGTAAATGTTTTGAAAACCTAGTTAGTGATCAGAAAAGAAGGATATGCATTTTCTCTTTCCAGTTCCTTGCCTATCACATTTTTTCTAGCGTTACTGATTTCTGTTTTCTGTCTTCTTTTAATGTTTCTAATTAACTTGAATTGCATTCTTAAATGCATGTGACTTGAGAAAAAGGGTTTGAACCTTGAATCTTAATTAATTAATCAGCATTTTTCTTCTTTAGAGTACAATGTCAATATGTACTTGTGAGTGTATTGGTGAATTGCATTTATAGTAGGACTTCCACAGTGGTCTCCTGTTTGTGGTACTGAAACTTTTTGAGAAATTCCTTGATAGTGAATGTTAGAATGTGAATATAAAGAAACACTTGGAAGTAAGAACTAGCATTTCCAGTTAATAAAAACCCAACAAGCAAACAGGTAAAAAAGAAAGAAATACAGAAAATGACATCTGAGAGAGAATACAATTCTTTTCTTTTCCTAGAAAACGTTGGTACAGCCACGTGCCATGAGCAATTGTTAGAAATCTGTCTTCAAATTGATCTTAAACTGTTGAAGTTGAAGTAACTTCTGCAGAAGTTACTGGCATTTGTCAACATAAATCTGTGTTTGTGACTAAAGCAATCCACTAAACATGAACACTTTAACTGTGTCAGATTCCTCACCTCGAGGTGTAAGGTCTGATGCCAGAAACCCGGGTTGTTGCTTATTACAAAGCACAGAAGTTAGGCAAGTTATGCTCTGTTACACAAGTAAAGCCTGTTATCATTTCCTTCAAATCACAGTCCTTATTATTTAGTGTACTGAAAAATTGGTGGTTTCTTTTAAGAGATAGATGTTTAAAGAATCTATAAATGAACAGAGCATGGTAGCTTTATACTTGACTTTTAAATTTGGTCACCAAGTGGCTCGAAAATAAGATGATAAATAATCCATTTTATTGGTCATAGAACTTGTTCAAATTCTACTTTGAGTTAAATCACATTGTAAACATTACTTGGAATACCAGGTTTACAAAATAATGTAGCAGAATGTCTTGACCAAGAATATGTCTGAGTTGGGTAAAAGGGCTACAAAAGATGAAGCCATGGTTCCAGCTGTATTTGAAATGCCAGACAAAGCAGGGATTAACTAAATGAAATAAGGAACAATGTAGTTCTTCTGTCAGACTTGTGGGTTTTCACCACAGGTTTCAATGGACAATAACTAATTTGGTTTCTAGCTGGCAGATAGAACACTTTTGGAAGTCATGAAAAAGGACCAGGTTGAAATTCTTTCTGAAGAAAACTACATTAGGACTATAAAATACCTATGCTGCTTTATATTGTGAGGAGAATTGGAATTATGCTCAGTTTAAAAATTTATCACTGATTAGTCAAGAGGAGGGGGAATACTATTATGACTTTTTTCCTTTTCTTACAGTTTGAGTTCTGTCAACAACTATTAAATTGTGTCAGTTGTAACCTTGCACCCATTTATAATGCAGATTCATACATTTTGGAGCTCTCAGTGTTTGACTTTTAAAATGCAGCAGTAGCATAACTGGAAATGCCTGCCATTTAAAAAATAATTATACAGAAGTCCATACAGTTGGTTATGCAGTGGGTTCTTGTGGGTTAAACTGATTAAACACATAGCAGACTATCAAACCTGTGATCAAATTTTTAAATGTACAGTTAATGTTCCTTGCAGATCCTGTTTTGGCAACTGTTATTGAAATGTAGCTGGAGCATTGTGCTGCTGGACTGCTGCTTTGTAAATGATCCCTGTGATGTTTTAAAAGTGCTTTGAAATGAAAAATTGAAGGAAGTTTCTTCTGCTCTATGTCAGAAGTTGCAGGAGAGAAAATTTTTAAATGGTCAGGCATCTTCCTACATGTTCAATTGGGTTTTGGCTATTTGCTTCAGCTCCCATGCAGTTATCTTTGTCCTGTGCTTATCCTTATTATTCTTGTTCTTTGTCTCCCCTTTTTTATGTTAACTGGAAAGAAAAGGAGTCTTGTGGGTAAACTCCCTGTGATGGTGATGCTTGCTCCTCTCACATTATTCAGTTTGTTTTCTGAAGCTGCATATTTGGGTTATTTTAGATCATCCTTGCCTCCAAGGATGTTCTCAACTCTATTGTGATTTATTTTTGGCTGAGGTTGAAGTAATCATACAGTTAACGGTCAACCAAAAAATGGGTAGAGTTGTTGTGATGGATAGTACATGAATTTTTCTTGGCATGTCTTGCCAAAATGAGATCCACTAATGTTAGGTGGTGTAGTTACTAATCCAGACCTGAATGTGATATTTCAAATGAATGAGGTGAAAACCGAGCTATACAAGCCTATAAATCTGAAAAAACTTAAAACTCATGGGTTTTGATGAACCATACAGATAAATTTTTCTTTTAATGGGAAAGTTCAGAAGTTTAGAGCGAGTGAAGCTCTTCTCTCAAATACCTTGTTAGGCAGCTGGTGCTGAGTAAGCCTATGTGGGAGCTTGTTGACAACTTAGGCTTTATTCTAAACAAAATTCCTTTGCAGATCTCTTCAGTTTGCATGTTATGTTACAAATTACTTCATGGTTTCATCTGATAAGCATGATGTACTTTTGTAACTGCAAACTACCCTTTCAAAAAGAAATTTCAATTATGTTAGTCACCTCAAGGATGCCAGTTTCCTGGCAAATATCAAGTGCTTGAGAAGAACTGCAGAGCAACTTCATTTGTTGCTTTTTTACCCTTTGTGTGCTGCTCTTAAGGTGCTTTTACAAAGTTGTTTGCTAAAGGCACTGGATATAAGGATCATGCTTTATCTGTGTTGCCTAACTAGTATTGTAAAATCTGCACTTATTCTGGTGGTTAGAAGTTCAAATATTTGCCAATATGTATAGGTTGTTTTCCACTCTTTTTCTGTAGGTGAGGCTTAATGTTTTTACAGTTCATTCATGTCAAGTGTCGTTTGAAATGGAGAGAGCTTGGTGTGAGCTCTTCTTTGGAGGGTTTTAAGGTATGAACTAGTTCAGTGATGTGTACAACTGTGAATTTACACATACTAGTAGTTACTGTTTCATTAATTGCACACAGCATTGAAAAAATCAAAATAATTCTTTAGGAAAGAAAATTTTCCATCCATACCTGGCTTGTTCCTTAATGGTTTGCAATGCTAAGGCAGAGAAAGTCCTTCATCTGTTTCTATCTAGACCATGGGAATACTTCTTTTTCCTTTTCCCCCTGTGGTTTAGTGATTTGTGGTTGAATATTTAATGAATAATTGTGCTCAGCTCTCTTCTTGAGAATAAGTTTTGATGAAGTGTGTTTGGCTGTAGACTTTACTGGTGGCATCATGGTGGCATTTCTCAGCTGGTTCCTAAGACAGAAGCAGGCTGTGGAGGCAGTGTGTTGGCTTGTGGGTAGGAAATCCAGAGAACAGGGCAACCAAACTGAAACCCATGGACTGCTAGAAGGAGACTTAAACTGTAGGGCAGCAGGTCATAGCTCATGGTTCCAAGAGCAGTTCCTTCCTCCACTCCTTCACAATTTCAGAGCTTATGGAAACACTTTTTGAAGTCTTTGACAGTGATGAAGGTCCCTTATGTGTATGGCACTCCATGTGGCATAGCCCATGGGGTGGCTGAACTCCTGTCACACACCTGAGCACACAAAGGAGTGTGGCAAAACATGGGCCAGGGTCACTGGCATTTCTGTGAACTGCTGGTGATGGGAGGTAGAGAACTGATGAGTTAGAACTGAATTTAGTTGTGCCAGCGTGTTGCACAACAGCTCAAGATGATAATTGCACCACTGTCTGCTGACAGTTTGATCATGTAGTAGTTTAGAAGAGACTTGAACTGTCCAAATAGATTCTTTGTGACTTGTAAAACACATGGGTTTGGGGAATGTTTCTTTCTGCTATCTAATACAGATATTGACCTATATACAGACTTAAAAAATGAGGCATGAAACTGTAAAAATGAAATATGTAAGAACACAAAAGCTAGCCAAGTTATAAGCCAAGTTCTAACTTAGCTCTGTTTTTCCCTCATGCAGAAATACATTAATGTTGAAGCAGAACCAAACAATGGAACCAGACATTATTCGAATGTACTCCTCATCCCCTCCACCACTTGACAATGGAGCTGATGATGATGATGAAGATGAGTTTGGAGGATTTTCTGGTGTGAGCACTGCTGGCGTAGCTTTTGCTGATTTTGATACAGCGGACTACAGTCATCCAAAGGAAGAGTTTATATCCACAAATCATTTCATCCCACTCCATGATTATTCTGACAATGTAGCTAGCATTGCAACTTTCACATCTGTTAAAAATGGTAAAGATAAAGACTGCATTGCAGAGCTTCCTACTCATACTAAGGAGCTTTCTGATATGTCAGCTACTAGTACTATCAAAGAAAAATCTAAGTTCAGAACTTCAGGTGCTGCTTTAGAAGATGTAAACAGAAGGGGAGAACAAAGAGACAACACTGGAAAGTCAGAGGGTTTTTCTTCTCATGTGGTTAGAACTGGTGTAACAGTTGAGAGGCAGGCTGAGCAAATAGATGCTTGTAATGGTGAGAAACTTCCACGTCTAGAGATTCTAACAAACGGATTTGCAGCATCAGACCCTGTAAATCCTCAGGGAACAGAAGATCTAGACAGTATTGGTGACTCAAAGGGACTGAAAACTGTTAACACCCATAGTACTGAGCAAAATTTGAACTCAATGCCTAGCTCAGGTGAAGATGTTGCAGATTTTGCTACCTTCTCAAACAAAACTCCAATCCATTTAGAGGGAACGGGGCCTACAATATGCAGTGTTCTTAATGAAAGAGACTCAGTGAGCATTCAGGAGAACAACAGAATAAACAGAGTAACTCATAGTGAAGAAGAGATTTGCATTTCAGAAACTAGTTGTGAACAGGGTCCCTCAGCACTGGAATTTGCAATTTCTAGTACGTCTCAAACAACTGGAAGTTCAATATGCACTACAGAGAATGGAGAGCACAGTGGGAGGAGAAGACAACATCACATAGAGAATGGCAAAGATTTTACTAGGCCTGAGGATTCTTCAAAAGCAGCAGATACCAAGGCTGATAAGATCCGAAGCCCAAGCTGTGATCCTGCAGGAGACAAACTGGGTGGTGATGAAGATCTCAAGAATGGTGGAAGTAGCACTGAAGTTTTAGCTTGCAGTGACAAACATGATGATGTGTTTGGTGACTTTGGTTCAGTCAGCAGTGTGTCTCCCACCTTCAGGAGTGCTCAAGACTCAATAAATGCTCTCGATTCAGAAAGAACTTCTGAGCAGCCCACACATATTAGTGAACCTAACGAGGAATTTGGTGAATTCAGGGACACGAGTACTGTCTGTCAGCAGCCAGCAAGTTTGGACCAAGCTGAACTAAATCAGGCTGCTGACACTTTAGAATGTGATACTACCAGTAAAACTTCTGGGGTAGACTTCCAGCATACTACTGAGGTAGAACATGGTGATGATACTGAATTTGGAGACTTCGATTCGGTGCCAAAACCTCAAGATGAGAGTGTTGCTTTCCAGGACTCGGATGACTTTGCGGACTTCAGTTCAGCGGGTTGTAACCAGGCTGCAGACTGGAATGCTTTCGAAGATGAACAAAAAGACAGCTGTTCTTGGGCTGCCTTTGGAGATGAGCAGGCTGGTGAATCTCATCACAGAAAAGAGACGTGGCAGTCACATAGGACAGAGACGTCTGCCAGGAGTGATGGCCCAGTGTTACACAAGACTGACAGTGTTGCTTTAACATCTTCCCAAGGGACTATCAGTAAGCAATCCCAAGAGCTATCACCTTCAGTTCAGGTAAGGGTTTGCTTTGTTTTCCTCAGTCTTGTTCTGCTCTTATGCATACAGTTCTTCCTGGTTCCTGCTTCTGCATACAACAAATATTTGAATAGTCCTGGTTTGCCTTTTAGAAGAGATTTAATGTGCTCTGTGAGACGGGCTGATAAGAAACATTATGCTGTGTTTGGATCTTGCAGATCTTTGCAGCACTGTTACTTCCCACAGACAAACGAGCAAGGTGTGCTGGAACTTGTAGGAATGTGTTTTGATGATTACATGTGATCCTTTACATCAATTGATCAAAGGAATAAGGCAGCATGAACATTTCAGAGCCTGTGATAGTTTTTCCTTTTGTTTACTGCCTTTTGGGGAGGCACTCTGTTGCCTTTTTGTAAAATAGTGGTGTGACCGGAAGCTGGGATTACTGGTTCCCAAAATTTTCCATCACCATTCTCTATCAATGTTTTCAAAACCTGATTAAAAATGATGATTTGATTTGTAAATAGCTGCACTAATTCACTTAGAGCAGACAGCATGATAAAACACAAGCTGTGGAATTCTGTCTCGGGAATTCAAACTCCTGGGAAGTTAACTCTTTAAAAGTTCTTTAAAAATAAGTCTCTGGTAGGTATTAATTGTGGGAAGCTGCACATTATAGCAACATCACAAACAGAGGACTGGTGATTTGTTAAAGCTGCTGCTATTTCTAATTAGAAGTTTCCAGGAGGGGGGAAGTAAATAGGTTTATTTCTTACCACCTCTCCTATGTTTTATGCTTTCGTTGCTAAATATTCATTAATTCCTAATTAGTTACTTCCTAAGCCTTTTTAACAGTCATTTTGAGATCTGTGGCTATTCATACAAAGATTTTTTTTGTTAAGCATTTAATAATACTTTTACAAAATTCAGAACAACGATTTCAGTTTAGAATTTTCTTCAAAGCTTCTTTTTTATTCGCGTCATTCCATGTGAGTAGTTTAGGGTATGCTCTGTCTTTTTGAAGCATGCAGCAACACCAGCAGTAAAGGGTGTTAGTGGTAATATGTGTCTGAAAGGTTTGGATCTTCTCTGGCAATAAAAGGAAATGAGGTAAGTCCTTTCTTTCAGGACCTTGCTCGGTGACAGCCCTGCCTCTTCCCATTTCCTACCAGTGACAGGTGAAATGGCTTTTCAGAAGGTTGTGCCAGCTGGACCTCTGCCAGCATCAGCAAATGGAATGGAGCTTTTGGGACTTAGCACTGATTTCTTGTCACGTTAAAAGCTGTGAGCCTCAGTCCTTACTCTTCCTGCTTGCTGTTCCGTGCAGTGACTGACACTCCCAACCTCAAAGAGATTTCACAAGCCAAAAAAAAAAGGCTCCCAAGCAAACCTACAGGCAGATTTTTGTGTCTGTGCAAGACCTTGCTTATCACCTGAAGGTGTTGGTCCATTTCTTAAGTTGAAAGCACAAATCTATTGTTACCTGTTCACCCATAAAATTGGAGAGTACGAAGATGATTGCAATTAATCTCAATTGTTTCTCTTGCCACTTGAAAGACTGTCTAGAATCTGAGAAAGAAATGGGGTGGGGAGATGATTCTAGTAAATCATCCCTTTTTTCTAGTAATTAATTAATATTAAGGGATAGCCTGAAGGTTTCAAATATTTATTTTCATTTAAAGTTTTCTGTAATTTCATGATCGGTTTTCAATAGAAAACACTTCTGAATGTAGATGTTTATAAAAACAGAACCCTCAGAGGCTCTGTAATTAAGTGTTCCCTCCCCAAGCCTGCCTTAACGAAAGATAAAAATCAAGTTAAATTGGAAGTTCCTTACTTAAAGTCTGCCATGAAGTTATATGGTAGTTTGATTAGATTGTAAAGCAAAATTTAAGACTTCAAGTTTTTTCAGTCCTTCTCTTTATGCTACAGTCACTTGTGATTGTTTGGATCTAAAGTGATGTTCTCCCTCTGCCAGTGAGGAAGTACAGATGAGAGAGTGCTTTACACAAGTAAACTGGAGAGGAAGTTGAGCTGGACATGTTTTCTCTGTTGCAATAGTTTCCTTAGCCTTGCAATGTCAATTGCTACATTTATTTTCCAGTTAACTCTTAAAAACAGTAGTTATTTTGTAAGTTTTGGAAGGATCTATTAAAACTTTTTTATATTAAAAAATACTTGTTTTAAGATTAAATAGTAGTTCTGTTTATAATCCATTGAGCCACAGTTTGCTAAATTGCTGTTAGAAACAGAGATTAACTAATGAGTCAGCATAAGCCAGAAAACAGTCCTGGCACTCTGAATGAAGAATCTTAATAAAATTACACTCAGATTTTGATCAGCTTCCTTGCTGTCATTTAAGAGGGTATCACTGAGGTCAAACACAAAATACGGCATTTTAAAGTAGTCGCCAATCTTCTGTTTGCCATGTATTAAACTTAGTTCTGCAGCTGTTTGATGCAAAAGCAGAAATACTGTCAGGCAGGATAAGTCTGGTGAGAGGGAAGAGAACAAAGTTTTTTATTACCCAGCCTAAAGAAGGACAGGGAGGAGGGATCACTTGCATCAATGTATTGCTGGCAGATCTAAAAAGCAGTTGCTGTAGCAACACAAAGGAAGCAGGCTGTGTACAAATACTGCATGTGTTAGACACTTGAGATAGATGGGAAAACTGAGATCTCAGCTTAGGCTGAAGGTGAGCTGGGATCATTTACAAGATACTGAATACACTTGATCAGTGATGGTGAGGCTGGGAGAGTCACTGCAATGTGGTAATGAAAGAATCCTGAATGGTTTATAAACAGAATGATCCTAAGGGAATTCTTTGCAAAAGCAGAAAATTGAAGAGGATACTTACCCAGCAGCACTGCTGTTTAAATGTGGAAATAATGTATACAGCAATTTTCATCCATCAGAATGCAGCATGAAAGCAAAGTTATTTATCAGTAGCTCAAGTTTCCATTGAAAAGGTCTCTGTGTATTTTCCTTTGTTTCTTAGTTTGTAGATTCTGAATGTGGAGATGGCAGTAAAATATTGTGCTTTCTGAATGCAGTCTTGATTGCACGATGTACTTACGATGGGCAAACTGTTTAAAGACTGTGGATTTGGTATAATCTTTAATTAAAAATAGGCTTTGCTTCAATTCAACTATTTAATCCCGTTTTTATTAGAAAATACACAATATAAAGGATGAAACTAAGAGGAGGGGCATTCACTAAAATGACCTTATATGGTGACATGTAGTGGCAAAAAGATCATGGTCTTTTCTTCCTTGCCTTTGGTCTCAGGCTCTCTGAATTCTGCACACAATTTGCAGTGCAGGATTTGTAACAGGCGGACCTCTTCTGTTCAGCAGTTGTGTGTAGAGGGGAGAGGAGGAAGGGCATGGTGTGCACACAGACTACCATCTGAACCCACATTAATGCTACATACCCCTTCATCCATTTAGTTTCTGTCTGCAGCTGGAAAGATCTAATGCTTGGTTTCAGTGTGGCTGCTCTTTGCGTTAGAGCTGTGCCTTTGTGTTCATGAGCAGATTTAGGATGTAGTTGTGGGTGAACTGGTTGATCCAACAAGTCTTGAGCAAACCTGCACACGCATTAGTCCCTTCTGTGAAATCTCATTGCACACTACCAAGTTATGTTTATGATGAATATAAGGCTTGTAGTGCAGCTTCTTCCATGAGATAATGCTGAACATTAGTCAGCTGAGGGGGTTACTCTGCTGCATTAAGAATAC
>VXBC01002562.1:218885-237331 GCA_013399945.1 Ploceus nigricollis | reverse complement strand
ATATATATATATATATATAGGATTCAGCAGTGAGGCACAAGAGCAGTAATAATCCATGGTAATCGTGTGGGTGGGGGAATATGGCTGTGCCTGCCTGTGTGCAAGGAGCATGGGCATCTCCAGAGCAATAGGAGCTAAAGAAGGGCTTGGTTGGAAGGCCAAATCTTACCTGATTTACCTGAGAGTTAGCAAATCCTGGAAAGGGATGAAGGAAAAGGTGAACAGTCCTCCAAGTGGGTTTTAAGGTTCTCCACTTAGTAGAGAGCCTGTGCTCACAGGCTCTGCCTCTTCAGATTAATCAGTGTGGGCGAGGCACAGTTACTGAGCCACGAATAGGCACCAAGACAAAGAAAGCTCTGGATGACTGTCATTTGGAGTGTTGTCTTGGGCAATGTGCATCCTTTTGGGAAAAAGTCATTGTGGCCATAAAGACTTCAGCCCCTCAGTTCAGTAAGGTAAATTAAAATAGTATTGGCTACTTATGTAAATATACCTCTCTGGAAAGGTTTGGGGGTTTTAAGTCCATAGCACAGTTCTGAAGTGTTTGCAGCTGAATAACAGTAAAAATCAAACTATTAAAAGTAGCCAATAATTGCTGTTCTTCAGAACAGACTGGCTGAGGGGAATCTTACAAAAGAAAATAGTTTGAGAGGGGCTTGTTTAAGCATTACTATTTATGGACAAAATTATTTTCCATTTTGTACATGTAAGTGTCATCTGCTATACTTCCTCTCAGAGTCTGACTGAAAAGTTAGTACAACACCAGCAGGTAATAACAACGTGACAAACTGAAATGGTCAGTGAGTTCTATGTAGTCACAATAAATAACTGTTAAACTGTACTTTGCCTGCATGGAAGATGCAATATTTGATGCATTCTTCAGCTGAGGGAGAATAAATGGTGACGCTTCCAGCAGGAAGGAGAGAGACAGCCTGAACTTTCTAGCCTGAACTTCCCTGCAGTTTGTAACTCTCTCAGATCAAGCAGTAAAAACAGCAGACAAGTCTTAACCTTTTTTTTTTTTTTCCTTAAGCCACTACATTTTCAGATTTCTTTGCAGCTGAGCTCAAAACTTTTATAGTTACCCTTTAAAAATTGGCTTGGGATATTTAGGACTAACATTGCCTTCTTTAATTCTTTAAATTATTGTAAAAAAACCCCTGATTCCTCATTTTGTGTTGATGAAGGGTTTTTTTAGCTCTTGTGGTATCCTCTTCCTGGCTTGCAGATCTCAGTTTAGGATGAGTGTTTTCATTGTAGATTTCCCATGTAAATAAAAGCACATATTTCAATTCAGTTTTTTACATCTAAGAAATATATGGCACTACCTTATATTAACCTGCTTTTAAAGTGGGGATGGAGTTAGAACATGAGAAGTTAAACTAGTGTTCTTTGTAAGCTTTGCTTGTCTTCTTTGCTCAGGACTTTTTCTGCCTGAGCTGTTCTCCCATTGCTTCTGAGGAGGTGTTGCCTGTGCTTCAGACAAAGAAACAAATTGTTGCTATGTGTAAAGGAATGGATTCATAGTTTAAACAGTCCATAAGCTGTTTCAAAGAAAAAACTGTCCCCATTTAATTGAGAACTTAAGGATTTGTTTGTTGGCTTGTGTGGTTTTAGTTAACCATTTAGCTTTGTTTAATGCTTGAGTCCAGAAAATTTTGAGGCAGTTGATTGGTGTGCTCCCCATGGTGAGTTGCATCCATTGAAATTGGTTCTTCAGCTCCCTTGTGTTAGCTATATGGTCATGAAGTTTAGCTCTTAAAAAATCCCCAAACCCATCCCCCCCCCCCGAAAAAATACTCCAAGAACATCAATAAAACCGACCAACCAACCAAAAACCCCAAATACACCCATCCCATGTGCACACATGATGAAGGTAGAAGAGTAAATGGCGACTTAGTCAAATGTGTTGCTGGAAAATGTGGTTTGTTAAAAAGCCTAGCAAAGGGAGTTTCTCATTTAACCTCTACTTTGTTTTATTAAAATAGTCATAAAAAGTTGTGCTAGGCACTCTGCAGAACAGTGAGTTCATGATTTAAGTTAAATAAAATCTCAGTGGTTAATCATTTTCTTTTCTTGGCCCCTGAGCTTTTGTTCTGTCATTTTTTGAGAGCTTTCATTCAGCTTCTGAGTTCCAACTAGAAGCCAGTCATGTCCATATGGACTTTATTCCTTTCCTACTTTATATGTTTGGCATCTTGGATCTTTCATAGGCTCATTTCCTCTCCTTTAATATGTTTTTTCTTTTATTACTTGAATATCTAAACATGCTCAACAATTTAACTATTACACTGGTTTTATTTATTCTTAGGTCTTCCAGTTTTGTGTTTGGTAGATGCAAACAGCCCAGAGTTTGTGTTGCTTCCTCTGTGGCCTCTTTTCTTGGCAGCAGGATGAGGAGGGCTGAAGGCATGCTCTGTTTTTGATTCTCCCCTTCTTAAAGCATCTCTGGAGGCTGCCAGAGCAGAGGTGCTGTGGGATGTAAGAGATTTCCTAAGGGAAAATAAGGACTTGTGTTAAAAAAATGGAGCTGTGCCCTCCAGTGGAAAGGGGAGAGGGTGGAAGGACAAAGTGCCACTCCACTCTTTGAGCTGGAGTTCACCTGGATGAGTTCTTGTGTCTGCTCCACAGCTTATATGGGACCAGAACCGTGGAGAAAAGCAAGACTTGTTTTTTAGGCTGTTTGTTTTTTTTTCCACTCTTGCACACAGAGTTCCCCAAAACTTCACCCACTGAAGCCTTACAGCAGTTGCATGGTGAAAACTGCCATTTGTGACCACTGTTTCTGTAGTGGGGCTCAAGTGTGTTGTTTTTATGGCAGATTTTATTGTCTCCTCTTTTCATAGCTCTGAGGAAAGGCAGTGACCTGTCACTGTTGGGTTCATGTGGGGGCAGCTGGGGAGGATTTGGTGTGCTGGGTGGTCAGTGAAGAATTGCTGTGTTGAAGGAGTTCATGGATTCTCTGACCTTGTGGTGGAGAAGAAGAAGAAACAAATTGTGTAAACCAAGTACTTTAGGCTTTCAGCTCTGAGGGATGGCTCTTGCCCCCTTTTTAATTGCCACAGAGATAAATTCTAATCCTGTGGTTATGCTTATTTCAAAAAAGTATCTCTGATACTTTGTTTGGTTCTGGTGGTGATTACCACATATCTTAAGTGTCTACCAAAATCTTCTATGCATTTACAGAAACGATGGAGCTTTAAATTTATCAATAAATGTATCTATTTATTTATTTATTTATCAACTGTTTGTAGAGTCACAGCTCATGTTTAATGGCAGCTGTAGCCTTTTCACATCTTCTGTGAGTGCCTTCAAGAATTATTCTTCTGGAATGGCCGTGGAGAACAGTCATGTATCAAATACTTTTAGTGACATGAAAAGTGGATAAAATTCTTGTTTTCTACTTTTTTTTTTCCCCAGAAAGACAGTCATGCCATTACTTCCAGTCATACACAGTATTTTCTTGCAGTCTGATCTATGCAACAGTAGATTAAAGTTTGTAGGAGGTGGACATTTACACCAGCTTTAAAGTCTTGGTGATGCCCTTAATACCTGGAGGCTGTGACCTCAGGATTTCATCACCAGTTAGAAAAACAAGTTCAGCTGCTTCCATTGCCCCTGTGTGGAGATGTGTGTTTGTGCACTCACCCCTTTGTCCATTTGCACGTTCAGAATTAATTATTCTGGTTTGCTGTGGAAACCATTCTTTGTCATGTAGAAATAAGGGCTGAACATCACTGGGAGTTTAGAAAAGATGACAGGAAGTGTAAAGAATGCAATAGTTAAACTGTTCCTGAAATTTTGGCACAATTCTTAAACTCAAATTTGAAATGTGACACTGACTGAGATTCTGCTTGGTTCTTAGAGATGTTCTGTTAATTCTTTCATTACCTAAGCAAGCATATTTATAGTCACTAGCATGTTCTCAAATGTTGATCCTTTTCAAGAAATGTGATGCCTTGCTGTTTCCATGATCCAGTGCCTTTCATCTGCCTCTTGCTTTTCCCTGGGGATTTGTACTCTTGCTGTATTACAGAAATGAAGTAAGCATCACCTGTTAATGTAAGATAAGGGGAAGTGATATATTGTAGGCAAAGTTAAGGTTTAGAATTGAAGCAGAGTATACTTTAGTGTGTTGAAGCATTAGGCTAGAATCTGTATCTGGAATACTGTTTAGTTTTACTTCCTAAAAATGTAAGGTAGTGTCTTAGTTCTGGTCAACAAACAGGAAACAACCTACAAGTATTGCAACTGTATTGCAACTTGGTGTATGGCCAGAATGACTGAGCATTGAGAGATGATTAAAAGGAAAATTATTTACTGTAGAATATGGCTCATTATGGTCAGAATTTACCAGAGAGGTAATGAAGAAGCAAAAAAAAAAAAGGGTGAGTCGGGTATGCTCTGAATTCAGATCTTTGCACATTTTTACATTATGGCTTGCAAGTGACTGTACCTGATGGCTGTCCCTCTCAGGCATTTCTTTCACAGGTAGTAAAACTGAAGAGCTGATGCTCTAAGCCAGTTCATTTTCCTGTTTTTTGCAGTTAGTGGCTGAACAGAAAGAATAGTCTGGACAGACTCGATCCCAGTTCCTGATTCATCATCCCAACTCCAGTACAGAATCCAGATATTCTGATCACATGTTTACCTCTGTTATGTTTGCTGATGTACATGGTCAATGAGGTGCTTAGTTGAGATGAGAGACAAGGCAAATCTGCAGCTAAAAGTTCAAATAAGAAATGTTGCAGATAATTCTTGGAATTGTGAAGCAGATATTTTGCTGCATGAAGGTTTGTCCCAGTTGTATGGATTGGCCTAACTAAAATAGGTAACTTCTCCTACAGCCTTGCTCTTCTGAACTTTAAATCATCTCAGTTGTAACAAAAAAACTCTGTTTTGAGCCCGATGTGTGTAAATTCAAGACTGTTGCTGGAATGTGCTGCATCTCCACAGGAGGGCTCTGCTGGCCCAGCTAAAACATCACACACCGTGGGATGCTCCTGGGATTTCCACCTACTCTGTTTCTTTTGGCTTTCCCCAGTAGAAAAGCAGGTGCTGGAGCTGCTGGATGCTGCCCTGTGTGTGTTGCAGCAGAGCACTGGGAAAGTGGTTGTTGAGGAGCACTAAACTAGAAAGATGGAAATGCTCCACTGAATGCCAGGCTTGTGCCTCCTTTCATTAGCAAGAGAAGAGATTTAGGTGTTTCTAGCAAAAATGAGTACATTAAAAAAAAGGCTTTAATTTAATTCTTACAAGCATACCTTGAAAAAATACCACTGAAATTGGTATTTTAATAAATAATAAAAGCTTGATGCTTAACTGTTTTTAATGGGTTGAAAAAGAATTCCGTATCATTAGTACAGCTGATGTCCAAGACCAGTTAACAGAGGTACAAGAAGTTGAAATCCTGTCTATATGGAAATACAAAAGAGAAATGTAAGGGAAGAACTTGAAAAGAAGAAAGCATACTATGCTTACCAGAAAAAAAAGGGGGCAGGAGGCTGTTTGACTCCTGGTAACTCTTTTCTAAAGAAAATTCTAATTTCTTTTCTCTTTTTGTGAGGGCAGGAGGCTGTTTGACTTTTGTTTTGTTTTGTTTTCTGTGTTAGTTCCATCTGCCAAGGCCCAGTGCATGCTTTGGAATTAAAATGTCTGGAAACCATTAGTTCATTATCCTTATATAGCATAAGTCTTGTTGCATACATTTTCTGCTAATTTCTAACAGAGTGGCTTTGGACACTTCTGTAAGAACTCACTTTGCAGAGGGCAAGATCCTTACTGTTTCTTAATAGCTTAGGAGCCCATATTTGGTGTTTAAAGAGTCTTGTGGTCCTCTGGCAGTTAATATTTTGTGATAAGTGAAATCTTGTGTTAGCTATAAGTTGTTTTCCATCTTGCTATAATATTGGACTTATCTTTATAGCAGTTAGCAGAACTTGACATAAATGTTTTCTCTTTGGTATAGACAACATTGCTAAGTCGTCTGGAGCGAATATTTGAAGTCTGTTTTCCTTCCATTCCTGTTGCTGAAATTGAAGAAGAAATAAGTTCCTTGAATCATTTGCTGGAAGCAGGTGAAAAGCAGATAACAACTGAGGAGACCTTAGGAAGTACTGGGTAAGAAACCACAGTGCAACAAATATCAAATGAACTCGAACCACATATGGCAGTAATTTAAAATGAGGTGTTTGCTTCAAGTATTTTGAGAAACCATCAAGTGAAAATCAGCTATCTCTCAGGATGCTTCTTTTCAGTGACTACATACACCAGGAGTACTTCACTTAGCAACTCAGCAGCCTATCATGTTCTTTTCACTTATGTTTCTGAATTAGCCAGATATGTCTTATTAGTTACACTTGCTATAAATTACTGTATTTATTCATGTGATGATGAAGTCTAAGCAGGCTTTGTCCTGTCTGCCATGGACATCATTTTCCAGTAAGAAGCCTGAACTATAATTGTTATGAGAACAGTGCAGTTTTCATTCCCCTGGGTATTGTGCTTGGGCATAAATTTAATTGGAATGTATAATAAGTCGCTTGCATTGAAAAACAGAATAAATATTCGAAGCTGCTAAGCTGTTTTTCTGAATGATAACTTGATTTATGATGGGTTGTGCAGGGAGCTGATGGACGTGTGGACAGAGCTGCAGGACATCCACGATGCCTATGGACTGAGATACCAGTGGGGTGGCTCCCACAGCAACAAAAAGCTTTTGTGCTCCCTGGGAATTGACACAAGAAATATTGTGAGTCTGCCAGTAAAACTGCCTTTCTAAGTAAGGAAGCTGCTTTCTATGTAAGATCAGGTGGAAGTGTTTTGTGGGAATGCCTTCTCCTAATTGCATAGTTGCACAGAACATGGTTGTTCATGACAGACCACCTGGCAACCTTTTACAAGCCCTATTAATATAAAAAGTTACATTTGTTTTTAACCATTGTGTTATAATTAACATAGTATTTATTCTGTGATACTAACCTTACTCGAGTTATATAGCATTGAAAAACATTTCCATCACTGACATTGAAACTCTTAAGTAAATTCTTTGTTGTTTTATCAGCTCTTTACAGGCAACAAGAAGCAGCCTGTTATAGTACCCATGTATGCAGCAGGACTGGTAAGTTTTTTTTAGTATTATTTTTTTGTTATAGTTCCAACAACATCATATAATGAAATATATTAAATGACTTAAACACCAAGTGTGCTGAAAGATTTTTTGTGAGTACAGTTATGGCTTAGGCATCAGTAGAAATGCTAGAAAAGAATTACCAAATAAATAATTTTCATTATGTGTGCAAGCAGATACTTGGTTTTAAGTGAAAGAAGTATTTGGTAAAAACAGAGAGAAGATAAGGTTTGTGATTTTTGCTGGTCTGAGCAGAATAAATGTTCTTTTTTTCTCAAAAAATAGTGCCTGTATATGTATACACACAGACAAACACACCTATGTTTTCATATGATCATCCACAAATGGAATAGTAAAAAAAATCGTTTTCTTTGGTTTATATTATGCTGATTTAATTACGTAGGTTAATTTTATAGAGTGACTTCTACAGTTTTCTGATGCATCAAGGTCAGCTTGTGTACTTCTTTGGATGTTAACATGGTATTCTGATACAGATAGTTAAAACAACTGTGAGATACTGCTGTTTTCTTCCTGTTGGTGAGCAGGACTGTGTTTGCAACACATGCAGTTATCTTTTTGCAACTGATTGTTGTTGCTGATTAATTGTCTCCTAAATTTTTAATATACTTTTGCGCACAATAAGCTGGATAGCAGCAAGAGTAGGAGTAAAGTGACTCGTTGCTGTCTGTTGCCACGTTGCTTTCTGTGTTTCTCTGCTGTCCAAAAGAAATTATTTAACTGGTGGGTAAATTCAAAGCTCCCATAATATGGTGCAGAAACATTTGTGGGACAGCTGATCTTGGCAAGTGGCTTCCTGAGAATGGTTTAAAATGCTGTAATTGCAAATCCCATGCTTTTATTTGGGGGTTTCTCATTGTTCTTGGGTGGTTGGCATGTCTCAGTGCAAACTTTGGGCTTTCTGTAGATCTTCTCACCCTCAATTTTTTTCAAGATTAGACTTCAGATGTTTTTCATAATACTATCTATATTTGAAATGTTTGCTTAAAATTAAAAATGTGGGTTTGTTTTCTTAATGCTTCTTAATGCATTTATTGCCAGTAATTATTGTTCTTGGTATCATTCTGAAAACTGATAATTTGGTTTCTTTTGGATTACTTAATTGTTGAAATGGAATGAATGCACTTGCACTTTTGTGATGGGTCATTTGATATTTCTGGAATAGTCTACACACAATTGGGAGGAGAAGACATCACCTTATCAAGTAACTGTTTTCTCCAGCTTAAATTACATTACTGAAAGTTGACAGCAAGCTCCAGCTCAACACTTGGGTTTTTGTTACTAGCTCTAAAATGTTTCTTAGGCCTAAGGACCCAGGATGATTTTCCCCTGCTCCATCTACTCCTGCCTCTCTCAACACAGTGAAAGTGTCCCAGAGATACATGGTTACCCCCAAGCCCTTAGTTGAGGGTGGTACTACCTAGTAGTGTTTTTTTGGCATCTGCAGTTCTTGAAATGTCTGTAAATGTGTCAGTGTGTGCAAGTAATTTTTTTAAATTAGGTTATTTATTTACTTGTTTGTTATTTGTTTATTCAGGGTATGTTAGAACCTACCAAGGAACCTTTGAAACCAATATCTGCAGCAGAAAAAATAGCTTCAATAGGACAGACACCTCCTGTATCACCAGAGATGAACACATGTGCATCTGATCAGTTCCAGGTAAAAAACAGGGAGAGAAGGGTGAGGAGAGGCGAAGAAAGAAGGAGGGAAATAATGGGATGCCTTGTCTCTTCTTTATGTTTAAAATATCTGGATGATGTATTCAAAGGCACTTGTATGTAAAAGGCAGGTGTTGGTTGTGTCAGATTGAACTCCTGCTCTTGGATCTGCTTTTCATGTGTGACTGGGAGTCCCTGTGATGAGGCTGTAGCAGTTGGTGGCCACCATTTCAGAGTCCTGATGATCCTTACTGTTACACAGCAGTTTGCTCTCAAAGGCATTGGGCAGGTAGGCAGATTTTATATGTAATGTTAGACTCATCTGACCTCTGGCTGAGGTTCTTCATCTTTGCTTCTTCTGGAGCTTATTGCTGGAGGTTGTTCTACATGTTGGTTAGGACTTGATTTTCTGAATGATCCTATTTCCATTTATACTGTTCATGTTCATTGCCTTTTGCCCTTTCTTACTTCTTCAGAGTGTCATGAAAAGCAGCCCAGCTGCCTCGAGAGAGATTTTGGGTGTGGTCATTGCAAGCATACATGTCTGACTTTCTGATTGTATGAATTCTCTTGGCCTTTTGTGCCAGATTTTATTGAATTATCTGTTACACACAGTTTCTTTGCTGGCTTCCCTGTCTTTAAAGTCTGATACAAAATGAATTCAGAGGAGTTTAGGAGTGAGCTTTTGAATTTCACGAGTTCTTTGTTGCTGTTGTTTTGATGTAAGGATATTAGAAGAGCACTTGAATGCCATGCCTGTTGCAATGTGTGTGGTTGTCAACAAGCTAATGGGGTATGCAGAGATATTTCATTTTCAGTGTCATTACAGTGATGCTCAGTACATATTCAGAGACTCAGCTGTGTCCCTCCTTAGTGCAGGTCTTGTTTAATCCACCCAGCATCTTCAGTTACCTGCTATGCTCGTGACTTCTGATTAAAGGCATTCCAGAAAGAATTATTCTTGGGCTACAGCTAACCTTAACAGTAGGTACTTGTGACTGTAGTGATGTTCTTGCAGTCCCTGCTCTGCCACACTGCAGAGCTCTAAGTGTGATGTGCTTGTAGCAGAGGAGAATTCTCTTTCATTGTTGAGCAGCAGTTTGTCAGTGGGCTCAGAGCTCACATTACTTTATACAGCAATACACATTTGGTGCTTCCTGTGCTGCTCCTCATATGTAATGCAACTGAGCAGCTGAACTAGATATAAAACAAGGTAACAACAGTGATTACTGCAAACACTCTGACCTGAAGAAATCTACTGTGTGGTAAGAAAGTAGGAAAATTTCAGTGTCTTTTTGCAGCATCCAAAGTACCCTTTTTTACAGGGGAGGAAGCATAAATGAAGCCATACACTAAACAGTGTAGAGAGCTGCGAGAGCCTGAAGTAACATCTCTGACAAGTGCCATTTTCTCAGTTGCTTGACAGTCATAGTGCTGAAAATAAGAACCTCTACTTACCAAAGTCTCTCTTTTTCTGTAATTATGAACTCCTGCTACAGAATTTCCCATTGCTTGTCACAGTGTGATAATCTTGACCCATAGCTTGTTCTGACAAGACCATCTCTGTTCAATAGCTGTGGTCCATGAATACATCTGAGAAGCTTCTATGCTGTCTGTCTGCACTGTTGGCATTAGGTTAGCTTTTCCAAAAAGACAAACACTAAAATAAGCTTTTGGGGAAGAGATGTGTTAGAGATTGTAACCATTGAGATCTCTACGAGGCTACAGTTGGATGACATTCTGAAAGTTTCAGGGCGTGAACAATCAATTCTCCACCTCAGAAACCTCCTTTCTTTCTTGGTCTCATCTTCTGTCAATGATTGGTGGCTTCTGTTTGCTTTGGGGAAAATCCAGTTTCACGTCACATTGTGCAAATGGCTCTTTCAGAATATTCCAGATTGTCGTGGTAATAAGATGATGTGCCCAAACATTTCATTAGGAGCTATGCTACAAACATTGTTAAAATATTCAGTGGAAATACAGGCAGTTTTAGTGGACTCTGAAACTTCTTACTCTAAAATTATTCTTATTCTGAAACTTCTTATTCTAAGTGCAAGTTATTTAGGTGCAACAATTCAAGTATCTCTTTAGTGTACCTGGTTAATGTGTAATTATTTAGTTAAACTTCTAAATTCCTCCATTTTCAGAATGAAGATTTATCCATATTTTCAGAAACTTCAGAATATTGACATTCTCTTTGGAAGGAGAGGCTCTGGTTGAGAGATTCATGTTCTTTGCTCAGGGAAAAGTTCTCCTCTGAGGGCTGGCATTTATGGCACTTGTATACAGATCAGTGTCTGTGCACATATGTGTATGACTTCCTGCTAGGGAATAAGACTTTGGAAGACTGATGAGGTGAAAGTAATAATGGAAAGAACATTTGTAGAAACACAGGAATGCCTCCTAAATGTTTTTGTTGTAGGCAAACAGACAAAAGCATGCAGAGATTTAAAATTGAGAACTTTAGAACTAATAGAATGAGGTAAAAAGCAGCAAATGAGCTGCAGTGTTTCTTCCTAGTTATGATATAAACTCTGAGTGTTTTGCCTTCATTCCCTCCAGTGGGTCTCACTGAGTTAGGCTGTGAAAATAGAGTGGACACATTTCCATCTGAGCCATTAAAGCTGTAAGGACAAGGGTTTTGAAATTGAGTTCTCAAGCAAGTCGTTGACTGGATTGTCACATTAGTTTATTGAATAAAGATGATTTTTGTAGAGTCATTCTCTTTTATATTTGAAGGTAGAATCTAAATTCTTCTTTGATCTGTTGTTTATCTTGACAATTGAGGGGTTTATTTCTCTGTTCCTCTGTGCTCATAACTGTAAGGCAGTAAACAGAATATGAAATAATCCCCTGATTACTGTTGCCTTGATCTAAGCGTGGTTTCTCAAAGACTTCACAGGGCTGAAGTAAAAGGCTTTGTCAAGGCCCATCAGGTGTAAGGAGTGCCTGGTGGAATAGGCACCCTTTGATTGTGAGGCCCAAGACAGACACCTTTCTCTTCTGTTTTATACTGCTCTAGTTGGCTTCTACATCACAGCCAAGTCTTCAGGCAGTGCATGAAGACCCTCTCTTTCCAGTGTTTGCCTAAAGGGTTGCTGTGTGGACTTAATGATGATTACTTTCTCTTGGTTTGATGCTGTTTTCTGGTTACTGTTGTTTTAAAGTTGATTTATCTGCTTCTCTTTGGATTTTTTGAAGAAAGTTGTCCAGATATTTCTGCTCTTCTGCTACTGCTTCAAAGCATTCTCTTCTCTTTGTTTGGGACTGTTTCTTTTGTAGGGTTACCTGCCAAGTTTTACTTAGTAAGTTTTATATTGGAATAAAAATCTACAGTGACCCAGGTCTTTCTGGAAGAAAATTACCAGTGCTTCTTTTTTGCAGGTGCCCATTACAGCACATCTGCTTGCATGTAAGCCACTGAATTAGGGATCAGGTTATAATAGAAATATATATCTTACACTTGCTGGCTCTTAGGGACTGAACCTTAATTAAACCCTGTGGGGTGACAGTCTCTAAAAACACTTTTAATTACATAAGAGACCATCAGGACTTCTAACAATGACAGATGCAAACTACCATATTATTGGCCACCAGCCAAAGGCTCCGTCAGGAACTGCTCTCCAGTTATACGTGTGAGAAAGATCCAAGAGTGTGAGAGTGTGTGTAGCTTTGCTGACAGAGTAAGAAAGAAAGATTTGCAGGTAAGAGATGCTACAGAACTTGCTGTTCTCTCAGATGTGACAGCTTTGTAAAGGGGTTGTCTGAAAAGAGCAGTTTTCAGAACTGATATGATTTTGCCAATGAATACACAAAGTTAAATGTATGAATTACTTGCATGTAAAGCTCTTTCTGGAATGTGTATGATGCTCATTTTTGGGATCCATCTGAAGATTGACATTATGTTTGTATTACAAGTCCTTTTATTATTTTAAGACAGCAAAATGCTCCCTTTTTTCTTTTATTTTGTTTAATTTTCCTTGGGTAATTATTGGCACAGATACAAACATTTACATTTTACTCTTTTGGATTATGAGAGCTCTTACATAATACATTCTAAAATTACTGTGTGAAAACATCTCTTGTTTGTATCAAAGTGAAATATGATGCAGTAAAACAGGCAGGCGTTTTAATTTCCTCTTTCTTACTTCCTTAACATTCAGAGTAGTACTCTGACAGCTGAGTATACTTTTTCATTTCTGTACTGTGTCCTGTAATCTAAGATGGAGACTTTGAGGAGTGAAAGCAGTTTGCTCCATTTTTCAGTATTCTCCTAGATTGGGCACTTTTCCTTAAAGCATGTTCTTAATATAATAATTGCAGTAACCTAACAGCCTCACAGTTTCAGAAAGGCTGAACATTGTATTCCCATTTGCTGGCTATGTTCCCACTGGCTGAGGTTTCAGTGCCTGTGTTCAGGTGTCCCAGTGTAGTTTTCTTATGGCTGAGGTAACAAGAAACAGAAAACTTTCTGTTTAATTTTGCTTTTTCGTCTGCCTTCTCCTTTCACTTGGTTTGCTACTGTATAGCAAACCAAGGGCTTGCCAGCATCCTGTATATGTGAGGGCTGCTTTACTTACCCTCTCTTTTGCAAAGTAGTTGAAGTCAGCAGAGTGGCCTCATCCCCCAGGCCAGACTGTAGCAAACCAAGGGTTCTTACTGCTTTGGAGTCAGACTCGTTTTTTCCCATTTTGGGAAGAATTCATCACATCCTTTGTCCTTTCCTTGTCAAATCTGAGTCAAGCCATCATTAAAGGCAAACACTTAGCAAGCCATTGCTGCCACTTTTTCCATGCAGCTCTGTCACAGTCATCAGTCCTGAGTCAGGCCTTTGACTCAAAATCTACTGGGTGTTTTCCTCAGTAAAAGTTGGTAGGAAGCCACTTTATTTCAATTTGAGTTCATTTTGCTCAGGGCAGAAAGCTACTAAATTGTCATACTCACTACCCTTTTCTTTTCCTACAAACTCCTTTTAATGTTAATATATTTTACATGTGACAAAGTTTAAACAAGCTACTGATGATAGTGATCATTACTTCATCAGGTGGAGCATCCACACTGCTGACATTATATGTACATGCAAATCATTTCAGTGCCAGTAATATCATTCCCAAAGCAAAGTAAAAAGTGAAGAATCAGTTTATTAACCTCCATGGAGAGAATACTGTTCAAGCTGTGCTCAGTACTGAAAATATTTTTAAGACATTAGATAGTAAAAGTCTTGCTCAGAAAAATCTTTCCTATAAGTAAATACAGAAATCTCCAGCTCACTTTGTTTTGCTTCCTGCAAACATCTAGCACTGAGGAAATGCCTTTTACTGAGAGCTTAATTGTGCTACAAAGCTACCTCAGGTTGCTGCAGTCTCAGTTAATGAATCTGCATTTTTCTTCAGTGTCAGATGGTTGGAAGTTTTCAAATTAAAAAATGAAGGCTGATTTTCTACAAAAGCAAAGAGAAGGTATGGCTCAGCCACTGGAAGCTTAACAAGTACTGATGCATTTTAAAAACTACTGCTGAGAACATCCATTGCTTTTCTCCCATACTGTGATTGTTTCTTTAGAAGTTGAGGGCACATCCTTTCCCAGTGCCTCACAACAGTTGACTTCACTGGGGAGAGAGCAGAGTGTAATGCACAGAAGTAGAAAGGTTCAGCTTCTTTCAGGCATTTCTGCTACTGTCCCATCAGTTTGTGTCCTGAGAGTACAGGAAGACACTGCTTGCAAGTCACACTGCACCTGAACACACCTTCCCTGTAGAGAGCATGAACCCTGCTGCTTGCTTGTGTCCAAAAGGCTTAACAAGAGGAAATCAAAAGGCAAGGATGGGCTCCCAGAAGGAGTCAATGTTTCCATACTCCTCTTGTTCAAGCATTGCTGCCAATGGTTTGTATATAGATCAGGATGAGCTAACTGTGAAAGGATAATAAGTCACAGAACTTTTATTTTTAAAGGGGGTGGAGTGGAGAGGGTGTTGATAGTTTGTCCCTCACATGTGGGGATTGTGTTTCTTAAGAGCAAAACAAACCAAAAGAATGATTGGTTGTTTGATGATAAATAATATATATGATCAAGACAAAGAATGGATGCACAGACAGCTTTCACTGTTCTGAATTTGCCCTGTAATTGTGTATACATAACTTTTTATGCTAAGTGCCTCATCTTCCACAAAAGTAATAGTTTAATTTTCAATGATGCCTTAAGGTTTGTTATTCAATTCATGTTTTAGTTAATTTGCAAATCCTGTTTGAGTTAGAAGTTACCTAATCTGTGATTATCAGAATTTAATGGACTTCCTGTGGTAGAACAAATCTACTTTGAATCTCTAGTGCATATTATGAAAAGACACACCTCCCAAAAGTTGGAGCTTGATCATTTAGTTGTCTTTTTTAGTGTTTAGACGCTAAAGAATCTGTTGTTTGAACTGCTTTGCATTGTTGTAACCTGAACTGACTATAAAATCTGATTTCTGACTTTTCAACTCTAGGAATCTCTACCACCTGTCCAGTTTGACTGGAGTAGCAGTGGCCTTACTAACCCTTTAGATGGTACGTCTCTCCGTAGAGCCTCTAGCACCAGAGCTAGAGATAAGAAAGCTACAAAGTTCAGACAAACATCTATCTGCTGATTATTTTTTTAAAATATATACACACACACATATATATAAATATATATAATACTTATTTCTTACTCCTAACTTTGGAAATTCAGGCTTTCTTTCTGATTAACAGTTCCCCTATGAGAAGTATTACATAGTTTGAAAAATACCAAGTTAAGTATTATTTTAGATTCCTGCCATATGCTAGTGACACAGTGGCAATATTTACACTTCATTATGTATAACTGCAGATTATAATGAAACTCTGAACAAATGAGCATTTTAGGTTGATGAGTTTTACTTCCTAAAAGTATTTTTCGCCAGTCAGCTATCTCTTTAGACATCCTCTGAATGACAAACTTCTGTAAAGTGGCTACTTCAAAGCACAATATTTTAACCACAAACTGTTTGCAAAATACACGCTTCCTGAGCTGAAAGTTTTCAGATTTAAAGATAATTTTATATTTCAAAAATGTGACTTCATTCATTATCACTTTTGCTTACACTAAAGAGCTAATTATAGCTAATATATTAAAGAGGTAGCTACGAACTTATTTGTATCTGTAACTGTATATAGTTATCACCTAAAAGACCCTTCACCTATGTCTATTTTAATAGCAAAGTGAGTTGTGCCACTGCCTCCAGTGTCAGAAATATAAGTGCATGCAAAGGAAATAAAACAAGTTCTGGAAACTTGTTTGATTGACAGACTAGAAACCTATCAAGAAACTCCTTTAGAAGGAGCCTGCTGACAGCAACTGATTGATGACACACAAGTTCAAAGGCAGGCTCAGATAAAGTGCATCTCTTCCTGCACTGGTGTTGCCACACTGTGTTGTTGCAGAACGTGTGGGGTGTAAGAGTTTGGATAGCAATATCATGGTGCTGAAGGAAAGCCTGGATGGACCCTTTTGCTGTTGTCTGGTGTCTTACTACTTCAGTCAATCATCATGCTTTCTTTTTAACAAACAACTTTAAAATGTATCTTGGTTTGATTTCTGTTTTAGTACTAAAGGGGAACAGTATAATTTGCCAGTGAGGAACTGGACATAAGAGTGGCATTTGTTGCCCAGTGGTCACACTGCTTTAAGATAATGATAATTAATAGCTTAAAGCTGCTAAATAAAATCTTGAATTTTTTTTTTTCTTTTTGTTCTTTGCTATTTGAGGATCTGCTAAGTTTTCCTGATGAAAGAATGGCTTTCAATTTCAGTGAGGGGAGAAAAAGCCCATTATATTTTAACTATCAATTGACCTATATATTGTTTCCCTTTACCTGGTCACATCTCTCTCTCTGGGTCGTGCTGGTTCTCTTTCATTTTTAGATTGAAATAAATATTTCTATTTTAAAGTTACTAGTGTTGATTTCCTTGCTGCATTGTACATGAGGAAATGTGCACTGAATTAAGTTGTTAACATTTTAGAAGGTACAAACTAATACTGTAAGCATTGTTTTCATGTCGATTTTTAAATTGCGTACTGAGTACTAATTATAACTTGCATGTTCAAGTGTGTGTCTTACCCCTTTTTACACATAAACCCCTCCCTTGGCTTACCTTCTATATGGCTGCCTACCAACACGGTCACTGAATTTCAAGCTAGTGGAGGTTCCACTCTTCTGAACCTTGATTTCTTTGGGCCCGTGGATGACAGTAGCTCTAGCAGCACCACCACAATCCCAGGTCAGCAGAGTGTTCAAACCACAACTGTAAGAATATACTGACTTACTAAAAGCATGAGCACATCACTTGACTTTCCTACAAACAAGGAGAAGTTTTACATTGTGTTTCTCTAAAATGTCTCTCTACTGCGTTTTTCCTTTAATCTGTGTTCTGTTTTCTGATGTTTTGTATCGAGTACGAAGTATTTAAAAGGTACTGTCAGCTCTGTGTTTGTCACCTGCTGAAGGAATGAATGGCTTTTATGCTCTTGCAAACAGGATGTTAAAACACTTGTTTCAGATGAGAAATTCCAGAAGTTAACTCTTCTAAGCACTTTAAGGAAATCTGAAAGATTGTGTAGATGTGGCAATTCCTAAAAGATGAGGCTTGCTCTCTTCTCTGAGTGCCTCCAAATTACAGGATTATGACGATGTTTGGAAGCCATGTGTGAATATAAATTTATCACCTTTGCTACGTGACAGCCCAGGAGGTCATGGACTACTACTAATAATACAGTGAAAAAGGTGTTTTAACAGCCTTTATAATAGAAAAGAAGGATAGTTGCATGTTTGTGGGATATTAGAAGTTCATGAATGTTAATTTTGAAACCAAAGCACTTTATCTGCAACTTACTCCCTTAAAAAGGAGGTGAAAACACCACTCTCTCATTGAATAATGTGTGAAAGTAACTGAATTCATTTTTCACGTGGTTTTTACGTGCTCTGAGTATTTTGCACGAGCTTGTGAAAACCTACAGTTTGAATAAATTCCTGCAGGAATTTCAGGGAACGTTTTGGGGATTTGTTCCAGTGCATAGGTTAAATTGATAATGCAAGTACTCCTTCAATACAATGCCTGAAGCCATGATAATCCATTTCTTCACAGGAAAGATATTCTTCCTCTTAGTGATTTTAATTTTTAAAACCCATTCATAAGATGTTTGGGGTCCTCCCACTTCAAATAAATGATTATAATTATTATGGTATTTTTTTGTTTTTAGAAACACGCTTTTTTAGTTTTAAAATCTAATCACTGAAAGCAATTTTATGGCATGGCAATCTAAATGACTTTTTATTCCACCCTTGAGAAAATACCATTATCAGATGAAAGAGGGCAGATTTGTCATGGAAGTGACAGCTAGCAAAGTCAAGGTGCTTGAGTGCTACAGATTCTTTAGTAAGTGTGTGCTAAGTCCACTGACACAAGTCACCAGTGCCCAGCACATGCATTATTGCTTGTGGAGTTGGGTACATGCATTGTTGCTTGTGCAGAAGGTGTGCACACTGAAAGGAGTTACTGGAGGAATACTCTATTAGTCTTTTATTGCATTTTATTTTTTATGTTGTTGTTTCATCAAGTTACAGGTATCACCTTCTACGGTATG
>VXBC01002562.1:170756-218840 GCA_013399945.1 Ploceus nigricollis | reverse complement strand
TATTTCTTTTGGTTTGGCTTTGGGTTTTTTTTCTTACTGACTTGTTTCTGGGAAAGTCATTTGTTTCATGGCTTGCAGCTCGTGTGTTTGTGTGTGTGTTTAGGAGCTTTGTGTGGGGTTTGGTTGGCTAACTTTCCTTCAATATCTCATTAAGGTTTTGCAGTGGTTTCCTTAAATACTCTCTCATCATCTGAATAAAATGGAGAATATGCAACTCTTAAAAAATACATAAAATAATTGAAAGACAAATTACTAGATTTTTTTTTTTTTGCTTAAAGAAGATACTTTTATCAGCAGAAGTTTATTCTTTCTTTGGAGACTTAGTTTTACTTCACTATAGAGTGACACTGAATTCTTCTCAGTCTGATTTCATCAGTACTCAAAATAACTTTTAAATAAAAATTTTCATTCCACATTATGAATAGGGAGTTACTAATTTCTAGTATTTTCCCCACAGATTTAGTGTATTGTTTTATTTTTCATGTTACTAGTTTAACATAAATGCAGCTGAGTAAGAGGTGCCTAAAGAACAGTAAATTGAGCAGTGCCATCCCAAGACAGGACTGTAAATGGGAATATCTAAATGATGTAACTTACAAGGTTGCATTTAATGTTTGTTGCAGAGTTGCATGTCAAAGGGCTCCTTCCTTCAATTAGCTTTCCAATTTGTACCTTAATGGGATTTCTCAGGCTTCTGCAAGTCAA
This sequence comes from Ploceus nigricollis, assembly GCA_013399945.1. Lineage (NCBI taxonomy): Eukaryota > Metazoa > Chordata > Aves > Passeriformes > Ploceidae > Ploceus > Ploceus nigricollis. The sequence goes on along the minus strand of VXBC01002562.1, from coordinate 218,135 downwards.
AGTGTATTTCTTCAAGGCTTCCTCTCCCTGATTGAAAGTGGATATTTTATGGAATATTTGGGCTTTTTCCTATTTCTAAGTTCTGTAAACATCTGACATTTCTAGAAGTCTTGGTATACCAGTCTCAGGACAGTACATATTTGATATTTTGCATGGAATTGGATCAAATCAACTGTGAAAATCCAGACATAAAAAAAAAATATATGTTAAAAGGACAGCTGATTAATTTCTAATCAACTTGTATTATGTGGAACAAATCTTCCACATCCTGCAACTTAACCAGATGATTTTCTTTATTTCACATTTTGGTCAGCTTAGTTTCCTCACAATAAAAGAAGAATTCACTTGTCCCAAAAGGATAGATGGTCAAGACACTGCTTGTAGAGAGCTCATGCAAAGCAGGTCTGAGGATGATTAACATCATCTGTTGGCACACACAGTGCTGCAGTTACTGGTGGTAAAGGCAGGACAAGAGGCACTGGCATTTATTTTTAGTAATCTTTTGGTGTTTCAGGAATACTTCTAAAAGCATCTTGATCCTGGGAAGTAAGCTGGATACAATCATCAGCAAACATTAATAAAAGCTGGTTTTGTATCAGGGAGCTGCATGGGACCACCAGGTCCCAGTATTTGCAGTGTTTGTTCTGCAGCAGGATGAAATGCTTTTGTGTTGTCCACACCAACAGGCACAGGTGTGACCCCTGTTTAGCACAGAGGTGTCTGTGAATAAACACAGTGCTTTATGAGCAAAAATTCTGTGCTGTCTTTGAAAAACACCTTGTGAATGGCACATGTGCACGTTTCATGAAACCTGTGAACCTTAAAATATCTGAAACTGTAACTAGGGAAGTATCAGCAATTTCAAATGCAACAAAACTTGTTGTTACAGTCTTTCCTCTTGATTTATTCTGGTAATTTCTATTTCCTACAAAATTTTTTTTAAGAAATAGTATGTAATATTTAAAAATCCTAGAGCTACTTCCTACTGAGATGTGATGCTTGATACTAAACAGATAGAATTTAACTCATACATATATATTTTTTGCATGCAGGTTTCCATTGTTTGCAGTGTTTTCAGAATGACCTCTGCTGCTAAAATTTGAAATCCATTTGCAACAAAAGTGATGTCAAAATTCAGCATCTGACCTCAGATACCTGAAGCCAGGAATTCAAGGCTGAAACATTCAGATTCTTAATGCATTAGAAATACTTGAAAAGGAAGCACAGACTGAAAGTTTTGGTGGTCCTGTGCATATTAGTATGTAGCTATTTTTTAATGCCATTCCACTTCTATGTTTCATAAAAGCTGCTTTTCCTCACTTAAAGTTTCAACACAACCCCTAGTGAAAAGCCAGATACTAAATGCACTCTGTTGCATGCCAGTGTTGTTTGTAATCTCTAGGTGAAGAGTGGTCCCTGTTAACATGCAGTGTTCTTTTAATACAGGCAGCTGAGTTGAAGTAATTGAAACAATCCATTTTGACACAGCTGACATTTTTATAGAGGTTTCACTCTGAAAAGTCAATCAGGCTGGTTTTGCTTACTCACAGACTGAGACCTTGTATGCCAGACTTGATCCAAGGCGTGTGTTTTGTACTACAGCTGAAAAAGCTGCTGAAAAAGGATGGGGAGAGAGGATGATACTTCAGAAAGGCAAGCATGTTCTGTCATGTTCTTTTCATGGATCTTGAAATCATAAATGATTCAGATGTTTACAGAAAACAGTCTCTAGCAAGTTGGTCTGTGACTAATTATGACTCTGCTTGCCTCCAACCATCACTGATTATTATTTTATACTATAAGGTGTGGATCCTGAGTTGTATGAATTGACAACCTCAAAACTGGAAACTTCCAATGCAAGCAGCAGAGTGACTGATGCTTTTGCAAGGCTCATGTCCACAGTGGAGAAGGCAAGCACGTCCACAAGGTAAATGCTCTTCATTGCACATTATTCTTCTGTTTCTCAGGGTGGTGTGAAATGTGAGGTGTGAATGTGTGTGCAGTTTAAGGATGGAAGTTCCTGAATGATGAAAAGGCTTTAAATTTTAAATCTGAAGTTCATTGTACTGTAGTTCTTATTTCAAATTGTCTCAGAAGTCTGAAATGAGATGTGTAAGAGTTTATGAGCTGAAGGAAAAAGATCACCAGGACTTATGTTGAAAAGGTAGAGCCAAAGACTGAACTGGAGGAAGCAACTTTCTGAACACCAGAGCTGATTCCTGAGAGTGGCAGAATAAACTGAATCAGCTCAGTGACCTAGGGCTAAGACAGAAGACTCTCCTTGGACTCTGTAATTTATAAATACAGAATTTTCCACAAGTAAAATGATAACAGACTAATAATTATGACTATATTTGTCCCTTCACAAATATTTCTAACACCTGTCAAAACTTCAGTGACCAAACATGAGTTTAATTTTGCTGTTGCAGGTTAAGGATTGAGTGTGTGGTTGGTTAAGGATGTCATTTCTGCCTCAGTGGAGCACATGTGAAGTAGTTTTGTGCTTTTTTTATAGGTAGTATCTGTAGAAAGGCTTTAGACATCAAATGGCTTTCTTGAAGTCTGGCCTTTTGATTGGGTACAGAATCATCTCTCCATTTATAGGCTTGTATTCTTTGGTTTTATTTTTTAATGTGTATCTTAGCAGTAGGATCCTAGACTGTCTTAACATATAATTAATGTCTGTGCCCTTTAAAAAAATGCTGAGAAATCTTTACCAAGTAAAACACTGGTTTTTTGGGAAGTGTGTGCAACAAGTAGGTGATAACATATCTTCACTCCTAAGTGAATTTTAGGGTTTATTCAGCACTCCTAAACTAGATGTCTTTTCATGCAACAGCCCTTAGGAGGAGGCAGGGTAATGGTGGGATGGAGCTGGCTTGCTTAAAATGACTAATTTGTAATTTTCAAGAGTTCTTTTCAAACATGCTCTTTTACTGAGAAAACTATCTTCCTAGTTTTCCTGCAGTGATAATTTGAAAGTGAGCACAAAATCAACAAGCCGTGAAATTTCAAGGGAGAACCAGTAGAGGGAACTCCCCACTTCCATGCTGATTTTTGGGTCTTTTGGATTGCCTCTTTTTCTATCCATGGAGTGCACATACTCTTCCTGGAGATGCTGTAGTGGAAGTTTGGCTTTCAGGAATTAGAAAACATAGTTACAGTTGAAATACTTTTGTGTTATATTCTAAGCTTAATTTGACAGTAACCACAGCAGGACATGCAAACTCTAAATGTATCTTTGTTGTATCTGCACTCTTAGATTTGTACCTGCTTTAAAATGTCTTAGCTTTTTGTTTACAAAGGAACTTTGCTTAAATGGCTGTTGGCCCTCATTTTTCTGTACTGTTTTTTTGATATGAGGAGTTTGGGTTTTTTTCCCAGTGCTTCCACAATGCACTTGAAAGCTCTTACTTGTGCTCTTAAAGCTCTTTATCCAGATGTCAGAGCTCTTCCCCTGTTCTGGAGAGCATTGCTTACCAACAGGAATGGGTTCTGGGTCTCTGATGTAGCAATATATCAGGCTAGGACCTCAGACTTGGAGGCTAAGTTCAGACATGCACAAGGATTAGCTGTTTTCATGGTTTAATATATTTTGAATGCTCTTATCAACTCTGAATTAAAAAAAAAAAAATCAAGTGCTTTTTCCTCTTGATTTCATGCTCCCCAAAAGAAAAGCAGTTTGTTTTTTCAGGCTAGAAGCCTTCTGAGAAATAAGAAGGTATAGCCTCAGCAGTATGCCAGCTAGTGTGGCACAATGTTAGCTTTTTGTAATAAATTTGGTTTTCTTTTCAGTTTTTTAAATTCTTTTGTAATGAACTGGAGACTTTAAAATAGGAGTGGCTGGGTACAGCCAGGTCAATGAGAATGGGGTTCATGCACCAGCCTGGAAATGTTAACTATTAGACATCCATGATAACTGACTGAGGAAGACAAAACCAATGGATTAGGATCACTTTGTTGGCAACTTCAGTTGTGCTGAGGCTATCCCATGTCTTGGCTGAACTCAGGATCTTTAGGGTAAAGTTTAGAGTGAAAATACCACTGTTCAGCTGTGGGATGCCATGTGAAGAGTTGTCTTTGTCTCAAGTAGCCCTGTCTTTAGTTGCAAAGCCATCTGTTGAACCAGAAAGTTGATTTCTCAGCAGGAAAATAGTGGGAGAGGAGGGAAACTTCCCCCTCAGCTTGAGCCTGAAACCTTGACAGCAGCAGTAAGTGTTGAAGGTCAGGGATCCAGTGCAGCATTCCACAGAGTCTCCAGCCTTGCCTAGTTCCATAGAATTGGCAGAGATCAAAAGTTTATCTGCTGTCTTTTTGAAGGAAAGCAGAGCACTGATACCTTTCCAAGAAATGGCCAAAACCCTCATTTAAACTGGAAATACTCCTTGGGGATGGTGTTGGATGGAGCAGGCTAACTCTTAATTACAGAGTGTTTTTAAAGTGCATTTCTCTAATCAGCTCATTGTTGCTGATAAAACCTGGCCTTGCTGGTGCTATCCTAAAAACCCTTTGCACACATGAGAGGTGACTGAAGCCCTGAAAGACTTGAATGCTGCAGGAAGGGGTTGGAATGCAAAACAGAACAGTGACATGCAAGTGATGGATGGACAAAGCATTCCCTCTTTCTTGCCAGATTTTCTTCCAACAGCTTTCCTGCCTGTAAGTCTGGTTCATTTCTTGTGGCTTAGTGTTAACGTGCCTTTGAAAAGGAAATTTAGTGCCTACACATAGAGGGGCTGGTACAAATGCTTGGGTAGGGGTATCCCTCCTGTCCTTCTGGGGAGGGAATGTAACCTAGTGTAAGAGAAGAGATGGATGGGGACAAAGTGTGCTGTAGAGGATTATTTTGAAGCCTGAATGAGGCAGAGACCTTGTTTTGGTCCAGGGATGGGTCCTTTCATGGTTTGTAATCAAAAGTTCTGATTCCAAAGCAGACAGAAACAGGACAGCTGCCACTGACAGTCCACTCACTCAGGTGTCTGTTCTTCAAGCCATGGCACCTAGAAATGAGTGCTTGAGCAGGAGAAGCTCTGCAAGACTCCTCTCTGCTGATCAGGGCTCAGCAAAAGAAGCTCTTGGCAATGGGAACATCTTCAGCAAAAGTGGTGCCTGAAGTTAACGCAGTTTCTTCTCTTGCCTCTGTTAGAGGACATCACAGTTAGTAGAAATTTTGCTAAGTTTTAAAGGTGAAACCTGTCTGCAGGTCTGCAGTGATGATGCTACTTTGTCTTTTAAAATCAGAGAGTCAATGAATAACTCTTAAGGGTTGCCCTGGTGATATTTGCCACCAGAAGTGTTGATTGTTACCCAGAAAGGGTACTTGCAGTGTCCAGTTTTATTGTATTGCAGACGACCTGCCTCTCTCCATTGATGAATGGAGAATTTTGGCCACCTCACCCCTTTCTGCACTGAGATGATTTCAAAAAAGGGTTTGAGTCTCATTACCAAGTGATTGTATCTATAGTTCTGTCTTGGTCACAGTTAAGCAGTGATTGCTGTATTAGTGTGTTAGCTTCTCCTGTTTTAGAGATATCTTTTATATGGCTCTAGAGTAGATAAATTACTGCAAAGGGGAATATTCCAGCCAGAAGGGGAGCAGTTGGTAACTGGGTGAGATTGACACCTCACTGGTATGCCTGTTCTGCAGAGAGAGCAGCTGGCACAGCAGGAGTGATGGCACTGTCCTGTGACAAAGGTGCTGCATGTCACCACGGAGTGAAAGGCAGCGCTGCCTCTGGGACCCAGCAGTGCCATTTCTGAGCATGCTGCAGTTGAGCAGAGGAGGAAGAGGAATATAAATAGCAAGGAGTGTGTGAGCTCCATCTAGCCTGATGAACAATTGCAGGAACATCTCCAAGGCAGCCCTCTTCCCTTGGCTTCCTCTGCCAAACACTCCTTTGTTAGCTCTAAGTCCTTGATCATCAGGAGTTGGTACCTTTAAGAGGCTTGTGGTTAGTGATTATTAATAGTGGCACCAGATACTGATAACACAGTGGTGGGTGAGAACCACATTTCAACAGCTCAGAGATAGTCCTTTGAGTGCAAACAGAGCTAACTGTGAAGCTGTTAGAGGAGGCACATATTGGCTCTCTGCTTCTTCCTTCAGTAAAACCAGCACACAGCTTTGTTTATCCTCCAGAATTTGGTAATCTGCCTAGTCAGTAGCTCGTGAAATTCCACTGCAGCAGAGAAAAAAAATATTGCTGTTCTGTGAAGGTAAGTCAGATTCAGGATTTAGGCTGCCTCATCTAGAGAACTGTGACTGAGTGGGGATTTCAAGTAGCAAACAGAAGTGATAGTTCAGTGTCAGCACAATGATCAGTGGTGATGGTCACCACAATCATCAGATGTCAAGGATGCATTTGACTCCAGCTCTTTTTTTCTTCTAACTAAGGAATTCTGAGGCTTCTGTGGAAGCAAACATGTGGCCCCTTGCTTTCCTGGCCCTGTCTCTGCTCAGCTGAGGAGACAATCCTCATGGGGGCTGACAAAAAGTACCTGCTGCTTCACGACTGGAGTGGACATCGCCCTCTCATGGGCTTGGTTTAAAATTTATAAGTAAGACCAGCTACAGAAGGAAGATTTCTGAAGTGTTCTAGGGAAAGCAGTTTCTTTGGTTCAAGCATTTTGTCTCAACTTTGTTTTCCCCCAAAGGTGAGGGAGCTTAGTCAGTTGCAATTTCTTACATCATTACAGGATTTAGCAGGTGCCTTTTTGAAACTGGAATAATGTTTGATGGAAAACTGAATATTTCTAGTAGTAGGCAGTGTTCTTCAAGGATAAGCCAGATATGTGTAAAGTATGGATGTTTGGGCAAAGGAGGGGGGTCTGTAGCAGTCTCAGCCAGGCTTCATTTTACTTGGGAAGTGTGAATTTTTTGCATAATAGTGAGAACCAAGTGACATGGGATTCAAACTTCTTTGTTCATTTGTGCTCAGTAATTCTTGTGAATAATGCAAAAGGCAAAGTAAACCCTAGTGATTCCCAAACTGCTGGATGCATCATGGCTACTCATACTCCTGCACTTCAAAGCAAGTAGATCCACTTATTTGTGAGGCATCTTCTGCTGCTGCTGAATCCTGAGGGGAAAAAAGGTTTTGGGATCACCATGTGGAGTGGCATGATGGGCAGTCTGAGAGCAGTTGTGTTGAAAACACAGCATAAGTGCTTTTTTATTTTAAAATTCTTGAGAAGTAACTTAGGAGTTTCTTATTGTCCTTTTAAGATCTTTTCCATTTTATTTTTGAAGGATTGTACCAGATTTAGGTAGTTTAAAACTAATGCTCCAACTGTTTTATCTCTAGAATATGGGCAAGGTTGTCTCTTCAAGTGAGTCTCTTGACTCTTGAAGCTGCTAAAAAAAAGGAAAAAAAATCTGTAAAAATTATCATTTGAATAGGACTTTTTTCCCTTATTGCAACAATATACACAAGAACATTTTGCTGACTCTCTCTGTTAACACATTATTGGTAGGCAGGTAGGTATTATAACATTAGACTACCTTCAAGTAGCTTACAGAAGTGCCTGTCAGTGGGAGACAAGCTGACAGAACATTGCTTCAATCAGTGATTGTTTCAGTGATCCCAGGGCTATCAGGTACTGGATTAATGCACTTTGTTCTTTTCTTCCCAACAGGAAGCCTAAAAAGGAAGAACATCTTAGTGAAGAGGCTGCCAAGGTGATTTCTAGCCTTCCTGACTTAACTTTCATGCATGCCAAGGTGTTGATGTTCCCAGCCACATTAACACCTTCAACAAGCTGCCAAGAAAAGGTAGACTAAAGTGATGTGAATTGGACGTTTTCTATTGATTTTTTTTTTCTTCCCTCTGCGGGTCGTAAAAAGCAATCTTGCTTTAATTAAAAAAATATCAAGTTCAGATGATTTGTTGGTAAGCAGCACTAGAAAGGTATACATAGTAATGTATATTTATTTACATACTGGAGTCCTAAATTTATATTAGAGAAAAATGTAAATAATTGGGGGTAAATCTTTTTGAAGATCTATTCTTTTTGTTGTGCTGGGCTGTATACATTTATGTCTTTGTGAAATACACTGGTGGTGTCCTTCTTAAAAAACTTTTAAAAGTTAAAAAAAAATCCTATAAACACATAATGAGAACGTCAATCTTCACAATCTGTGAAGTTCCCCCTTAAGACTTTCAGATTGCATTGAGCAACTTTTTCTTTCCTGCATATACTAAAATACTTCTTGCTGGAAAAAAAATCAAAAGGTAATGTTGTCCCCTTTGTGGGTTTTTCAGTTATTGTTTCTTTAAAACCCAGTAATTTCTTTTGTGTTTTAACAAGCTTAAGATGTGTTTTTCCTTTTCTTTTCCCCCATCCCCTCCCCCTGTTTGATTGGTTGGCTGATCAGTTTTTATGTTCTTGAACTTCAATAGTATGGCTCTGTCACTGTACAGCCTTTTGAAAGGTATGCTGTCAGTAATTTCTTGTTCCAGTTATGGATTACTGTCTAAACACTTGATTTTTTTTTTTGGTCATTAGAAGGTTGTCTGCTCTTAATCAGTTTGATTTGGAAAAGAAGGACCAAAACAATATGAATGTCTTACAATGAAATTTACCTGTTAAAAATTTTTATGTTCTGTTGTACCACTATTCCTGTTTGATTTTGCACAGTGTAAAATGACATAATCATAGATTGCTATGGTTTTAGGCTGTATATACAGTAAAAAACTATGGGTTGTAAATGTCTGGGGAAATTCCTATGGAAAAAAGAGAGCTATGTCGAAGAACCTCTAAAAAGGTCAATATGCATGCCCAAGGTCTTTTGAGATTTAAGTGTGTAAATTTCCTTTTAGCTTACACAAAATAAAATAATTTAAAAGATACATATGTATACAGCCTGTTATCTTTTCTTACAGAATTGTGTGCATTACTTACTTCTCTGTTAGTGGTAAAATAGATGGGCTGTAGGACCTTCTGATTTGTGTTGCTCAGTCCCACAAGCCACACCTGGCAGGTGTGAAGGATTTTCCTTCAATTCTCCTGTCTCTTTATCATGTTGGGAGTCAGTCTTTTACTTCTGTCTCCAATTTCCCTTCTGGCTTATAGGGCAATGTGGCTCTTGATATTTAGGGTTAGAGACTTCTTCAAAGCAATTGGCAATACTCAGCTGTAAGAAGCACCAGCTATGGTGAGGTGAGAAAGGACAACTGGGTTTGCTGATTTCTTAGCTACAGAAAACCAGAAGCACAGCAGTCACTGAATTCTCCTCTCATGTTAGCTTGCACTCTAGCTCCGTGAGCAGCATCTCATAAGAGGGTCTCAGTGGACTGGCTGCAGGTAAGGCATGTTCTGGGTGCTGCTGTTTCTTGATGGTGCATGGACATAGACTCTTCCGTGTCTTTATTATGTGCACAGCTGTTAAAGTGCTCCACCACCAGTTCATCACCTAACATCTTCTTCTGAGAAATCTCTAGTGTGTTTTTTTATCTGTTGTTTGAATTCTTTATTGTCTGACAGCACTTGGGTCAGAAAAGCCTGAGTTTGGTGTCATCAGCTGGATAAGCTGAAAGGTTGTCCTTGCAAAAGGAAGCTTTTTACTCTCCTTGAGAGACCAGTGGTGGGGTTCCATCTTTGTGAGTGCAGGAGTTTCAGTGAGTGATGGCTGCTCAGAACTGAGCGAGCAGCTCCTATGGCTATGGTAAAGTTAATTTGTAAAGGCTAAATTGTCTCCTTTGCCCTCTAATTAGTACTGCAGTGTACAATGATGTGGTATCAAACTGCACCCTGTTGTAGCAGAAAAGGTTTAAGCAAAAGCCATCTGCTTTACCATGTAGCCCCAAACCCACTTCTGTTTGCTGTTTCTGCAGATTTTCATTACAGCACTGACTTCATGCCCGTTACATGTCAAAATTAGCTTTGCTAATCTCCCAGGTTTAGCACAGTATTCTGTAGTGCATGCTTGTTGTACCCTTCAGTTGTGGTGTTGGGCTGCTGTAGGTTCAAATTGGTGCCTTTGTTTCCGTGAGTGTGGCGTGTCCCTTGGAGCTGGAGCAGTGGGGTAGCTGCAGCACAGAGCTGTAGCTATTGTTTCAAGGAGAATATGTTTAGGAGCTGACTCATGATCCTTGTCTGGCAGCGAGTGGACTGAAGTATTAAGGAGAGGTGGGGGTGGAAGTGCCAGCTGCAAGTTGATCTTTAGTCTCCTCACAATTGCCTCCAGAGGCAGCTGCCCATTTGTCTTCCAGTCTCTGAGTGCAGTTCTGGTGGCCTGCCGTGGCTGGGGGAGGGGAAAAAGGAGATTTCTATTGTGACTGATGTACCAATCTGAAACTTTGTGAAACCTGGTGCTACCTAGAATGTGTTTATGGGGTTTTTATGTTCTTTCTGCATCCCACAGACCTTCACACTGCTGAAAGATGTAAAGCTTATATCCAAATTCAGCCTTTTTGGGGTAGATGCTGCCTGCCTTAAAATGCAGGACTGCTTTTTGTCTCCTAGCTTAAGCCTCCTTTTTTGTTGTTGATGGTGGGATGGACAGACAGGATCCTCTTGCCTCTCTCCTCTGTCTTGTCCAGGCAGCTCTGTTCATGTGCAGAAAGTTTTGGCTGAGAGATTCAGCTGCATCGGGGTTGTCCTTCCATGCTGTTCCCATTGACACAGCATGCAGTGTCTAGTTTAATCTTGCCAGCAGCCTCATGGGCAGGATGGCACTTGATGCTTTGTGCACGTTTGTGTTGCTGTGCATTGTCACCAGACACGTCAGGGTGCATCACTTCCACCCCAGCACTGGTGTCACTGAGGAGCCAGTGCCTGTGTGCCCGTCCAGCCCAAGCAGCAGAGGACACCTGGCTCAGATGCAATTCCCTGAGCTGGCACGTGGCCATGAAGCAAAGTCCAAAGATCCCACTGTGAAGTGAGCTGCAGGCTCCTGAGTGACTGCTAAGAAGGGCTGGGCTCTGCCTGTGTTATCTGAAAGATTGTGCTGTGAGACCTGGGGGTTCAGCTCTGCCTTGCCCAGAGCACCACCACCTGCTGCAGGTGCTGGCAGTGCTGGACTGCCCACAGCACCTGGAGCATTGACACCTTCTCAGAATATCATTAGCTCAGCAAATTCATTTTGAGATGCCAAAAGTAAAGCTTGTAAATAAATGTGTGTACATGTCCTCAAATGCAGTGTGTACTGAAGTTAACTCTTCATCACACTGAGTTGCTGTACAGATTTTTGTCTGGTAATGAAATCATCATGTGGAAAGTTTGGTTGTTGGACTGCTGCACTTGAGCTGAGTATCTGGTGGGCTTTTAGGATGTGAGAGAGATGTAGCTCAGTGCATGTAAGATGAATCACCCTTGGTCCAACCATTTATATTTTGTGCCAGTTCTGCAACTCTGCATATTTCTCTTCTAAATTTCAGAGCATTTTGGAAATACTGGATAGTTGCAAAATACACTTGAATATAATTTATAAAAGCATATGTCATCTAATAATTCCATAGTACCTGCTAAGAGTGTCTGCTACAAAATCAGAGAAGTTTTTTGTCTTCTGGCCTCTGCCAAAGAGCACAGCCACTAAAGGCAGCAAGCAGCCTGGTCTGCTCCTTCCAGAGAGCCTGGAATGTGAAAGGAGATGGGAAGAAACACATTTAAATTCAGAGGGCTAAAAGCAATTGGAGGGGGAGCTGGAAGAAAACACAAAGCAAGAGCTCAGCAGAAGCTCTGAGTAGGGGAAATAGGAAGGTGAAGCAGTACTCAGAGTATAGGCAGCTGGGATAGCTGTAGGAAGAGCAGATGGTGGAGAAAGTGGGATACAAACAGGAGAGCAGGAGCATTTGGAGAGAAGGGAAAGCCTGGGCTGGATTACAGGTGCACACACTGTGCCCACTGGCTGCTTTCCTCCAAAATCTGGAACTGAGCCTTGGAGCTGCAAGGGTTTGAGTTCCTGTTCTGCAGAGGAAATGTGTCACAGCCATGGGCTGCGGGGGAGCTGCATCACCACAGCCCCTCTATTGCTCTCAGTTGTTGTTGGTAGAGAGCTGGACTGCAGACTGGGGGTTTAAATGCAGCAGCTGGTGCCTGTCCTAGCATTGATACAAATCCAGATGTTAGAAGACCTTTTTCAACAATTATTTTTAGGTAAGGAGGTACATTATAGTTCCTCACTGTAGGTATAAAATCAAATCCTCCAAAGCAAAGCTCTGCCATGGATTTGGAGCTGCAGCTTCAGCCCTGTCACGTGTCTGCAGTGTGACAGTTGTTGCTTACATATCCTCCAGTCTTCACCTGCTCCTTGCCTCGTGCCCTGTGCAGATTTATTCTCGGAATCAGCGTAGTGCAGTGAAACTCTTCCCACCTCCTGTGGCTGAGGGGAAGGGGTGGCCCTGTGTGGAAATTGCAGGGACAGCACAGTGGAGTGTGATGCTCTCCTGGCTGGAAGCAGCTGGCCATGCCAGCTTTTTTTTGCAGGAGGTCACTTGTGCACTTCTGTCTTTTGGTACCCATGAGTTGCCTGACTGGGATGTGCAGAAATGCTGATTTCTCTGGGATGTAGCTTAAGCAGTTAGGAGCTTTGCTTGTTTGATACTCAGTCCTGGCTCTGTGGCACTGGGGGTCAGGTGCACATGTGATGCATCCAAAACTGATGGAGCTCTTGTTTTCTCCTTGTCAACCTGTACTTAAAAATGTAATATGTTTTGTTAACCAAATGCAGTGTGTAGGTTGTGAAGATCAACTCTTTGTCAGCAATATCTGAGAAGGACTCAGCTGGCACAGGTCTCACATACATCTCAAAGGCAGAGGGGAATTCTGATTGTCTCATGTCTGGATTCACTATATGCTAACCAAAGAAAAGTATTTTGCCTAGTTTTAGGGTCTCTGAGTCCTCCTCTGCAGGTCCACTGAATCTATCAGGACCCTGCTGACCTGGCACATATCTGCAGAGGTTCCTAGTGCTGTACACCATACACATTGGATTGTGTGCCTCAAGTAAAGCTTGGGACTAATTCTAGAATATAAAGGGGCAAAAAATATTTCTCCTTGAACTAAAAGACACTGGGGTCCTGTGGAGAGCAAAATTCAAAGGAGAGTCAAACTAGGGTATTGTACATATTTTTAATGTTTGCCTAAACATCCTTAGTGATTCTTCTGGCATGGTTTTCCATATGCTTAATGATCCTTTTGGCATAGTTTTGTATGTCTAGAACATGTACCCCATGTGTGCAATATACTGATCTGAGGCATCAGATTGGGCTGTATTCCCTGATGGATTCTGCTGGGCTGTCACCTGTGCCCAGGTGGCATTTGCTGCACCTACTGTCAGTGGAGCTGTTGTGAGTGATCCTTGCTCATCAGGGTTTGTTAGTGCTCATGCACAGGCAGGTCCTGGTGTTTGTGTGGTTCACACCAGGTCCAGCAAGCAAACCCCCACAATATGAGTAGGTTCCCTGCTGGGATTGCTGCCACAGTGTGAGCCTCACCTTCCCTATTTAAAGCAGTGAAGTTACGTGGAGAGGGAGGGGAAGCCAAGGGCAGGTTCAGCTCAGCAGCCACGTGTGTGCTTTTGGCTTTGCTTTTCGAATGAAATGTGTCTCAGTTGGTTTTAGACTCTTTAAGTGATTAAACACTCAATTCCCTCAGCCCAGAATTGCAGTGAGGGCAGTTTACTGAGGCCAGGTGTAGTTTTCAAGACTGTCTTCATCTTACAAACAGCAGAAAGTGTTGCCTTGCCTGAGCTGGTCTTCAGGAGGCATTGCACAAGGGGAGAAATGCAATTTCTTTGGATCAGACCTTATCCCCACGTGTCTTTCCAAAGTCAGTGGACAGCTCTATGATCAGAGGAGCAGGTTGAGGTACAGTGGGACGTGCAGAAGACACGTGTGTGGTCATGGCAGAACTGTCTCTGTCTAATGTCTGTGTTCTAGTGTCCTCTTGGGCTGTCACTCAGGTCTGCAGAGCTGGGCTGTTGTCTGAATTGTAATTTTTGCTGTGGTTGGAGCTGGTTTTTCAGGTCTTCTTTGGCTGAGGAAAAGAAGTGTGTGAGGAGACTGCCTGGAAAGAGCAAGTGAGTGCTGGCAGCTGTGTGCAGACACTCTGTGAGTAGCTGGACCACTGGTTTGGGGTTTTTTTTACTCCTTTATGCTCACCAGTCCAAGGAGTTTACAGAAGACAAGGCAACAAGATTTGCTGAATCTCTCCCTAAAGCACTTCAGTTGCTTGGAGAAGGATGTGGGAGCACCTTCCACAGGAATTCAGAGCAGAAAGTACCTAACAGGCACTTTCAAAAATGCAAAGGCTGGCTCAGGACCCATAAGGCATTTTTGGATCACATTTTGGCTTTTAAACTACAGGGAGCATTAGCACAAATAGAAAACATGGATATTTTGGAAACAAATCAAAAGCAGTCATGAAGTGTCCCCCTAACACCTTCAAATCCTCCCTTTCTTCTCTGTCTCCAGCCCCAAATATCATCATTTTGTCCCAATCTCGGCAACTGGGACCTGAAACCTGTTTGCACGTGAATTCTACTACCAAAAAGGGCTTTTTTTCAAGGCTGTGTTGTTTTACTGGTGCAGGGACTGTGTTTTCATTAGGAGCACTAAAGCCTTTTGTCACTGAGTTGATGGTGAAGCGAGTTAAGAATCGAAGTGCAGCTGGTGGGGTGTTTTGCAGCTGTTCAGACTCTTGCAGGTTACTCCACTCTCCCTTGGGCTGAGCTGCCTCCCTCTGACAATGGCAGAAGGAGCAGTTGTGTGGCTGCTTTGTGCTCCTAAGGGAACATTTTCTCCCCTTTTCCATTTTGAAGCGGTGTCCTCTCCCTTTCTCTCTATCCTTGGCCACCTAGATGAAGTCTCTTCTGGCAACTCTCCCCCTCCTTTGGCTGGGGAGGAGGAAGCAGGGTGGAAGGGGAGGAACAAACAGCTGTCCTTTAGGTTTCCAATCAATGCAGCTCCTCAGCAGGCTGGCAGTGTGAGCTCAGTCCTTAGGAAAGCTATTCTTTCATTTGAGAGGCGGCCTGAGCCAATTCTCCCCAGTCCGGGGCTGAAGAGGTGGGGAGTTTGGTCCTTTCCAGCTTGTGGGACCATTGCAGCTGGCACAGGCTCCTGTTTATTCCCTGTGCTTGGTCGGTGCAGTGCACTGGAGGACCATGCTGGCTCTGTGGAGGTGAAGCTGTCTCGGGACACTGCTGAAATGTTGCAGTGTTTGCGTTTCAATTTTCATCTCTTCCTGAAAGCCGCTTTCCCCTGGGGCTGGGAGTGGCTGTAGGGAGATACCTGGTGAGGTGCAGCCCTGCCCAGGCCAGCCTGGCACCACAGCACGAGGGGAGAGAGAGTCCAGGACTTGCTGTCAACAAATTCCTGAGTGTACAGATCCCTGGAGTTTGCTCTGAGTCGGGAGGATCACAGCTGAAATCTTGTTAGCAAATAATAGGCCTGGTGTGCAGAAATCTGCCTCCGTGACATCTTGGTCTTATTCTGCCACTTCTGGTCAGCAGGGTTGAAAATTCTCCCTCGTGTTTGCAGGTGTGAACACAATGTGGCTGCCCTGGTTTGCAAGTGGTGGTGAGAAGAGCCATGGTGTGCAGTGGCAAGGGGGATTTGAAGTGTGTTTGCAGGAGGAATTTTACAGTTCTGCTGCTGTTGCTAGAGAAATTCCCTTTCTGATGGATACAGAGAATGCTGTCTGCAACTGGGATTCCAAGGGTAGATGTGCCTGTAGTAAGGCATCAGGCCTCATTTAGCTGCAGAAAGGTTGATCAGTGAAAAAAGTACTTTTCTCTGGTGCTCTCTGGTTTTCCCCATGAATACCTGTCACCTGGCACACTGCTGAGTGGTCCCTAAATCAGAAATGGTCCTCAAATCTGAGAGCTTCCAGGGCAGAACATCGCCACTAGCAACAGATAAAAAATGAAAAAATGAAGTGATGCAATGGTGTGCTGTACTGCCCCAAATTAAATGTTTCCACCTTCAAAAGCAGAGCCCTACTCTCCAAATTTTAAAGAAACCTTCCAAAACGCAGCTGAGCTGCAGGAAGGGAAGCTGCATTGCTTCAACTCATATGTAGGCATGGGATTTTCTGGCCTTGCAGGCTTCCTGGTCCTCTACCCTTGCAAAAGGTCACCAGGTCTCCACAAATTTTTGAAAAAGAAAAAAAAGGATAAAAGAAAGGGGTGGGTGGGGGCAGCCTGGTTTTCCCCCCTCCCTGCAAGGGCCGTGTTGGTTCTGCAGTGATGGCTGTGACAGGCAGAATCCAGCAAAGGTGCACTAAGGGTTTCTGTCACCCAGCTGCCCTGCAGCAAGTGGAGCAGGAGCATTTGGGCAAAGCTGAAGTATCAAGAGGCAGGGAAAGGCTTTGATTTATGCATTAGTAGGGTCCAGTCAATCCTTGGTCTGCCTCTTTTTCCTGTTTTCTGTCTGCATTGCTTATTTTTGCCTTCCTGGGTGCTTCTCCCAAGATTTCTCAGCTCGTTCAGGTTTAATCTCTGTGATTTGCCCACAGCCCCGCTGGCTCTAATCTCTGCAGGTCCCGGTGCAGGGCAGTTTGGTTCCCTTTGGCTGTTTGCTGCCATCAGCACATCTGATCGTGGCTGAATTTACATCAAAGCAGCACCTGACAAAGCAGCCGGCCTGATAATCGGCTCTGCTTTCTTCTCAGCAGCCCAAACAGGTGGAGGTGGCTGGCAGGACCACAGGGGAGATCCTGCTCCACTTCCAGCAGGGCTGGCTTTTCCCTCCTGCCTGCCAGAGCACTGCAGACCCCACTGCTGCTCTGAGCTCCCCAGAACCAGAGCTGCCCCTGGAAAAGAGGAAAGCGAGACAGAGGTAGGCCTTGCTCTTCTCCTGCAAAACAAACTCTCGTGTGGGAAACTAAGTAACTCACAAAAGTTAATTTTAAGGCTGCAGTTGCTGTTGTAGCTGCAGAAGTGCAGCCCCAGCGTTGGAGGTGTCTTTTCCCTGCAGAGGGAGATGCCAGGGTCAGGAAAGATGCTACAGTCTCAGTGTGATGTTTGCTGCCTGTTCGGAGCTGGTCACAGAAGGGGCTGATGAACTCAAGGCTGCACTCTCTAGCCAAACACTTCAACTCAAGTGTCAAATAATAGGGATTTACGTTTGCTTTTTGGTGTAATTTATGCTGCCCAGACCATTTTCCCTGTCAAGAGTTTGCTGTGAGGAGCTGATTTTGGATACTTATCATACACAGTTTGTGGTATTCACATGTCCTCTGAACAGAGAGAGACTCAGCTTTCTCAGGATTTCTCCTGAGAGAAGCAGAGAAAAGAGAATCAAAGCAATTCTTACCTCATTTGCTGCTCCTGTGTTTGTGCCCATGTGGAATGTGTTCTGGAGATTGTTTACCCAAGGTGATTGCTGGATTGGATTCTGGTGATGGTTGTTTGGGTTCATGGACCTATTGGATCCAGCTGTGTCAGGACTCTTGGGCAGAGTCACGGGTTTTTGTAGTTCGTGAGAGTTCTTGTTAGTGTAACATAGTTATAGTATAATATAGTTTAATAAAGTAATTAATTAGCCTTCTGAAATCATTGGAGTCAGAGCACATCATTCTTCCCAGACGCTGGGGACCCCAGAACTGACACACAGTTATACATGATTACACACACACACACACGATTGATACAGGGAGACCTTTCCTGCAGCTGGATTATCCTGAGAGGCACTGGGTGCTGTTTGGGCTGATACAGCTGTGTCTCATGAGCACAGTGCACATGGCAGCTGCTCATCTTCAGTGCTGCAGCAGTGACCAGGGTGCTTACAGAACCCCAGCTCCTTGTTCTGTGCTGGAAGTGGCAGCACATCCCATCTCCTGTCGGTTTCACCTGGTGGTATTGGGTCCCTGGTACTCTGAGGGCCTGCAGTTTCCCAAGGAATGAGTCTCTGGGCTCTGCTCTGTCCTGGCAGGCTGCATGTGCTCCCTCTGACAAGGGAAAAGCTCTGCTCCCAAAAGGCTGTGAGGGGAGATTTGGAGCAATTCTGGTTCATCCCTCTGTTCATCTGGCACACCACAGGAGATGTGAAACCCGGAGTAAGTGCAAGGGACAGGAATGTGTGTGCCAGGAGCTCCCTGCAGCTTGTCTCTACCAGAGGTGTGGCCAAGGACTGCAGAGCTCCTGGCTGCAGAACTCCAGCTCTCCATGCTCTTCTGCACAGAACCAACCTTGCTTCTTCTTTAAGTCAGGCTGGGAAGCCCCTGTGCAAAGCCTGCATGTTTTGTGGGGTGCTGTAACCTGGAGGGGGAAGGGATGAGAAGCAGCTGTCCTTGGCTGAAGGACAGAAGTGGTGACTGGAGCTATGCAGTCCCTGCTGGAACTCCCTGGGCTCCCACTCCCAGTGTGCAGGGCTAAAAGCCACATCCACCTAGGAGGGTTTTCAGCTCCCTTTTGCTCTGAGCAGGGTTGGAGATGTCTGGTTCCTCTCTGGTGTGAGTACTGTTTCCTGGGAGAGCTGAGGCTGGAAAAGCAGGACAGCCCTTCCCAGCTCACCTGCTGGAAGCCCCGTGGCCTGAGGGACCAGAGGTGCTGTGCTGCCCAGCTGCTCACCCTGCTGTGCTGATAGCCAGCTGTTTGGGGATTAAAGGAGCTGTTTAAATAAAACAATAATAATAACACTGCAGGCAGGTTTGATTTATCATGTAGGGACTCTGGTATTCAAATGAGCTCATGATAAATGGAAGTATTGGCTCATTAAGTTTTGCTTTGGAGTTTGCCCTCAGGAAGGCTGCGGTTTCATACTGTAGCAGTGATTTGAGATGGTCCAAATTCTTCTTTGGATGGGGTTTTTGTACCTTCCAAGGATTTCTGTGGGTTTAAAGCCACTTTCAGTTGTGATCTGTTAAAACAATTTCCAGCAAACTGTCACTGCCTGTCTTTGTCTCTTTATGACATATAAAACCAGTTTGGTTTTTTTTTTCCTACTGTTTAAAACCCAAGGCTTGGGTGAGGCATTTGGAATATCTGCTCTTTGCTTTCTTTCCACTGAGGAGTGTGGTGGGATGTCTGGAAGCTGTGAATTACGAAGGGGAGCTGTGCTATAGCCTGGCTTAATTTAAAAGTACAGCAGTTAGAAAAACAAAGTGCCTCGCTCCCACTTCTTCCCTGGCATGTGGAGCAGTTGAATCCTGAATGAAAGCATGAATAAATCTGGATAAATCCCATCTCTGTCTCCAGTCCCACAGCACAGGGCAGTGTTCCTGTCCCAGTGTTCCTGTCCCAGCTGGCCAGCCTCTGTCCCCCAAGGCACCAGAGCCATCCAGCAGCCAGCAAACTCCAATATTGAACTCCCAAGGAAAAAGGCCAAACAGGAGAGGACGAGGCTGTCCCACTTGTACTCTCTGAGGTCCCTATGGATGGGTGCCTCTCCTCCTCTATCCCAAGGGTTTAACTCCTGCTTTCCCTGGATCTTAAACCTTCGCAGCCGCAGGGTGAGATGCACCTACAGAGCACAGGCAAGCAGAGGCTTCAAGGAGGCAGGAAGTGAAATGGGAATCTCACTGTGGCGTGGCACTAAATCCTGGATTTGCATTAGGCTGAGGGGAGAGTCAGGATCCTGCATCCCGAGATTAAAAACACCGCGGAGCAGCGCGGGCGCCGCTCATTGTGGCTGTACAGGAGAAAGGCAGGGACACGCTGAAAAGTTGGCTCACAATGCCACTTGCTGCATCCTAATCTCCTGGTTCCTTTCTTGCCTTGCTAATAATAAGTAAGACTAATTTAATTTTCACAACATCCCAAATCTGTGGCTCTGTGATTCAGAGACTTAATAAGATTCTCTAGCCGAGCCAAGAAAAGCTTAGTGGTTTTGAGCTTACTTTCTGTTGGGTTTCAGTTTCAGGACATTTGTGCAGTGTTTTTGTTTGTTTGTTTTTTTAAAAACAAGACAAAACAAACTTGTATTCCATCAGGATTACTAGTGTCTCTCTTTAAATTATTGCATGTGTAAATTGGTTGTGCTGGAGTTGGGTAAAATCTTGAGCAAAAAAGGCAAATTTTGGCAAAATGAAAATGAGTTGTTTTGATTTGCCACTTTTTTTTTTTCCTAGCTAGAAGAGAAACAAACCTATTTTGTTTCAGCCTTTTCTGAATAAAAGGCTTTGAGATTTTTCCTCTTTGAAGCAACTTTTCATTTGGAATGATCTTCAGAGCTAACTTTTGTTAAAGGGGCTGAAAAGTCAAAGCGAAACATTTGTTTCAGTCGACCCCAAATGAATTTTTTTTTTCCTTTTGAAACTTTTTTCAGGGTTGCCAGTGAACCGAAAAATCAGTTATTCACCCAGCTTTATATCCCATATCCTGACAGAAACTTCAGAGCCCCACCGTGGCTGTTTATGTGGTGCAGCTGCCCCTAAGCCCTCCGTTTATATGTTGGTAAATTATTCTGCTGCTCGGGGTGGTGCGAGACACTAAACCAGGAGTGAGTGCCTGGGTTTTCTCCCTTGGGTTAACAAGGAGGCAGTGTTTTACAAAGTGTTTTTAACTCTTCTTCTCCGTGGCAGGTGTTGCCTTTGCTGGCCCAGGTACAGCTGCAGGACCTGTTTCATGCTAAAGGCTGTGTGAGGAGCAGGGGTTAGGAGCTGGGTTTAAAGCAGCAGAGTTGAGCTCAGCTTTGGGGGTAGCTGTGCTTCAAAAAGAGGAGTGCAGTAATTGAGAAAAGAAAGTCCCTAATTTCAGGGTTAACCACAGTCAAACCCCACATTTAAAATGTGCTTTTCTTATGGTTACTCTGGGTGATAAATTATATATTACGCGAAGCTTTCGGGTTGTTTAACTCTTTTTGTCAGGGCACATTCTCTCTGTGTTAAGAATCATCTGCAGATGGCACAGGGTGTTCTGGAACAACAGAGCCAAATTTGCCTGCTTCACTGAAGTTTAGATCAGTTGCTTTAGAACAGACACTATAACCAGAAATGGTTGGGCCCTGCTCACCTGGTACAGATTGCAAGTCTGCTGGAGAGGTAGGAGCTGGGCCAAATGGGTTTGTTCCTGCTGTTTATCTTAAATCTTAATTTAGGCTTAAATCTTGATGCCTCTCCCTTGAAGCAGTGAAGCATTTCGAGCAGCACAAGAGGACAGGCTCGGTGTGTGCTGTGTTCCTGAGGCCGCAGTTTTCCCTTGGTGCCACTGTCCCAGGGAGCCCTTCCCAGCCAGCCGGGCACGTTCTGGCACCCAGAGCTGGTGCCAAAGCTGGTTTTGCCTGGGCAGGGGTGCTGGGCAGGCTGGAGCCACCGTGCCTGCTCTGAGCCTGGCGAGCAGCAGCCAGGCTAGGATGTCTTGGAGAGGACTGCTCTTTATTTTTAAATTACATCTTTTTCATCCACAACTTTGGAGAGCACTTACCCTGCCCCAGGTCCAGGTGTGAAATGAAGTTAGTCAGAGCCACGTGGATTTGCTATCCCTCAGGAGCAGCCCATGGTCTGTGGGAAGGTTGGTTTTCCTCCCATCCCTTCTAAGTCCCAAGCCCTTGGAGCCCTTCTCCTTCCCCAGCCTCGTTCACCTCATCCCC
Source organism: Ploceus nigricollis (assembly GCA_013399945.1). Lineage (NCBI taxonomy): Eukaryota > Metazoa > Chordata > Aves > Passeriformes > Ploceidae > Ploceus > Ploceus nigricollis. Next base: position 196,665 of record VXBC01002562.1, on the reverse strand, counting down.
TGCACCTCTGCTCCCCACGGGGACCTGCCTGGGAGTGGCTGCGTGGTGGCTGAGCTGGGAGGAAGGTCACATCAGGAGCACAGGGCGTGGGAGGGGAGGCAGGAATAGGAGTTCCTGGCAGGAGGGAGCAAGCTGGGACTTGCCACCTTTCCAAGCTCATCCCCAGGGCCACATCGAAGAGTCGTCCCTCCTGCCCAGCATGTTTCTCTCCCTTTTCCCCCCACTCCTTTGCCTGGGATGACACAGTCCTGGGTTGTCCTGTTGTGGGACTCCAGACTGGTTGAACCAATTCGTGGTGGATGAGTCACTGGGCACGTTTTGGCCTTGCTTTGCTCCTGCAGTGTCTGGTTTTGGGGCCGTGCTGTGGCTGCCCTTCTGCATCGCTGCCATCCCCAAGCCCCTGTGACACACCACAGGTGTACAATCACTGTTGTGCTCCTCTCTGCAAGTGATTCTGGGTGTGCTGGTGATCCCTAACCCACTAAGTCGAGGCTTTTTAATAACCCAAATTGAGTGGCAGAGGTGATGAGGTGATTTAATTTTTTTTTGTTGCATCGGAGTTCTTCACTTGGGCTGGATAAGGGAAACCATCCAGAATTCAGTTTGTAGGAAGTAATAAGCCACGAGACCAGTGAGGCCACACCGTGTTTGGGGAGTCATGTGTAGCAGGAGAGGGATGGAAGCTGCACAGCTGGGACCAAGTCTTGCTGCTGGGGCTGGATTGCCTCTGGGCTGCACTGGCCAGCCCCTCTCTGGTTTTTAAGCATCACTGCTGCTTCCAGTTGTACACATTTCCTCCTGGGGAATGTGTTCTGGGCCCAGACCCTGCTCTTGCTTTCATCCAGTGAAAGCCAAAGTCTGGCAGCTCAGCTCACCAGACCTTCCTCAAACCCTGGTGAAGCCTGAAGCTGTGTCCCCACAGCCACCAAAGGGAGGTAGGATGCTCTGGTGGTTTAAAAATGGAGTTACATTCAGGAGAAATGTTCTCCCAATTGAGAATAGGTGCTCCTCATCCCTGGAACTGGAGCCTAGACAAGACAGTGGCTGAGGTGACCCTCAGTCCCACTCAGGGTGGCAGAAGCAGCTTCTTTGCACTTCTGGCTGGAGAAAGAGGTCCAGGAGCAGAGGGCTGGGCTTTAAACTGGCTGGAAATGGAGCCCCCCTTCTGTTCATGTCCTGAGCCAGCCTCACATGAAAATGCTGCTGCTAAACCAGTCAGCACTCAAAGCCCCCCTCATCCACAGCCCCTGGCTTTGTGGCCCCTCTGCACTTTCCCAGTGGGGTCTCCTACTTTCCCCCTCACATCCCTTAATTAAGGTTACACTAGGCAGATCTGCCTGTCCAAGGTTTCCCACCAAACAGCAGGCAGGGCAAGAAATGCAGACCACTTTGTGTGACAATTTTGAAGGATTTAGGTGGAAACCTTTGGCTGAAGTAAGGTGCCACGATATTAACCCCTGGCTGGCAGGGACAGGGTGGTGGTAGCTGCCTTTTTCTGCCATCAGGGCAGGGGGAAGGGGGTTTTATCCCTCTGTGCCTCCCACCCCAGGAAGGAGCAGGCTGGCCAAATCAGCTCTGCCAAAGGGTTGCAAGCCAGGCAGTAAAGTCCCTTTGGAGCAGCCCAAACAATCCTTCCTCCATGCAAACAGTAAGGCAGCGTGCAAGGAAAGCAAGGGCAATGTTACCCTACCTGAGTATTGTCTTCTGGCAGGCTTCCAGGGGTTGAAGCTTTTTTTTCTCTTTTACCTCCCTGTCTCTAATAAATGCAGAGCTTGGCACAAGCACACAATCCATGACATCCCTGCTTACACCTGGAAAGGGGCAAGTACTGAAGGCCAAACTGTGTGAGCACTTCTGGCTGGAGGGAGGAACAGGGCGAGGGGAAGGAAACCCAGTGAACAGGGGGAAAAGGAGAGGAAACAGGAGAGGAAATAGTCCAGGGAGAGTAGCATGAGGTGGGGAAGGCAGAGCTGAAAGAATGGAAGGAAGTCCTTGCAGAAATGGGCTATTTGGAAGCTATTCCTTCTGTGCCTTCCCCTGGCAGGTCTCTAGATCTGGAGATGGTTGGGGAGGAATCAGCTGGTTTTTGGGGACATGTTGGTTGAAAAAGAAAGAGAGACAGAGGACTAAAAGGAGCCCTCCCTGCTCCTGGCCCCAGAGCACCTGGCACACCTGGAGATGTGGAAGTCAGTAGGTGTGCCCAGCCCACTGCCACACGCAGAGCCCCTGTGGCTGCTGCACACGAGGCCTTACATCTCCTTCCCCCTCCCTGGCCACCTCGTTCTTTGGAGGAGAAGGAAGGGTGGGAGGGAAAACCCATGATCTTGCTGGCCTGCTGCCAGTTGCTAAGGCAGTTTCTTCAAAAGGGAGGGGAGCTGTGGAAGGAGGGAGCTGCCTGGAGAGGAGGCAGATGATGTATGCAAGGACCAGGCAGAGAGAGGAGCCTGCAGCCACCAGTGATGGAGACAAATGGGACCCGGGGCTGAGTGGGAGCAGGGGGCAAGGAGCCCAGAGGAGAGGGGTGAGGTGGAAAGGGGCAGGGGGAGCCAGGAGAAGCAGCTCCTTGCACAGCTCAGCCATGGAGCCAGCATCCCAGCAGACCTGTCTCAGCTGATGGGTTCACTGTGGTTCGCAGCAGCTCTATGAAGCACTGCCTGTGGCAGGAGGGGATTTCTTTCTCCAGTGATTTTTCCCTGCTGTGTTTCCTCTGGTGAGTACGAGATGTGTGTGGTCCAGGGAAGCTGCCTGTGCTGTGTGAGCAGGGCTGGCTCCTAATGCCAGTGCTGGAGGAACACGTGTCCCACATGGATGTGCAGGTTGGAGGCAGGGAGTGTTACCCCTCCTGGGTGAGGCCACCAGCAGCGTGGTGCACAAGGCTGCTTTTGCCGTCCCCTCCTTGCCTCAGTGCCGTGTTTGAGTGTCTTTCTGGCCACACAGCATATACTTGAGCAAGGTCCCTGAAAGCTGGTGGCCTCAGCTCCCTGATCTTCCACTTAGGAAAGATCAAACTCCCAGAGAGGAGTTTGGTGTGGCTCTTGATAGCCATGGAGTCACCCTGACTCGTGATACCGAGCATCTGCAGAGCTGCATGCAGACCCGGGCCAATGCTGCTGAAACGAGCCACTGCCCAGCGCTGTGGTGCCTCCTCTGCCTGGAAACGCCACTCCTGGGGCACAGTGGCACCACGCGAGGGAGGGAGAGAGTGTCCTTCTGTCCCCAGGGTACCCCAGAGCCCTGTCACCTCGAGGGGAGGAACAGGGCGAGGGGACCCCCGCTGTGGTGTTGGTGTGAGATACCTCGGGCCTGAGCCTCCTCCAGCCTGTGCCGAACTCCAGCCCGCTCCCCTCACGGTGGGCTCAGAGCAGGGGCTGCCTGTGGGCAAGTGCCTGGAGCTGCCCTCGCGTCGGGGCAGACCCTGAGGGGACATGCGGCTCCCCGCACGGGTACCCCATCTTAAAAGCCCAGAGCAATGGTCTGCCCTCGCTGAGGTGGGAAGTCGGAGGATTGGAGCGGGTGGGAAGCTGCTCGCCTCAGGAGGGGGAAGAAGGGCTCTGTGCGGAGCCTGGGCGTTCTGCGCTGGAGGCAGCTCTCACTGACGAGTCACGAGTGAGGAAATAAACTCTTAAAAGGTCGGTGGCAACAAAACCGGGGCGGCTTCGGGAGTGCAACAGCGGCATCTCCGCCGGCCGTGCCTCGGCTCGGCGCAGCAGCACCCGGCCGTGCCCGTCCGGGAGCCGATCCCGCGGAGCCCGGGCGGGAGCCGAGCCCCCGGGAAGGGTTCGCGCCGCAGCCCCGGCTGCGCTTCACCCTTGCGAGCGCAGCGCTTGCTGAGCAGTTAGAAATCCAATCGCCCCGCCGGCTTTAATTCTCCCACTTCTCCTTTCTTTGCGTTTCTGGCGCCCCGTGGCCCCGCAGTCATTTTTCCCCGGGCGGCAGCTGGTGCAGAGCCCGGGGCGCTGCGCCGTGACAGGAGCCAGCTCCCCGCAGCCGGGATGCTGCGTGCGGGCACGTCGGGACGGGGACAGCTCGGCGCTTTTCCCGCCGGCTCTCGGTTCTCTGGGAATCCAAAATGGAGCAGGCGTGCTCCCGTGGGTGTGGGAGGCCGGGCGAGGCGTGCGCAGGGGGTGACTCATGAGCTGAGCGCCGCAGCCGGGCCAGCGCAGGGCGCTCCGGGCACGGCCACAAAAGGCTGGATGCAGCCAAAGGCAGGGGCGAGGTGTCCCTCCTGGCTGGCCCTGAAAGCAAACACCAGGCACCTGGAGGAGTGGGGAGGGGAGGAGGGCACTGATAAACGAAGCGGTGGATTTAGGTATCAGATGTTTCCTGCTGGGATTTGATGGCCTGAAGGACCATTCCGTGCAGTAGCAGCGGGCAGGTCCCGCTCCGGGCCAGCCTGGCCGCTCCCTGGGAAGCCGCTCACAGCCCTGAGCATCCCTCGGCACACGTAGTGCAGGAAGGGCCACCACGGGCACCTCTCTGTGCTGGGGAGGACAAAAGCCTCACAGCAGGAGCTGGCCTCGCACAAGGCGATGTTTCTCTTGTTCTCTCAGGTGCGGCGGGGTCAGACCGGGCTGTCCCTCCCCTGTCCCTTGCCACCTCCCGCGGGTGAACGCCTCCCACCCCTCCTCCTGCAGCCCTCATGGGGTCTTGTCTTGCCCTGACTGCCCTCTTTCGTGGAGGGAAAGAACAAAGCCAGAATTTATTTTAATTGTTTATTGTATAATATAAAACTACAAAAGTAAGACTGCTCATTTCCATGTACATTTGTCCAATTGTTTTTTTGATTACAGCCCATACCTACATGTGAATACAGTAATCTGGTTTCAGATGTCTGTAATATTGCATAGAAAAGGCACAGCTCTAAGGTCTGTGGGAGGGGAAGGGGAAATACAGCCTTTTTTTTTTTTTTTTTCCTTTTTTTTTTCTTTTTCTTTTTTTTTTTTTTTGACAATAACAAGCCCTGTTCAAACAACCATGCACTGAACATGTCACACTATTTACACCTTTTCCAGAATCTTGGCCTTTGCAGGCACTAGTATGGAATACGCTCAGAACTAGATAGGGGTTGAGGTTGGGATTTTATCTGCAATCTGTGTTTTTAAAGAGGTTCCAGAACTTGCATTAGGCTTATTTTCAGAAAAAGAAAAAAGTGCTTAAAAATAACGAATTTATTTTAAAATGTTCAGTCTCATTAATTAATAGAATATTGAAAGCAACTTGCACAGAAGCAGGATACTGAAGCCTGATTGGGGGTTGGGGGAGAAAGAAAAGAACAAACGAAAATGAAAAGAAACCCTGTAACAAGAATAAAAAGTTCAAAACATGCCAGAATGAATTAAACCATTTGCCAGACGGGACCCATTGCTATATACTCAATTTAATGGTAATAAAGTGTAAACTTTGGATTCGGATGATCAGTTTTAAATAACCCAGGCTCTTACCAGACGGCGTTGAGGAAGATCCGAATTACCTCGCGCAAGGTCCGAATTTCTGCTGACGGTGATTGCTCCGGGCGCGGCGCTGCTCTCCCAGGCGGTGCCGGAGGGATGCCCGGACAGACGGCGCTGCGAAGCCGCTCTCTCCAAGAGGGATGCTCCACTTCCTCTGCTCCCAGGGCGGTGGGGACCCGCCGGGCTCCGGAGGGACCGCGGGGCGCCGGGCCCGGCTGGCTTTGGGCTGTACGGGACGTCCCGCCCGGCCCCACCTCCGGTGGCTCTGGCACAACTCCTGGGGCCCCAGGGAACATCCTGCCCCCTTCCACGGGCGTCCGGCCCCAGGGACTTCTGCTGGGCCTCCCATGTGTGTTTAAAGAATAAGGAAAAAAAAAAAAATCATATTTTCTAAACCTTTCCCAGGCCAGCATGATGGAGATGACTGCATTTGCTCCTGCCTTCAGTGGCAGATTCCAGGAGCGTGCCAAGGGAGGCCCCTCTCAAGCAGCCAGTGGGTGGTAGGAGCCTGCTTAGGACTAATTTTGAACATAACCCTGTCCCTCCTCCATACCTTTTTTTGCATATTTCAAACAACCAGACCCATATTAGAAAAAGAGTGTAGGAAAAAAATAATCCTGTGATCCATGCATATCCTGACTGGAACTCAATTAATTCTTTCTGAATCTGGCTCCCATACCCTTTTTCATACAGATTTACATTCCTACAAGAGGATACATTCCTACCATACATTCTGTACATGTTACAATCCAGATGTTGTTAGCTTCACAATAAAATAAATATATTTACAGAAGAAAAAAAAAAGAATAAATAATTTAAGAAAAAAAAAATCACTTCAAATCCAAAGCCCTCTTATTCTGCTCCCATCTTGTCACTTCATTGCACGTTTATGTCAATCTCCATCCCTGGTGTAGGTCTCAGAGAAATTCCATGCTTGGCTGCTCTTGGGACCACAGCACAGGCCTGCACCAGCCTTCCCAGCCTTCTGCTGAGTCCCACAAATCAAGTAGGTTTTTGTCCTGTGGGATTCCTGTAGGGATTCTGCCCCAGGACATGCGCTTCAGCACCAAGGAGCCACAGACACTGCCCAAGTGGCAAACTGGATTTAGAGCTCAGCTCCTGCTCTCTGGGTACAAAAACTTCAGCTGACTCCCCCTAACAGCACAGGTCTCTGAGAAGGGCACTGATGGGAGCTTTTGCCTAGCAGGTGGTATTTATGCAGGTGTAAATACTTAAGTAATCCCAAAAAACAGGCAGCTCCAGCGTCCTGCAGATCAGTTTTGAACCACGGTAAGACAAGCGCCTACCAAGTTCCTGTGTGAGCCTGGTGCTGTTCCAGCTTTGTGCAGGATTGTGTTCCCAGGTACTCGAGGTGCAGGGACAGAAAGGCCGTGGGTTCTCCTGCAAGGGCCGAGGACTGCTGTGGAACAAAAGGGCTGGGTGGGAGCTGGAGCTGTTCCCGCCCTCCCTTCCCCTGGTCCCTAAAGCTTACACTTGGTCAATGGTTCTCCGTTTGAAGCAATAACTTCCTTTGTCTTTAGTCTGTGTAATGACTGCAAATCCATCAGCACACCAGTGCTTCACGGAGCTCAGCCTGGGAAAAAGAAGAAAGCAAACCCACCCCCCTGGGCCAGTGCCCCCCTCCTCCCCCAGCCCTGTCTCTCCCTGACAGATGAACTGGGAGCCAGAAGCGCCTTTCGCAGGTGCACGTGATGCATTTCATTCCCATTAGGAGTTCCTTCATTGCAAAAATGTCTTTGCTCTCATCCTGTGTCTGTGTGCATATCTATGTTACATCTATCTATATACTAATAAATATATATGGCCTGTTTTAAAGTGCCAATTTATAAAAAGCCGCCTCCTCAAAAGGCAGGCAAGACCCAATTTCATCCATGACAAGAAGGGAGCAGAACTGACTGAATATTGCCAAATGACGTAAAACATAATTTAAAATTTCTTAAATAAATATAAAAGTTATTCCTAAAGAAGCCATAGGCATGTCAACAATATAGGTTGTAACCAGCACTCGACAACTAAAGTACCATTGGAAAACTAAAAATGCCATAGCAACTTCAGCAATAGGCATGATACATTGCAAACGTTTTTTTTCTTTTTAAATTAAATGTACACCACAACGAACTTAGGGAGAAAAAAAAAAACCAGCTATTGGTGCAGTAAGAAGACTTCTCAGGTGTTACGGGGGAGGGGACCATGCATAGAAAGCTGTGTCTGTATATTCCTTGTAAAACTGGTCTATAAAGTGTAAAGCAGATAACACAGTTGATACAAGAACCCAACTCTATAGGAGATGCCAAGTGATGTCACACGACTGGCTCCAGTTTCGACAGCAATGGATATTGAAGCAAGTCCATCCAGTGCAGGTACGAGATGAGCTTCACTGCAGTAATACTGAAGCTGCCTTTTTCAGCACTTAGCACAGTGAGGTGGGAGAGGGGAGGAGAAATGCTCCAAGAAAGGGCGAGCGGACGCTCCCAGCCCCGCTCTCTGCCCGTGCCCGTCAGTCAGGGAGGTGCCACGGGAGGCTGGCTCTCGGTGGGCTCTGTCAGGGAGGTGCCACGGGAGGCTGGCTCTCGGTGGGCTCCGGGCACGGCGCTCCCCCTCGCACCATTCCCAGGAGCTCCGGGTGAGGAGGTGCCGGTCTCCGCCGGGTTAAGGCTCCACGTCAGGCGGGATGGGGGGGCCTGGAAAGGCGGGCGGGCTCGGGGACAGCGCTCAGGACCTCCGGGGGTGAAGTTCCACAACTGTTTCCTGCCAACTGCTTCACATACATGTTGGAAAAGGACATGGCTCTAAGTTTCAGGAATCACAGTAGTGCGCAGTGGGTACAGCAGGGAGCAAACACTTGTGAAACTCCGGTAGAAGCAGCTCCCAGCCCTTTCTTAAAGCACTTTTTTTTTTTTGTTTGTTTGCATTCAGGGAAACCGACTGCACGCTTATTTGATCCAATTTTCTCTTTGCACCATACACATATAAAACATTACAACTCTGTATAAAAGTACAAGTGGTTCTTGTACATCTGAATTATGCAGGAACTATGTGAGCAAATCCTATCAAAATAGCTATTTTTTTTGTGTGTATAAACAGCATTTGTTTTTAGAAAAAACAATACCATAAACTGCAGAATCTGTACAAAAATATAAAATAAATTTGGGCAGCAGTTTCTAAACAGCCATGTAAATGCAACACTTAAAGAGGAGCAGGTTAATGCCTCCAAAAGGCTGAATTGCTAAAGTCAACCTATACAGGGCTAAAATGGTATTGAGATTATCTAAATAATAAAATTTTTTACCTCTTGCAATAAAATAGAAAAAATAGACAAGTATGCACATGCAATTTACAGCTTTCCCCAACATAATCCTTGTGCTTAGCTTTTACCTTTTTTTTTTTCCTTTTTTTTTTTCCTTTTTTTTTTTCCTTTTTTTTTTTTTTTGTAATAACATAACATTGTCTACAATACATATTCTTTCCTATACCAGGATATTCGGTCTTCCTTGAGGAACCACTTTAAAAAAAATACATTAGAAGTGGTCATACATGGATGAAGGCACTCCAACTCTGCTCGAAGCAAAAACTAGTGTGATCCTTTTCTTTTCAAAAAAGGCAAGCAAGGATGCATGCACAGTGCTGTGAATCGGGGCTGGGAGGGACTATGGAAATACTACCAAGTGTATATACTGGTACTTGAAATTAAAAAAAAAAAAGAAAAAAAAAAACCCAAAGAAAAAAGACAAAAAAAAAAGTTGCTATATTTCTAATATTTTTAAGACCCAACAAGCACCTCCATGATGTGATCCAGTTCTGTGAGATCCATTTTGAAAGGCTGATTTGGAGTTACTGGCTGACTGCTGTACGGAGCGAGAGTTTTTAGGAGCTCATCTGCTGAGACAGGAGCCATTTTTGAGGCAGCCCCCGTGGCAGACGTGCAGGGGTCAAAATCATACATGGACGTATCAATGTCAGCGAACAGAATGTCATCCAGGGTCAAGTCTGTGAGGAAACCTGTGGAAGCTGTTATCTCAAAGTTGCCGGGCAGGGGGTCCATGAGTTTGGATTCAGCCGTTCTGCTCTCCGGGAGGCCCTCGGGCTTGTGGATGTTGGACTCGCTGGGCTGGGCTTTAGAGTCGTCGGCCGCTGACTCAGCTGCTACTGCCTCTGCGGAGGTAGGTGCTGGACAAAGCTCCTCGATTTCGTCCAAGGCTGAGGAGAAGCTGTCCTTTACTGGCTGGAGAGCAGGAGGTGGTGGCTTCGTCGGACCATCGTGCTGGACAGCCGGGGAAGTGCAAAAAGTGTCGTCCTCGAGCAACGAGGCCGGCGTGAGGCAGGACTCCAGGGGCATAGTGCTTACGAAGTCGGCGGGGAGCAGGGGCGGCGAGGCCAGGTGGCTGAACGCCGGCTGCGCCTCGCGGAAGTTGTCGCTGAGAGGGTCGGCAGGCTGCGAAGCGGCCACGAACATGGGCCTCAAGCTGCCTTCTTGTTTGAGTTCTTCCTGGATTCGCCTCAGCATGTTGTTAATTAAAACTGTCTTTTGCAAGCTTGGCTCGGTTAATGGCCTGTGGTTATAAAGTTTCATAAGGGAAATGTTGAAGATAGTCTGACGCTGTAAGGTGTAAGACACCTTAGAGGGACCGTCAGTGGGAGACACCACTTTGCCTTCCAACCCATCTTCATGCTCGTCAAACTTCCGCTTTCCTCCTTTCCCCAACATATATCTGCAAGGGAAGAGAGGAGACTGATGAAGGCAGCAAAGCAGGTGCACATCTCTCCCCATCAATAACTCAGCCCTGGCCCACAGCGGTGTGACGAGCGAGCAGCAGTCACCCTAACGCAGGGCTCTGGTCCATCCATGCTTAGGCATGGCTGTGCTGGTAAATTCCAAGCGGGAATTCAGACAGCATCTATAATAGTCAAGATCTGGCATGCTTGGCAGCAAATTTCCTCTTCCTTCCTCCTTCCTTCCTTGTAAGGAAGAGGAAATACCTGTCCATAGGAGCACAAGCCACAGGCACTGTACTGAAGGTTTCCTTACATTCCCTGACTGAGGCAGTGCTATGCCTGGGAATACAAGTGTAAAGCACCGAGGTTCTCACAATGAATTTCCTCTTTTTATTCCAAAGTGTGCTCACGGGGGAAGGGAAGTGAGGCTCAAGCAATTGTGTGTTGAGAGAAACTTCCCCAGTGAGGTTGGGAGATCCAGCCCTTTGGTACACCAGGATATACACATATGGGTTTATTTAGCTGATTGCCTAAGGACTAAACTACCACAGCAGGAAATGCAGTTATTATACTCAGAATTAGATAAATTACAGATGAAGAAGAAGATCTGTCAAGTCTTTTAGTCTAATCCCCAAGACCACTCTCTGCACTACACTCTGCTGCTGGTCGGATAGCAGATTTTGAAGGAAACAAAGGGGATTTTACCAAACTTGCCCCGCATTATAAATAATTTCTGAGCTAAGATTAAGTAGGGCAGTTCAGTCCCCAGTGCCATCTCTTCCAGGGTGTTTCAGAGTGCCTGGAAATGCTCCTCTACACAGCACAGTCCCAACCTCATTTTGTCACCATTATTTTTGTGACACCAAGATCCCCCCAAACACAGAGGAATGAAGGAGTCGCTGTGCTGTGACAGTAGCATGACCTAACATTATGCTCTCTCATTTTCTCAGGTAGAGTGGTGAGGTGCTGGAGCTCTAACCCACTCACTCTTTTAATATGATCACAAGGAGCTCCCTGTTCATTCCTGTATCCTTCCCTCTGTTTAACAAATTCTTCTGGAATGAAGAAGTCTGCCTTGTTTAAAGAGGGAAAAAAAAGAAGAAAAAAAAAAAAAAAAAAAAAGGAAAAAAAAGAGTGGAAGAGGCTTTCTAGCCACAGGTATCCAGAAAGAAGTTGCAACAGCCGTATAGATTTTTACCCCAGACCTGACCCTTCTCACATTATGCAGCTATCATCTGGGAGACAAAATCTGCCTTCCTTATTTGAGTACAATTCCCAATCCACCCAGTGGGATTAGTGCCTGCAAAACAATGGCACTAGGCAGGTCTAACACAGTTTGATGGTCGCCCACCAGTTCAGCAGACAGACAACACAGTTAAACATCACCAAAAATGACTGACAAACACTTAAGAGCAAAGAGACCCTTGGAAAGCAGAAGAGGGGGCTAAAGAAGTCAGGGCTGCAGTGCTACAAGAGTGTCAGAAAGCATTTGCTGGGTGGTAAATCCAAAACCAGATCGGGTGAAGCGAGCCTCTTCTGGTTAAAAATAAGTCCCAAATCCAGATAATTTTCTAGCATATAATGCAATTAAAACAAGAAAGGCGGGGAGAGGGAGCAGGCTGAGCAGAGCTGAGGAACAGGTAGGCTGCCATCCAAGCTCCTTGGCCAGCTACCAGCAATTCCTGCGCCTGGAATCTCGGGTGAACAAAACCTCTGAAATTTAGCGCTACTGCCGAAGTCTGGCTTTTCTCTGCTCCCTAGTGTCACTTCCATGGACAACTCTGGAGCTGCTCACATGGGTTTGGGGTGCGAGCGGGGGGCTTTGCTATGCCAGTGTTCACAGCAGACACGTTTCCTTTCACTTCAGACAGATAAGAGCAAGAAAGGGAGGATCGGGCTAGCAAGAACTAAAAACCCTGCCCAATTCCAGCACGTTTTTAAAGCAGCAAGGGGTTAGGAGGAGATGAGCAGCTTTCCATCCCTTCCTGCCATCTCCTCCCCCTGAAAAAAGACAGACTCTGACCTAAAGACATACCAGGGCTCCTTCCACAATGCTCTATTTAAAGAAGACATTTTTAAATGGCTTGGGGACTAGAAGAGTTTGAAGTTTGTCAGCCTCTGCCAGGAATGTATAAAAACATTCCCTGCACAAAGCAAACCTTTTCCCCCATGATAAAGAAAACAGCCCAGGCTCCGTTCCCTGTGCTCAGTTATTCATCATTGCTAGGTGACGCTGCCAAGCATTTCCAACAAACCCAACTGAGCCCATTTCCACCCAAGACTGAGGTGCTGGTAGTGAACACATTTTTAAAGCTGATCAGTAAGAGCTGTGGGACCATCACTAAGTAAATACTACGATAACCTCGCTACGTCATTTTCCAGGAAGCTCAGAGATAATTCAAGATTTCCTGTATGTGTGACTGTCAAGCTTTCACATCTCACTCGATCTTCACGTAGTTTGATTCAGAGTTTGCCCTTTCAAAAGATAAAATAGATCAGGCAACTCCCAGTCTCACCTACTAGCTTTACAGCACAGCTTTCAGTTTCCTTTTCCCCCACTAATACTCTCTGAAGAGGGTTTAACCCCTAAAGCACCAAAGCAGGATGTCAGTCTAAGCATGGAGGTTTTATTCCACCAAGGAGAGGGCTCAAACAAGCACTGCTAGACTCTCAGCTTTATAAAGTTTTATTTTATCCCCTTCTCCTCTGGCGTGCCAATGGGAATTGTAAAGAATGTTTTCCTCCAGTTTACCTAAATCACTTCATTCATGCCAAGCAAAGCAAGGAGGTGATATCTTTTTAGACCAACTGATAGAGTTGGTAAAATCAGACATGCTTGGGGGCTTGCAAGCCTTTCTCTGGTTCTTCATAAAGGAATTCATAGTTTCTGACCATCAAAGCTTAAGACAATGTTGCCTGCTTGTTCTTTACAGTTCAAACCATCTCTTCCCTCCTTCAACCAACCTGTTTCATGCCTGCATTAAAGGGATCAGTGTTGTATGTCTTAAGATAGAGAATAACATTAAAAAAAAAAGAAAAGGATGCTGTACAATACCAGCATTTGATCTGAATCAGTTCTGTTCACCTCAAAAATTTGCTCCTAGCCTTTCCAGCCAAACCTCCTGCTGGGAAAATGAAAATGCCAAACTTAAAAGATCAGCTTGACCAAAGATCAGTACAAAATGAGACAAACCCGCACCATCCCAGGTGTCAAAAGAGACTTGTCTAACCAAGTCATACAGCTGTGACAAGGGCAGCCAGACAACACCAACCCATCCAAATGTGGCACTGCACAGACAGAGATAAACGTTCATGGAAGGTCTTTCGTGCATCTATTTTGGCTGAGCAGCAACCTCAGGCAGACACATTTCTGCTGCACTTTCACCCGTTTGCTAAACATAATTTTGAGGTCGGGTGTTAAGAGTTGAGACTGGACGTCACTTTGTTGTTGTTGTTGTTGCTGTTGTAATAAAGGGAGTTGCAGGGTTTCGGTCTGTAAGTGAGTTTTCGGTATTTCTTAGGTATGTGGAACCAGAAAGCTGAAGAAAGACAATGGAAAAGCTGCATCTTTCTGGGGATTGGGGTGGGGGGAGTTACTTGGAGATCTTCCCCAATATTATCTACCACTTGGCTCCAGCTCTGGAAGACCCAGAACCAAAAGCTAAACCATTGTTGCTGAGATAGATTCTACTTGCTTTTTTGCCCATTTAGGGCGATTGCACGCGCCTCAGCGCCAGAGAAACCCTAGCATTGTTTGGGAGTTGTCTTTTCTTAATTGAAAAACAAAAGTAGTGTATTTTTTTTTCTCATTTGCGTGTCATTTAGCTTCCTTTTATTGGCTCTGCATGCTCTTCAGACAGAGCTGGAAAATGCAGTTGGGGCTCAGTAGAAGAGATAATCAGCCTGGAGAGGATGGCTCTCTGGAGTCAACCCTCATGGATGAAACCCAGAAGAGCTTGTGCAATGCCTGTGTCTCTGAGCCTACTCAGTGATGTGAATCCTTTGCTCTCCAGAGGACAGAGGTACGTGTAGATTGTGAGAGGAGCACTCTGTTTACTGATTGTGCTTCGGACACTTCGACACCGCCAGGCTGTTTCTGAAGTCTTTAATAATCGGCACTTTGGCACAGAAAAGCACCAGATACGTAAAAACTGAGAGGAAAAGTGATTTGGCTCATCCGATAACAAAAAATAACCTGCAATTTTAATTCCCAAAGACTTTTAACAATTAAGTTTAAAATACCTCTCAAGACCGAAAGCTCATCTTGGGAATCAATTCTACAATCCACTAGGCCCTCCTTGCTCATCAAGATGGACAGGAAGGAGAAAAAAGAAAAAAAAAGAAGGAGGAACTGAACCCCAAGAGGAACAGTGGAAAAGGGTTTTTAAGAAGTCACATTTCCACTTAGAGATTTATGCCACCCCCTCAGTCAGTCTAGGGGATGAACAGCTTATTAGAGTTGAGGTCACTTTCAGAACAAACACCACGTTGCTCAAAAAGGTAAAAGCATCAAAATCCCCGAGTCCACAGGCAACCATTCCTCTCCAGGCAGCCAAACACTGAAACACAGGTGTGAACCACAGGGGCTTGTGCGAGGAGAGGAGCTTAAAGCAGGACCAGTTACTTTCTGAAATCTAAGGTAATTAAAACCACAGGGGGGTAAAAAAGGAGAGAGAAAGAAAATGGCAACTTGGGGGAATTAAAATAAAATGCTGCTTCACATGTGTGCATGGAAAAACCCAACAAAACCCCACAACACAAAAGCTCCCCATAAGAGCCCCCAAAGTGCAGTGAGAACACTGAGTTTGTACACTTCATTCCCCTAAGTTCACAAACCTCAGATGTAAGTGACCCTCACCAGGTTTTATCAGAGAACCTATCCAGTGAATTATGGAAGTGCTTTCTGTGTCACTTCTGGCACACGAAACACAATTTTCCTCTCCTCCATCCTTCACTCCTCATCCTTGAGGAGTCCATTGGTTGTATCCTGGCCCAATGGTAGTCAATGGGTGTTTTGTTACTGACTTCAGCAGAATGAGGATTTGGCACAGATAGCTGCAGGGCCAAAATAAAAAGGCCTTTTATGCCAACTGGGTTCAACTGGCAAGACAAGGGCCAGATCCTCTGAGATCAGAACCTAACAGAGGCAGGTTGAGCTGCTGGGAGGTATTTCAGTGCTGCTGGACCCAGCCTGAGGGACCACCTGACCTTGTAACCAGTCTCCACAACTTCAAAGTATCTGTCCCCTAGAGCTAGGGAGGCAAACCAGTAAACCTCTCTCTCCCTGTCCCTGTTTCCACATCCCCAAGGCCACAGCAGAGAGAGAGAGGGAATGGACACATCTGTAGAAACCTTTTGGGGCAAGACCATGGGCTCACCCACTACAGAAGGATCCTGGCAAAGCACAGCAAACCTGCCCCAGCAGGTGGAAGAGCAGACATCTGAGAGCACTGGCACCCTCCTCCCATTCAGAGTTACAAGGGAAAAGCAGAGAGCAAGGCCAGTATAAACCTGGCAGGTTCTCCCAGCCTCGCTCAAAACAAGGGGGGAGCTGAGCAGCCCAGGTGCCGAGGTTTAACTCCAGGGCTGGAGCAAATAAGCAACATGGACTTTCAGAGGCAGCAGCCAGAGCTGGGTGGAAATGGCCCCTCCTTGGGGATTTCATCTGCTGACACCGGAGTGTTTAAAGGCTGGCACGGCAGCATCCCCGGGAGCTGGGACAGCCTGTTCCATGCAGAGCTGCACGGCCGCGCTGCCTGTGCTGTGCTGCAGCTGGCCTGCAGGGTGTGAACCGACCAGTCCGGATGGGGGGGTGGGGAGAGTGTGCTGGTTTTTTTTTTTCTTTTTTTTTTTCCTTCCCCCACAAGGCTGCTTTCTCGGGACCTGATGCACTTTTTACATGTTGGAGTGTACTGCATCCATGTTGCTCGGCTAAAGAGGACTCCTGACAACGCTGCCTGGTAAGAATTGTGTCTCACGTGGGTTAGAAAACAAATCCCACAACCCCCCAAGAGAGGTAGAGGGAATGGAGCTGTGCAGGGGTTTCTGTCCTCTCCAGAGCCAGTGCTCAGACATTCCATATTTACAAGGTTTGTTTTCCCTGACACATTTTACATTAATTCTGGCTGCCCTTTTTTATTTTTTTTTAACTGAGTGAGGTTTAATAAGCACTTACAAAACTCTCCTTTAGAGTATATAAAAAAATTGGCCTCCTGGGCAGCTCTCTGCTTCCAGAGAGTACAGGGGATTGTTTTTATGTTTGCAAGCCTTCACTGCAAGGCTGTCAGTGCCAGCAGTAACTCTAAGTGGCAGGTATTTCTCACACATATTTTACAGGGACCTAACTCTTCCCCATCTCCTGTGGTGGATGGGTAAACCTCAGCTCTTCCAGAAGAAACAGAGAAGCAAGCAAAGCTCCTCAGCACCCCAGTCCTGCACTTAGCAAGAAAGGCAGCTTCTCTCTCCCTACAGAAACATAGCCTTAGCCCCCCCTGTTTTCCTTTTTTAACACAGAGTGAAGACTGAGTGAAGAGCAGCTAGCAAGCTGAGTGACAGGGGTCTTTTCTCCTCTCCAGTTAAAACCAAAATAAGAAGGAAAACCATAGTGGGTGACTGTTAGAGGCTATTCCAAGCAGAACTTCAAGAGGGGCTGTGTAAGGAAACCTCTGGCAAACAGGAGACAACAGAGGAAGCTCAGACTCTCATTTGAGAAGCATCTGAAGTCGTGCAGGTCTCACAGGGTTTGCCTTTGATACTCAGAGCCTGGAGTCCCCAGGTCCCCGAAGGAGTGTCCATGTTAATCAGAAAGTAAGGTGAAGCCTTCCCTAGCAAATAAGCAATGCAATTATAAAGCCAGTCAATAGTGTAACGCCAGCCAACGTGTTCCAGCGATATTTTGAAACTGTAATCTGATCCTACTGTTTCCATCCTCGTGCCTTGCCTGCTCTCCCTTGTTGCATACTGTACTATTTGAGGCCCAGAGGGCAAAGCAAGCTCTTGCTGTTTGTTCATGATCAGAAACTGCATTTGGAGCGGGAGCTCTGTGTGCACCGCCCACACCACTTTCTTGAGAATTTCTTAAACTTGCAGCCCGCCGAAGCCCTGCTAGAAGGATCTCTGCAAAACAGCCAAAAACACAAACTCCACTTCTGCCTTCAGTTTGCAGCTCCTTTTCACCACGCTAAAAAAAGGCAAAGCCGCAGTCGAAGGCAATCTCTGACTCTGCAGCCTGTTAAGCCTTGCAGGAAACATATGCTTCTATTAAATTGGAAACAGTTTCTAATGCTGTCAGTTTGCTAAATGTAACATGTTCCCCTGGAAGAAGTGGAGCAGTTTTAATGTTTTTGACTAACTGCACACATCCAAGCAGAGTACGTCTGATAAAGCTGGAATGGGCTCCAATAAATATAGCTTAGAATAAATTACTGCCTCATTAAGTAATTGTTTGGAAAAAGGACAGCAGGTTTTCTAGATTATAGCCGTGTTATTAAGGGTGTTTATAATATTAGGAATTCTATCAGGGTAGCAGAAGTTAATGCAAGTTTAAATCAGAGGAGCACTTGTTAGCTTGTTAAAGCATTAAAGACTGCCCTGGCAGAACCAGAAGGTGGACAAGACCGCACAGGTTCTGAGCATGGAAAGCCAGCAAGGCATACTGCAAACCACTGTGAGGCTGAAGGCAAGAGCAAAAGCCCTGAGCAACTCTGACAACTCCTTTTCAGTGCAAAGCAAGAGGGAGAATATACCTGGGTAACACACCAGGGTTGAAAAACATTTATTTAATAGTCACATACAGGCAGGCAGTTGTCTTTACTGGGGAAAAAAAAAAAACAAACAACAGAACAGGTTTGGATTGCCCAGCAGAAACTAATTTCTGTCTCAAAGATCTCAAAGCCAAAATGTCAATCTCCTCACATGTTCTGCTTCAGACAGGACTTCCCATGTGCTTCCTTATAAAACAGTGCCCAGAAGATGCAAACAAGCCCCCAGCCTGCCCTTTTTTGGTCTCGTCCTTAACTGGAAGCTTTAGGAATCCCACTGTCCATGACTGCCAACCCTGCCACAGCCCTGGTGCAGACATGGCCCCGCTGACCAACAACCACCTGCTCTGAGCCAGATCAGGGTGGAGCCAGCCCCCCTTCCCACTACCAGGAGGTGCTTTGTTAGGGCTACCTACTGAGGGGAGAGAGATTTCCCAGAAGATGGCAAAGCTGCCCTTATCTCAGGTCTCTTCTGTGCCAAATCTCCTTTACATCCTTTCCCAGGATGGCTGCGCACACGGTCTGCTCACAACAGTGTCTGAGCCACCACCAGGAGCCTCCTCCCTGGGGCTCAGCTTAGCTGGGCTCTGTGCTTCAAAGAGGCACCAAAATGAGCCAGGCTGAAGCTGTTTTGAAATTTGGGTCTCCATGTGGCAGTGTTAAAGAAGCACCAGGCCTGCCAAGTGTGAATTAAGTTCTATTGTGCCATGAACACATGGGCTCAGCACTCTGCTGAAGGACCAGGAGCTGCTTTACACACCTGGGCATCAGCAGCAGGAAATCAGAGCTGCAGTAAAGCAAACCAGGCACAGCACCAGGCCAGATCCCCTGACTTCACTACATGATTAGCTGATTATTCAGCAGACTCTGCTTGTTGGCACCCAAAAAATATACGGAGGCTTCTACACAAGTCTCCCTGGGATCAGCCCAGAGCTCTTCCTGCTCCACACCATTGTTTCCTCCCACAAGTGCAGCACTCTGGGCCTCCTTGCATGGAAGCAGGAGGCGCTGGCCCCACAGGCAGGACCACGGCACCATGAATTCCCGTGTCAGTGGGCAAGGAGCCACGCTGGAGCTGGTGCACACAGCTCCATGCTGGGAGAACCAGAGCCATCTCCTCCAGAGGTGGAGCAGCAGCAATTAAGATGGCTGTGTACTGCTCCAGGGCCCAATTCAGCCAAGACTGCCTTCCATTCCTTCCCACTGCAGAGCCAGCAGGCACCGGCACGGCTCAAGTGCTGCCTAAAAAGAGACACCTCGCTTGTAAATGAAATTCAAAACAATCTGAAAAACCTAGAACAGCTACCAGATAGTGACACAGGCTGGGAAACACACACACACGCTCCCTTTTCACTGCTAAAATTACATGCCTGTAATGACAAGAGGCTACTGGTCAGGCTCTAAGGGAGAATGATGAAATAGCCAGCCCTGCTGTGCATCCCTCCTCCCCTGCACTGGCTCACAGAACAATGGATTACGGCAGCGCCGTGTTGTACTGTGCAAGACATCTCCGCTGGCACGCACGTGTCACGGGCTGCCTGGTATTTTTAGTGTGCTGAAAGTAGGGACTGAGCACTGCACACCCATCTCCACTGGGCCGGGGCAATTCCTGCAGAGGTTAATGAGAATTGTGCCTGCACCCACGAGAGACGAGACCCCTTCGTGTGTAATAAGGGAGTTTTTCTCACCTATGTATGATTACTTTGTTTGAATCCTATCGTAGCATCTTTTCCCCAAAGATACCTTGTTTTTCCCCCTTGTCATAGACCATTAATAAACACATGGAGGGGGAACCCCCACACTGCTGAAAGAACTGAATGGTTTGCCAAAAAGTAGGTTATTGCTCTGAAAACAGTGTTGAATAACTTATCACAGTCAAACTGAAAAGAAGCAGCAAATGGCAGGAGGGAAGAAGAGGAGAAAGGAAAAAAAAAATCCTCTGAAAAAATACATACTGCAAATGCACCATACAAATCCCAGCAATGACAAGTCATTTCAGCTTCTGGCCTGCAGATTTCATTTGCTAACCAGTTTTGCACTACTGAGAGTTAGGAGAAAAGAAAGGTGTTTCCCTGGCATTTTTTAAAGTAGCTCAAACAGCACATGAGTTGTTTTCAACATTTTTGCTTAAATGAAATGAACACAACCCTGCAAACAAATACATTCTATGAAAAAGAATCCACTCACCCTGCAAGCTTCCCTTAAAGAGGTGAAAAAGTTGTTGGACATTTCTCCACCACCAGTGAAAACGAAACAAATTTGTAAAATGTAGCTAAAATTTGACACGAAAGTTTGCTCAGATGGTGTTAAATGATGTTAGACAAGATGATAACTACTGGCCTTTCAGTCCAGCATACTAAAGCTCTAGCATTTGTTGAAATACAGCATGTGTTTTCATGTTCTACAAAGGAGCCTTCTGAAAACTGACTAAAGGGAACTTTGGCCAACCTTGAACTATTCCCAACCTGTAATAGCTGTGAGTTCGAGACAAAAGAGATTCCATTTCTCGTGGCACCTGCTTGATTTCACAATAAAAAGTACTACACCAAAGTGATGCTCTTTAAAACAGCCACCATGGGACCCATGTCTCTTCTATGTGGAGTAATTTAAACATTTTCAAGTAAATCATTTAAACTTAGATGGAGGCACCCTTTTAACAGCATATTTTGACAACACTTGTATTAAGTCTGTATTTTGAAGCATGTTAGGACCGATTAATTAACACAGAACAAAAAACTTAACCACAAACTTAGATTTTGGAAATTGGGAGAGGAAAATACAGAAGGAGAACAGCTCAGGAAACTAAATGTCTGAAACTTTAGTTCAGTCAGGCACAACCAACTCACCTTACCCATAATAGTATGATTTTCCCCATAACTAAAGTCCTCATCCAAGCATACATACATCACATGTGTGCCCCTGCCAGCAAGGGGAAGCAGAGCAGTGACAGGAAGCTTGACACTGCATGTCACACACAGAGAAAATATTCTCTCTCTTGTATTCATTCACAAGCTCTTTGTGGAACACTTCAGTTAGGGAAGGAAAGTGGAAGGGCTGTTTAGAAGAGCCAATTTCACCAAGCAGATGGAACAGAAGGGGGGGTAAGGGGGAGCCAGGTCCCAGCAGGGTAACCTAAGCAGGTTCTTGGACCCCTGGGACAGCCAGCATGGAAGTAGCCTGGTCAAAATCCCTGGTGGCTCCTGAAGCCTAAGGCACTGCTCCGACACAGGGCCAGGAGCAGGCACGAGACCCGACCTGCAGCAAATCAGGCCATGCCAAAAGTGCTGAAATAGAGTGGCTTGTCTCACACGAGGCCCACAAGAGCAGTGAGAAAGCAAAATGTAACCACCACTGTTCAAAAAAAACACTGTGGTTTGCACACAAACGCTCGTCTCCTATCTTGATGAAATGTATATTTGAAAAATATGCAAATGAAATGCATGCACGTGGACGTGTACCTGCTAAAGGCTTTTTTCCAAGGGAGAAAGAGTGCCTGTAAAAACACATGAAAAGTAAAGTTTGCGGAGGCACCGGAAGATGACGACGATGTATTTCTGAATTAGGATTTAAAACTTCATTTTGCAGCTACCTGAAGTTAAGACAAAGCTGCCTTTAGGCATCTCAAACTAGTCAGACCTGCTATAGCAGTTGCACAGTCTGCTTCAAATATGCCCTCCACGCTCCTTTCAACCTCCACCCCAACATATATCCGCATAGTTTACCTCCAGTCATGGGTGGTTCTTGCTATAGCACAGTTCACTCAACCTTATTGCCTGCCTGGCACGACAGGAGGGTTTTTTAAGCCTAATGTTACAGGCTACTATAAGAAACTGTATGAAAACAGCCAATAATTGTCACATTTCCATTAAATGTGAGTGTGGTTCAAACAGTACGAGGGTTTCTGGGGTGGGGGTGGAAAATCTGGGATCAAGAAAAACAGTTTTAATTGTTACATCTGAGGAAGTATTAGGGCAAGTTTAGATCTTTCCACCAATTCAGGACTCCTTGAAAAGGGGAACTTCTTTTTTCTGCTACTTCCATAAACCACCCAGTTTTTAAAATAACATTAAAAGAAAACAACCCATGTTCGAACTCTTCTCTCTGTATTCTACTATATCAAGAATTCCACTTTTATTCTAACTTCACTGGAAACAAACTGTCAGATGAAATCCAACACACCTTACTGGTGTGAAACAAAACAAACAGGTTTTGGCTCCTAATAATTACACAGACTGAGACTCATGTCATTCAATGCCACTTAAAACTCAATTCCAGAGTGATATGGAGGATAAATTTGTCTTTAAAACCACTGGTACTCAAAACACTGATCATGTTATACAGGCTGGGAACTTCAGACATTCTATGGCAACACCTCTGATTTTATGATTATTTTATTTTTAACACCTCCAAGCTGAGGAGGGTACCAAACCTGGCCCCTCACTTGAAGAACAGTGGTCTGACCTCACCTAATGCAGGGCCCTGAGCATGGTTTTAATTTCACTGCAGCAGCCTGAATCCAGTGTCACTCTGTGGTGGTGGTTGCTGTCTTACCTGAGCTAGATGATCCTCCACCCTTAAAGAAGGGACACATGAAAACCAAAAACTTGCTCTCTGGTGACTTGACAGTTTCTTCAGCCCTTTCAAGCCTTCCCACCCCTAGTCACAGCTTTAAAGCCCTTTCTGAAAGCCCCTGAGGCTGCACCCAATGCCCCTGGAGACTGCCCCAACTCTCCCTTGGAAATGCCCGTCGAATCAGGTCTTCCCCACCCCGAAAATCCCCTTAGCGCCGGAGGAATGTCCCAGCCAGCACATCCTCACAGCTCCTCCTGGCCACTTGGCAATGCCACCCAGCCATCGGGGAGGCAAACGTGGTGGCAGTGCAGTGACACACAGTTTAATACCCACACAGCCAAGAGACAGGGCAGGGACCCTGCTGTGACACACACAAGCCTGTTTCTCCCACTAAAGCTCTGCTGTCTCCCAGCCACACGTTTGCTTTGCTCCTGAGTTTGGGCTACACTTCAGCAGAGCCAAGAGCAACGTTAGCACAGCGTTTACGGGCCCTGCCTTCCCCACTCGTGTTGAACAGCCGAGCATTGTTATCTTATTTTTGTTATAGTGTTTGCATTGGTAATGCTGAACAAACCTGAAGCCTCCACTACAGCAAACACAAAAATTGACTCTGTTTATAAAAGAATTAAAGAACTAACGCATGTCGAGAGTCTCTCTCCACTTACAGAAAACAGGCACCTCTTCATGACAGCAGTTTCTCTGGCTGATGAAAGTTTAGAAATCAAAAGAAGTGGCAGAAAACACGCAATTATACACCCCTGAAGAAAATGAGCGCTGTGCTCAGATTGGCAAATTTCATCTTCCACAAACCATTAATTAGCAAAAGATTCATCAAGACTAAAGATCTCTGCTTAGTGCCAACCTGCTCACATTGAAGCTGGACCTTGCTCTCTCCTTTGAAACACTCCTGATCTTTGGACTTGGTAACTGAAAGCTGCTATTTCTGGCACTGATTCGTGTGCATGTTAAGGAACCACTGCAACTGGAGCTGTCTCCTTGTGAGCCAGTTACACTACAGAGCTGACTTAAAAGAAAGTGCTTCTCCTGCTACCTGGCCCTTATAAGAAGTAGATCACCAGAAGACTATTTGCACTTTCAAAGTACTGCATTCTCCTTGTTTGACAGATTACACTTTAAGATGTTACATAAAAGCAAAAATAGTCACAAATACTTTGGATCACCTGTCTAGTGTTAGCACTGCCAGAGATGAACTGTGCCAGGAGTGCTTTACATCAGTGTGAAAAAAGTCAGAGTTCCTAAAAAAAATGTTTTCCCAATGAAATATTTATTGAAAAACTAAAAGTAGCTTGTGTGAATGATGGCAAAATCCTTCAAACTAGATATTGCATAAAATCTGCTGTACTTCATGATCTGCTGTACTTCATGAAAGATAAAAAAATAAATTTTGAATATGAAGTTTGAGTGTTTCCTTGCTATTAGGACATTATCTCAAAGTCCTTGATGCCTCTCAGGCAGACAATTTGAGCACTTGGTATATTTATGTTATTATTTCCCCTGTGAAACTCTTTATTTCATCTTTCCCATTAAAAAGAGCAGGTGTATAAAGGAACACAATTACAACTCTTAATAAACCAGCACCAACAGATGTACTTAATGCTCTTTAAGACAAAACCTGAAGGACCTATGGCCATCAAGTTTCTTTTTGTTTGTTTCCAATCAGCTTCAGAGGAAAAGAAATCAGCTTGACACAAAAATCAAAGCAGTGTTTTTAACATGCACAAAGTCTAGCTTCGTTCCTTCAGCAGTCCAATCCAGTTCCTGCAGAAAAGGAGTGGGTGGCTGCTGCTACCAACTTAAATGGAAGCAGGATCAGTCACGAGAGGAGGAATACCTAGAGCTGTTTGTTACATTGGATGCTGCAATACTTGCCTGAACAATGGAAGTATTCCGAAGGACACGCTCTTGGATACCTGTCCAGCAGCACAAACTCCTAATCCTCCTCCCATCTGTACCACCACCACTGGCTCATTATGCTAAATCAGAGCCCAAAGATACCAGCCTGTTATGTAAAATGCATGCATTTTAACTTCAGCCAGAAAGGGCTACTTTCAATTCACCCTGCTAAATCAGCTGGTTAATTTCTGTAGCAATCATTTGAAAACACAATTCATTTTTACAGTTTGTTTTACCATGTGAAAGCTTCCTGTGCCCTTAGATGCAAACTGAAGTGCCTCTGTCAATTTCGTACCCTGTGAGAAGTCCATAAGACTCAGGAACCTTCACCTGTGCAGATGCATGCCTAAAATTATCAGAATTAAAAAAGGTAGAAAGCGTTGTTTGAACTCACACACATTGCAAGTGTTCACTCATTTGAGAGACACAAATATAAAACTGGTGCTCGGGGCAGCCAAGCCCTCTCCCACCGTTGTTTGAGCAATAGTGCATTCTAGAGTGGCAAAATCCAGCACTCACTGACGGCAGCGAGAGTCACCCTGATGACTGCAGCAGGCACCAGATGAAAAAGCCTGGATTTCCCTGCTCCCGAGAGCCTTGGATCTGTCTGAGCACACGCTGCCACACGCAACAGCTCTGGCGTGCTGCACTGAAGTTCGGCTAAAGAAGCTGACAGCCCCCCCCCGGATGGAGATAAAATGGGCAGATTCGCTTTATTTTACACCAGCAGCTGACCCACAGCTGTAAATCAGCCACCAAGGGGCCCACTGGACAGCACACAAGCCTCTCCATAGATTTCCAACTAAAGTGGCTCTGGGTTTTCCAGCTGTGCTTCACAAAATGCAAGAAATGACAACAGGTAACTGTACTCCTATTTTCATGCTTAGGAAGAACTTATTTCTCCAGATCCTGACGTGAGTAAAGCAGCCAACGCTCTAAATCAAAGTGGCACCGCAAAAGGATTTTTTTTTCAAGTGTTCATCCACCCCGAAGAAAATCCTAATAAATATACATTTTTGCCGTCGCTTCCAAAAGATGAACCAAAATCCCCCCCAGACGCCTCTGTCTCTCCGCGCTGGCCGTGCTCCCAAGGAAGACCCATGCGCGCTATTGCTCAGGGAAAAGACAGGCTAATCCCCAGCCCTAACACCGACCCCTGAAAAGGGCCAGGCANCCGGGTCCTGCCCAGCCATATGTCAGCTCTGCTACAGCAGAGTGAAAGTCTCCCCCAAGCCCTTTCAGCTCCCCCGGCACTACAGCACGCACTTTTTGGGGTTCCCTGGATCCCCCGCTCTTGCTGGCAGAACGGAGCCAGGCTGCAGACCCCGGCTCCAGGGGCTCCCCGGCGCACACGCGAACTTACCGGGGTGGCGCGGCTTTCCTGGCGTCGGAGGGAGCCCGGCTCCGGAGAGCACAGCCGGCCGCACTCCCGGGGCCGGCACAGCCACCTCGATAAAAAAGTATATTCCAGCTACCCGC
>VXBC01002562.1:115644-170215 GCA_013399945.1 Ploceus nigricollis | reverse complement strand
GGGACCCGCGCGGGGCTGGCCCTGGATTGTCCCGGTACAACCCAGAATTCTCCCCCCGCCCCTCCGGTCAGCCCCCGGCCCGGCCAAGCACAGCAGGGGCGAGGGGGGATGTGGAGAAAGCCCGGAGCGCTGCCGGCCGCCCCGGCACCTCACCTGGGAGCCGAGGGAGGCGGCGGCCCCCGTCCGTGGAATCCTCGCTGCTAATTTGGGCTGTGCAGATACCAGCGAAGCACAAAAATGAGGCCAAACGGAGATGTTCGAGCGCGCGAAGACTTGGGGGAAGGAGGGAAGCGCTCGGCTCCAGGCGCTATCTGGAAAGAAGATGATTATTTTGAGTCACTTCAATGATTGAGTTTTGAAAGGGGCTGTAATCCCAGCCGGCGCTGTTAAAGGCGATTCAAACACCTTATAGTTTTGGCTGTAGCCCCAGCAGGCATCTCGGATCGTTCCGGCCTTTCATGTTCCACTAAACCGGTTGTACTTCGGGACAATAAAGCTTTTAAGACCTAATATAAAGGCGATTATTAGTCATTAATACCACGACTCGTTTAGGTATTATGCTCAAAACGGTCTCTAACGATTTGTGATCAATCAAGACGATGGTCTTGCTGGAAACTAAGTTACATTTTCACTTAGAAAACCGAAAAGAAGGATACTTTTAGAAGAAAGGTTTCCTTACCCTGGAAACTGTATCTGACAAAAATCCACAAAGGAAAACCAACACCAAACAATTAGAATAGCCAATCTGCCAAAATAAAAGGGGACTAAGCGCTGATTTTATGGATTCTTAAAATTAGAATTGAAAAGGCCCCATCAAATTGATGTTAAAACACCAGGACTGGCACTTGAGCACTTTGCTGAACTCACTGAAAAGGACGGGAAGGGCATCAGATCTAAAAACTGACGTTTTATTTTGCTGGTTTGGAGGCCTCAGCACACCTTTCCCTTTCCACCCGCGCTATCAGCCATTCCTTTGAGGAGATCCGAGCTCTCTCATCCCGCAGCTGTGGCACAGAGTTAGTCCTAAACCAATCTGCAAAGCAATTCACGAGCCGTTTACTAGATTTTGACGAGTGATTTGCGAATTGCCCAGGAGCTGGCAAACATTAAAACCAGAATCTCCCTGGCTGGATACTTTCCAGCAGCAAGGCACTGAAATTTGGTCCTTCTGCCTGGGGAAACGAGTCTCTCCCCGAAATTACCAGCGTCACAATAAAATCACTAAATAAAAGGAGAAGGTTCATCCTTAGGGCGTGAGTGATACCTGTTCAGTGGGCTTCTGCCTATACAAAATCCACACAGAATATTTGTAATATTTGCACATTGTTGGCTGGGTTGTTTGGGGGTGTTTTTTTGCGTGCCAGATTCACTGAATTTCGGAGCCCCATCCCACCCTCCTTCACACCAGATTTGTAAGCCGGCGGGATCTGGCCTTGCGCAATTGCGCCGTGGATGCGCCCAGCCGAGCAGCGCCTGCCTTCCGGAGCTCAAAGTCCGCAGCAGGTTTACAGTCCCCGTGCCTGGGTGTGTGCACGCTATCACCGGCACCAGAGGCACAACCACAAACATTTGCTAAATAAGCAGCTGGGCTCCAGCCCGATACGCACAGCCCCGATCCTGCCGTGTTACAGTCGGCAGTAAAAAGCCTGAGCCTGTGTCATTCGAGTTTTAAACGCTTCTGACTTCGCTCGGTTGCTCCAATTTTACACCAGCACAAGAAAAAGCTCACCGCCCCTTCTGTTTCCTACTGTAACTCTCCCGAGTCTTTCTTGGCAGGAGTTTATAGTCACGCTGTAACTCAGATTGTGCCTCTGAACACAACTAGTACAACCTGCATCCACTCTCAGCAGCACTCCCGGCTGAGCATAGGTCACGATACGAATCGATAGGAACACAGCTCCTTCCTGTGCTTCGTGCACAGCACAGGCTCCAGCGCGGCGGGACGAGGCTGGGCTACGCGAGGGGAATAATCCCGCTGCCGGCTGCTCCTCACATGGCCTCGCACCTGATTGAGCGAGACCTTTCTGGCCAAGAAACTCTGCTCTGCAGCTCTGGAGAAGCCTGACCAGAAGGTGTCTGCAAGACCCAAATGCAGTTTGCCCAAACACTTCAGCAAGCACGGAAAAGCAGCCTGCAATGGAGCCACAGAATGCTGCGCTAGGAAGTGTCGGCAGAGGTTTCCAGAGCCTGCGGGAGCAGGAGGGGGGAAAAGTCCGAGAGTCTGCAAGGAGGAGCCACCCAAAATGCATCCCATTTCAGAACCATGCATTCATGGGCTTCCCAGGGAGTAATAGCACAGGTTTAGTTGTGCAGTTGTAGCCTTGACAGAGGCCCTTGAGCTGCTCCCCTGTGAAGATGACACAGTAAAAGAGAAGGAGCTGAGCTGTGTCTTCCTGGTGGGCTACAGGCATAGCCTGAGTGTAGCCCTGTCTTTGAGCAAGGATGGTCAAAGCCTGTCTGATTGAGGCCAGGTCCCATGAAAATCATTCAAAAACCACTCCTGCACTGAAGATAAATAAATGAACAAGGTAATAAAACGAACAAACAGAAATCAAAGATTGGGAAGGGGGAAACAGACACTGGACTTCATAAATCAATTAATTAGAAACACTACAGACTGCCAGGTAATCTGCCCATCAACATGCGTGCTAATCAGGAAAGAGTGGCAAAGTTTGTGCTGGAATGTTGGCATCCCTTGCATTTTTCAAAAACAGAGGGAGTGAACTGCTTCCTATGCTTCTAATTGCATCCTTGGCCTTTTCCTTTCTGATTGCAGTACGTATGAATACTATGAGATTTCACCAGGTAATTGTTCAACACAACCTCATTTTCTCTCTGGATGTCTTTGCTTTGGTGCATGCAGAAGCTGGCAGGCAAACACCTAATTCTGGCCCCCAGAGCAGACAACTTTTTACAAATCCAGACCCCCTCAGCACTGGCACCTTGGGAGAAGCTAAACAAAGGGCCTGCCTACAGCCAGAGCTGCTTGTTCCACTCGAGCAGCGAGGCTCTCCTGGGTAAGGAGAAAGCACACTGCAAGCAGAGGCACGGTTAAACACTGCTCACACCTCGTGCAGTCTCTCTTCAGGCTCAGCACTGACCTCCAGCAGCAGGGCCCTTCTCGTGTGAGACTCAGCCACAAATAAAAACAAGTTCCTCGGTAAAACCTGGGGTGCTGCATTACTGCAGTCTGCACCTGTACACAAGCAGGGAGGGAGCTGCACCTGGGAGCTGGGCTGCTTTCCTTGGGATTTCAATGGCTTTTTCTTCTTTTTTTTGCTGGTGCAACTCTTCCACTCTAACAAGGCTGTCCCATGTGTCCCAAGGCACAGGAGTCAGTAAAAACCAAACAAAAGAATGCTCCACCCCTTCTCACTCCAGTTTTAGCTCTTTTCCCCCCTTTAATTTTCTGCTTTAGTTCATATTTTTCTCCTTTAATGTTTTTGTGGCAGTAGGAGAAACACCGTTCCCTAGAATGCATAATATGCTTAATTATCATTCTCGGTTAGTTCTCTAGGAAAAAAAAAAAAACCCTACAGGAGAAATCAGTTTAATTAATGAGTATGACCAAATGCAGCCTTAGTTCTAATGCAGTATCATATATTATATGTCCAGTTGGGCAGTTGATCTTCTTTGGGTAAAATGAACAGCGATGCAAAAAACGAGGAAGCTCATGAATCAATATTCTGAGTGCAACTAACCCCTTTTGTATAGTTATTCTAAGCTTCCTACAGATTTTCATGCCAATGTCAGTTCCCAAATACTGCTTTTGGCTTTGGTAATGCAGGATCAGGCCTGTACAGTCTAGTAATAGGAAGCTATTGCTTGGCAGTACCAAGGGTTGTGCCACATGGTAAATTCGTTAAGTAATTAAAGGAAAAAACCCAACCCTTAACTCCAGGATAGCTCTCAAATAGCCATACCAAATAAAAATCCCCAGTGTGTGCAAATGACAGGGGTTGCAAGGTTTCATCTGAATGTAAGATTTGGTGATTTAGATGTTTTTCAGAAGGGCTACTCTTCACATACTAAATTATTAAGGAAATATTATGGAACAGGATTATCAGGAAAGAAAAAAAAAGCAGTGTGCATTAGCTGGCTTAGTCAGAGGAGGTTTTGCTGCATTCCTCATGCACGGAGATGACTCCCTCCCTCTGTAATTCCCTGTGCACTCCCAGTCCTCTGGAGACTGCTGGTGTGCATCATCATTGCTCCAGCTGAAAGACTGGCCTCTGACAGAGGTTTGGGCTGACTACCATTGCTGTGTATCTCCTCACATCTTTCTGCCTTTTAATAAAAATCTGTGTTCCTTTCCAAATCCCTTTCAGGCTGCATCCCCTGCAAGATGTGCTTCATTCCTGGCTCAGGCCAGGCTGTTCACACTGGCACTGCCTGTACGGCACGCAGGCTCCTAAAACAGTCTCTCCTTTCCAATCCTGCTCCTTGTGACACAGTGAATTGTACTCTGCACTGAGCTGAGTTTTAAACAATTTCAGGATGCTTTTCATTCCCTTTCAATGCTCACTCTGCAGTCTCTATCAAAAGCACAAGTCATTCTTTTCTGGAACGCTTGGTTACTTTTTTGAAGAGAGGCTATGCTGATGTCCTGATATTCATCTCATACCAGGCCCAGTGGATCAAGGGGGGAAAAATCTGCAGATAAAACCAAAGCTTCTGTTTTAGAGCTGAGGAGGGAATACTTCTAATCAAGAAAAAACACAGAAACGGTGGGGAAAAACAGAGAGATGGCCAGTCTTCAGGCCTAATTAACCACTGGTGTAAACAGATGTCGCTGCAATCAAGCCAGAAGACTTCGGGCCACCCACCAGCCTTGAGCACAAACCCAACACGAGCCTGAAAATCTTAACAACGTGGGGCTGTCAAACGTGCAAGCCACACACACTTCAGCACAAAGGTCACCACTACATCCCCAGTGCTGAGGGACCACCTGCTCCCTGTTCACCATGGGAGAACAGCTCCTACTGCTCTGCCTTACCCTGCACAGACTACAACCCTTTCCTGAAGCAAAGCTACTCCTACAAAGCTCTCCATGGAGCCAAACATTTCAGGAGCACAGATGCCCCCCACACTTTCCCTTATCACTCTTGAAACCTGAAAGAGGCCTGGGTGCACAGGCAGGTTGGAATATGTTTAGCACTGCTCAACCCTGCTCATATGCCAAAGGCTTGATAGACCAAATGGGGCCACCAGTGGGGTGACCACAGGCTTCTAGAAGTGGATGTTCCTGCTCAGATTTGTTGCATTAAAGCATTGTACAACAGTTACAAGGAGTTTGAGGCTGGGAGGGCACAACTGAAATGGTGTTGTGGCTACAGTGCTGATGTAGGATGTCACACAGCATTTCAATATGTTATGCAGAACCTAAACCATGTCACTGGAATTAAACATGTTTGTGCTCAGATGCATTACCAGGAAAAAAGCAAAACAAAAACCAAACCAACAACAAGCTATTTCAATCCTTATTTATATGAAAACATGAGTTAATACATGGACATCCAAATGAATGCACTCACCTATAGCTGCTTTTGCTGGCTGGAATACAACCTGTAAAGCACATTAATGCTCCTACGCAGATTTGGGGGCTTGGGCCTATTGTTTAAAACTAGTTTCTGCAGCTTCTTAGAGCCTCTAGATTCAAAGAATGTTTACCAAGACAGAGGATTTTTCAAAGTAATTCAAATTTGCAATGATAAATCCTTTCTCTGACTATCCCAGGTGCAAAATTCTTTATAGACGATGTTTATCTGTACTCCTTTCAGACAAAGGTTTCTGAGCATCTAGTTTTAAGTAAACAGTGAGTGACCTACATCACCTCTTTAAAAAAAAAAAGCAAAAAGCCAAAACCAACAAACCCCAGTAAAACAGAAGTTGAATCTGTAGGGCCAAATTCAGAAGAGGAAGAAAAAGAAAAAAGGAGCTGGCAGAAAACCTAGCACAAGAACATCAAATGTAGCAGCATTAACTCCCACTGCCATTCTGTTCCTCTACAAATAATTGAAGTTCATACAGAACTGAACTCATTGAGTCAATGCTGTGAATGCACAAATCTTTCTGGTTTAACCCTTCACAAAATGTGTAACTACTTAGATTATGTGCAAAGAGGAAATTACAAAAAAAAAAAAAAGACTGAATGAGTACATCAGATACTTTTAGTGACTATGCCTGTGGTAATGATTCATTTTGTCTTTCTACATTCCCTAGTGCTAGCACGGCTAAGAGTCAGCAGAAGCTCATACTGCATATGCAGGTAAACAGACTGTGGGTGATGTCTGCAATCCTTAACTCTACCTAAAACCACCCCATAACCGTCAGAAATGCATTTCATCTTTCTGAAGAAAAAGGGAACTGCACAAATTAATTTAGGTTCTCCTCTAACCTTTTTTTTATGTTCTTTCACTTTAAAGGAAGCTGTTCATTTATAGTGACCATTAGCCAAAGGCTAAAAGAGGTTTACACCTAATTAGTATTCCCAAGCAAGGATGAAACACTAAATCACTGCAAACCCATCCAGCATTTAGGTCCTACCAACAGGACAAAGGAAAAAAGCTGAAAATCCACCATTTATCATCAGAGTCCCCTTCCTTTCACACCTCTTAATGGTCTCTTTCTTCCTCCCACAGTGACTCTGGGGTGCTGATGTCCTTGAAATGTGGCAAGGGTCTGGAAGAGGAGAGGGGCAGCTCTCCTGTCTGGTCACACCCATACGACATAGCATGTGTGGGCATTTACAGAAAATAGTAGGGGGAAAAAAAGCAAAGAAAGAGAGAAAGAAAGAGAGAAAGAAAGAGAGAGAGAAAGAGAGAAAGAGAGAAAGAGAGAAAGAAAGAGAGAAAGAAAGAGAAAGAAAGAAAGAGAGAAAGAGAGAAAGAGAGAAAGAGAGAAAGAAAGAAAGAAAGAAAGAAAGAAAGAAAGAAAGAAAGAAAGAAAGAAAGAAAAAGAAAGAAAGAAAAGAAAGAAAGAAATGTCCTGAGAAGGGGTGGCATGGAGGCAGGGAAGAAGGTGCTGCATGTGGCATAAACTACGGTGGTTTTCTGTGACAGCCATAAGCAGGTTGCTCAAACAGTAATAATTGTCCCCTTTTATTTTTATTTTAGCCTTGGTGAGGAGGCAAAACAGAGACATAATTGGAGTACAGAAGGAAACAAGTCAAGAGAAAGGAGTGGACCCAAGAAACAAGGAGGATGAGCTGCATTCCCATTGATGGTGCTGCTACCGAGTCCAGGGTCTTCCCTTGTTTGACCACTGGACAGCAGCAGGAGAAGAAAATAACACGAAGTGTATCACTGAGGCTTTCCCTGCTTCTTCTCCCAGCCACGAACTTCTCCAGCACATGTGGGATGGGCACAAGGCTCCCAAACCCGCCCCTCTTTCACAGAGATCCACTTTCCTACAGAGGTTCAACTTTGCAAAGCAGTTTCTGTCGGATTCATTTGTAGAAGGGAAGGTGCCAACGACTGAGCCGTAACTCCTGCCTGCCGAGTGAAGTCCCTGCCCACCCAGAGCAGCCAGCCCCAGGTACTGCAGAGAGGCACCAGCCCCTGTGCAAGAGCTGGGCAGAAAGAGGCACCCTCTGCCAGAGGCTCACAGCAAGGGGCAGCCAAGCCAAGGAGGGATGACTGTCCATCTGCTATCACTCATGCCCCAGTGCATTTTCTAATCATCCACACCCAGGGGACATTCCTAGTGTGTTTCCTGCTAAGCAAAAGAAGTCATAATAAACCCCAGCTACTTTGCTTGCTTACCTATTACCTGCAGTAGAGTTAACCTTCATGTTAAATCTTTTTCTTTTCCCCTCTGAATCTGCTCTTCTGCTAACTTTACTGTACTCTTGCTGGATGTTCAGGTCCTGCCACAAGAGCAAAAGAAGTTAGGCAGCTGTCAAAGTGCTGATAATTTGACACATACCCAAATACTATTGCCAAGCAGGTCAGCATAGAGAGATTTCTTTTTGCTGGCAGTGCTCTTCAAAGAAACTCTTCCTTCTCTGAGCAGCTGGGAAAGTGCAAGTGCCTGCTCTTTACTCGACCTGTGGGGTTCATAGAAAGAGCTGCCCCCAAGAACATCAGTGCATTACTCCTGCCAGCAAAAAGGGAGGCCTGGCATTTGATGGGTTTGTTTCTCTTTTAAAACCAGAACAACATAAACCAAATCACCTCTGTTAGACAAACATTGTCTTCCATGAGGTGTTCAGGTGGAAGATCTCAGCCTCCCAAGATCTTTTTGCTAGCTGCCACAGCTGATGTGGGCGCAATAATGAGAAGGAAATGCATTTGTTGTTTTGAACTTCACTTTCTTTCATTTAGCGAAGATTCCCCTTAAATAAATGGAAGTAGGGAGATCTTGGAATAAGCCTTAGCAAGTTTTAATCACACTTTTTCTTCTTGCAAGCGAGCCGTCATTCAGTAGCTAGGTGGTTCTAAATAAAGAACTCTAGTCAACAACAGGAAATAACTCCCACAGAAAAAAAAGGGCAGAATACAAACTCGCAGCAACTCTCGTACATAGCTCACAACGGCCTTTTGTTCCATGCACATTAGGTCCAAAATCTTTATTTTTCAGAACATGGTCTTACTCCAAGTAATTGAAAATTATTTTCAACTTGTCGCAAGTATGGATCCCTTCCTTGCCTTCCTCCCAAGAAAGTCACATTAAGAGTCAGAAAATCACAAGTTATTCCCATTTTCCCTCTTTCATTTAGTAAGTATGGACATTCTAGGAATGCCACATGATGACCAGGATTTAAGAAAGCTACTGATGGTGGGGTTTTTATCCTTTTTTCCTTGGTTTTTGGGTTTTTTTTGGCAGGGGGAGGTGCACTGTTGTGTTCTCAGCTGCACTTTACACCCCTCACAACGTTCAAAAACCACTGCACGTTCAGAAAGTACAAAGCACCTGGTCTGTGGGAGGGGGATAGAGAAGAAACCACACATCTCTAGCCACTTATTAAAACCTCAGGCTACTGCCTAGAATCATCAGCTTTTAAATTATACAACACATCACACATAACAGGCCAATGACTGAGCACAGGCACCAAGCACAACATTCAAAAAGGCACAACCAAAATCCCTTAAAGAACACACTGGTTGATTCCATCAGGCTTTGAAAAAGTGTGGTTTTAGTGTGCCAAGGGGGGAATTTCAAGATGGCTGCTGCTTGTTGGCTGCTATGGATAGGTCTCTGCAAGAGGTGAGAGAGCTCCTTTAGGAACGTTGTTATCACTTGTGGCAAGTATCTTCTGGAACACAAACGCAGATATAGCAGGTTTTAGTGGCCAGCTAATTCCAGCATCTCCCCATCAAACCACCTGACGTGGCTCTGTCACACTGCAACTGAACTGCAAAACCAATTTCCATTCTAGAAACAGAATGTCTGAATTATACAGCTGCAATAATCAGGGTTACAGTTCCAGGCTGGATTTTTGTCTCTGGAATATGTGAGCTGGCTCAGTGTGCACGTGTGTGTACTGTGTGTTCGTGTGCACATGCAACCATCCAAAGTTTGCGCTACGAGCAAATCACATTTGCTTCCTAATGCACAATGAACACACGGGCTGAAGCAACTCCACATTCAAAGCTAGCCCCAAATGGGTGGCTGTATTCTAAAGTCCTCAACAGTGGGTTCAAACCTGAGCTTGCAATTACAGCCTTTTCTTGTTTAGAAAACAGATGTCACTGCTGACAAATCCTTCTGAACCTGCTGACTCTTTCTGAACCTTTGGAAAGGAATAAAAATTGACAAGGAAAAGTATCCTAGAGCAGCTGTCCCACTGCTCCCCAGTCCTCACCCATTAGGTTAAATACTACAGGGATTTCAGTGGGACCAGCACACTTTAAAAGATGTAGTCTCTCTGTCTTTTTCTCTCTCTCGCTGAATGATATTTCTGCCCACATGCACTGACACATACCGTGTCTAACAAGGCTGTGATTCATTTTCAGTTCTAGTCATGCTCACAAGTGATGCAGTGCACTAGCTGTGCCTTCAGGATCTGCGTAATTTAGCTTCATTTTCTCTGCCCCCACCCTGCATTAAATGAAGTTCCAACAAAGCCAAGTCATCACCCACCAACTCCCCCTCCCACCTGCTTGGGGGATGTATACAGCAGGAATCTGAATAATAATAATAATAAAATTAAATTAGTTTTTTTAGAAAGAGAGAGGAGGGGATGAGAGCTTGAGAAATATCATGAATTGTTAGAAAGCTTTCTAACAGTGAATAATGTGAGTGAATAATGATAATGGGATGTATACTACCAGATCACTGAAGCAGCTGTATCAGTCCTGAATCATCTCCCCATACACGTTAAAAGCAGCACTGTGTCTTGCATCGTGAACATCCCGCAAGTTCAGGCTGAAGAGTGACTGACATTAAACCTGAATCCCTGATTTATGAAGGCAAACACCTCCTCAGCCTCTCCCACTGTGACCATTCGCTGGTCCCCTGCCCCTTGCAGCCACTTTGGCCAGGAACAAATGTCAGTGGGAGCCATCAGCACGTCCTGGCTGCAAACCTCCCGCAGCCAGTGGCCACCATCCATCACGAATTACACACGGTGGTTTTGTGATACAAATTACAAGCTGCTTCTGAGCTAAACTCCATGTATTTGAGGCATGAGGCCAAGCTTGAACAAAGTGAAAGACAGGCTTTTTATTTGATAAATCTCATTATCTCGCTGGCATTCAAAATTCATCTCAGACACAGAAATGCATCACAAAGTAGTTCTCTGGTTACTTGGAAGAGCCAAGATGCTTTAACATGTAAGTTAAAAGGTGTTTACACACCCACCACACTAACATTTCTAGCTCTCCTCCACCTTCAACCTGGAACTATGTTTTGATGGAACAGAAAACTTGATTTTCTAAAGAAAAACAAGTAAATCACATTTCTTCAGCAAAGATCCTTAGACAAAAGCGAGTCACTGGAGACTCCTTCAAGCAGACCTTAGTGATCTGCATGATTTCCTTAATCCCTAACCAATGACACAGGATAAAAGGAACCAAAAGCCAGAAGGCACTTCAACATTACAGATGTAATACTGAGAGGGTCACTGTCACCACAGAGTTACAGTGAACTAAATGAACACATATCACCTTTCTTCCTTTATGTGAAACATCTTTGTAGTGGGAGTTTTGCATAAGTCAGGTACAGCCTTGCAAGCTAAGCAGCCTCTCCTGTTGCTGACTCCCATTCATGACCAGCATGAGCAAGCCAGAGTAGGGATTAAATTCCCTACTTGCTGTCAAGGTCCATCTCCTCCTCTTCCTCACTCCCCAAGTGCTGACTCAGCATGACTGTGCAGCTCACCAGCCCATTTGCTGGCATGTCCCCACTTCAGGTCCTGTAAAGAAACAATCCAAGAGGACACCAGACTAAAGAATCCAAGAGGACACCAGACTTTTGAGCTACTCAAAGCTTGTCCAAGCGTAATGGTTGGGGGAAGTCTCTCTGCCTTCCCATCAACATCCTCTTTTCTGCCAGGACGAGCTGGGCTGATCAGGAGCTGAAGAAATACATTTCCTCGTGGTCATTCATTCCCAATCCATTCTCCTCCTCAGAAGCTCCCAACTATAGCAAAGGCATGAAGGAGTGACCACAGCCAGGGAAGGGCTGATCCACATTTCTGATGTGTAACACACATGATTGTGAAGGGACCAGATCATCCCATGAGGCTGGTACCATGAAGGGCTCTGGGAACTCTGAAACATTTGAGGAGGATAATTCCTGGGCTGGATGCTCGTTGGGAGTAACGGGTCAGCGAGGAAAGCAGCGGACTGTCATTTCAGCCGACGGGTACTGCCTCATTTTGCAAATTGAAGAAATGAAGCCCAGGGAAACTACGGCTTGGCTTATTGTGGAAATGAAAGTCAAGGCCGTGTGTTTTGATTTCCTGAGCTCTCCACACAAGTCCAGCCTTCCTCATCCACGAAGTCATGCTGTAAACATCCTCAGGGCAGGGCCTACACCTCTCATTTGCTTTATGTCTGTGGCTTCCAATCTTCCACAGTTTGCAGATCCCTTCACGCTTTCCAATAGGGCTGTGCATTTAAACCTGCTGACAACAGCCTTGCTTTCCCTGGCTTTCCTGCACATCTTGCACGTAGCTCGTGGATCCTCGTGAGTCTGTTCTCTGTGGCCTTCTGCAGATTCCTATGTGCCTCTCTCTTCCTACCAATCCTCACGCAGCACAAAAGCCAGCAGCAGGCATTTTCAAAGTGGCCCTAACTCCGTCTAGCTGCCCTAATTCGAGACAAAAGCACAGAGCTTCCCTATCATTTCAGCATTTCCCATCTCAAGGTATGGGAGCTGTTGATCTCCCACATGAAAATGCATTATGCTGTCAGCCCAGCCTAAGGGCTGTTATTTAATTTACTTGAGGAGGTAAGTGAAAGCCCCTTCATGCAAATGCTTACAATGTGATCTGGAAAACAGCAGGCGTAATTAGATAAAATGGCAGCAAAGCCCACCAGGGAAATAATGTTAATTCATGAGGATTTTCCTCTCCACCTCCCTCTCAGCAAGGTTTGAAGACAAGGAGGG
Source organism: Ploceus nigricollis (assembly GCA_013399945.1). Classification (NCBI taxonomy): domain Eukaryota; kingdom Metazoa; phylum Chordata; class Aves; order Passeriformes; family Ploceidae; genus Ploceus; species Ploceus nigricollis. The sequence goes on along the minus strand of VXBC01002562.1, from coordinate 157,660 downwards.
GAGGAAAAAAAAATAAAAGAAAAAAACCAGAATGCACCTCAGTGATCTATCAAGTAGGAAAACAGGACAGCAACCAGTGGGGTCATCTAGAAGATGCCTCTGCACATCACCCCTAGCAGGACTGGCAGCTCATGCTCCTAAGTGATGCAGCACTGAAAGCAAAAATTGCTCTGTCACTGTCATAAGTCGATCTGAGTAGACACATAACGAGCCATCACCCCTAAACTTCACATCATCTCCTGACCAAGACCTAGCCAGGCCATGGAGATTTGTCACATCACTGCAGACCCCTGCACCCACTAACAATAACAACACCTGAACTCTTTTGCAAGTCTTGAAAGAAGATATGGCATTTCCAACCCACTCATGAATTCTTTCCCTCAAAAATATCCAGGAAAGGGTTCTGACCAAACTGTCACAGCACTGGAGGTAAAGGGGATCACGAGGACACCCCGATGCCAGCACATGTGACACTGATCTGACAGAGAGAAGCTCTCCCTGAGGAAACCACAGCTCTGTGTTTCTGCTGCTGCTGCCTTTTCCCTCCCACCTAGAAGCCAGCCAGGAAAGCCACCTCCTGATTGCTGACCTGCCACTACCAAAATGGATTCCAATTAGCCAACTCACTCACAGCTATTAGGAAAGAGACATTTTTTGTTGTTGAGTAATTACTCCTCATGAAATGGCTTACATCCCTAGTTGATTAGGTCACAACACACTGTGAACAAATTGATGTAACAGAGATATCTTTAACCTGATAAATTAAGGCATACTTTCTCAATATAGAAAGCTTAATTGAAGCCATGCATGGGGTATTTACCAAAGGCATCTAGAAACAGAATTGTAACGTGCACAAACAAACAACGGTTGAGATCCAAAGACAGCAGCCCATACACATCCAACTCGTATATTTACTGGAGGGAAAAAAAAAAAAAAAAAAGCTAGTTTGCCTGTTTACTGTGAGGATAGTAAATGACTCAAAGTGAACAGAGTAGTTTGACATCAGCAGTTAAATATGCAAAGGCAAAATTCAGGTGGCACATGTGAAAGAAAAGAGATTTTGTTTGTTTGCTTCCCTACATATTTTCCCCCATATATCAGAGGAGAAAACCTTTTTTTTTTTTTTTTTTTGTAGTGAGGGACTTACTTGCTGAAGCAATTAGAGATACACAAAATATATAGAAAGCCTGAATAACCACACAGTTAATGTGCCACAGGGAGGGTTCCCAAAATACAGCCCATGAAGTCCCCCTGGAAGAATCTTGAAGTCAGCCTGGGCTGTATTGCAAATAAGTTTGACTCCATTTATTCTCCCTTCACCAAGTCCTAATATTTAGTGTTCCTCCACGAATAAAACTTCATCTGCCTGGAGAACAGCAGCTCCTCCACCATTTCTATCAAGTCATCCATTGTAGTACACTGGTTTATTTAAAACCAAACCCAATTGCCAAAGCCCATAAATCCTGACTGTTTCCTGATTTTGGGACTTGCCCATCTATTAAAAAGGAAGCCGTTCACTTTACAGACCGTGGCCCTAATCTTTCAAACAGTTTCGCCTGCCCTTAGCAGGAGCACGTGAGTACTTCGGTCCAATGTAAGCATTTGCTGAAGGGAGGCCAATGTTTCCTGTTGTAGTTAAAAGCACATTATACAGTGAGGATGGAAAAATATGTCTGCAACACAAAATCAACCCTTCTCTTCCCATTTCAGGACGAGGGGCTCGGGAAAGCACTCTCAATGTGAATGTATGTGACAAGGGCCCGGGCAGAGCGAGTGCCACGAACAGCTTTATACTGTGCTGGCTTTCTAAGTCGGGAAACCAACTGGGTGTCATTTAATCTCCCAGATTAAAATCACTTAGCGAATATTGTATTGTTTCAGTGCTCTCGCTGTCAGCGCAGCGCTGGGGGCCTCGCCGGCGCTCTGCTGCTCGCTAACTCACCGCTAATGAAACCTCGCGCAGGAGCAGCTGCCGGAATCTGTGTCAAACTGCATCTGGCACCCATCTATCTTCCAGCCATCTAAATTCACCTCTGAAATCATACAAAAGCAGCCGCAGAGCTCCCTGCAGCCACTCCAACACACCAGGCTTTGTCTCATCAAGCCTGTTAAGCAATTTAAAGCAATTTATTTTTTAAATTTGCCTTGTGTTTTACAGCGGCAGCTTTCACAAAAGCAGCGAAGAAGTTAAGAAAAAAAGATTGGGGGGGGGGAGGGAAAAAAGTGCCCCCTTTTCTTTCTTTTTTTTTTTTTTTTAAGGGAAAAAAAAAAGCCTGTCAAGCTCTCAGTAGACTATCATTAAGCCAGTTTTGGCTGAAACTGTATGTTTAGGGGTTTTCCAATGGAGACACTCTGGTGCCTGCAACACTCAGACAGGGAGGGGAGGCTTCTATACAATTGTTGAATTGTTGTCATGGCTATTAAATATGCTGTAGCACAAATACCCAACAGGGCTGAAGGTTTGTCATGTATTGGCTCTGGAGAGGGATCAAAAATACTGGTATTAACTAGCAGATAACTGACTTATACAAACACTGAATAAAAGATTCAGTGAAAAGTTTTAAAAGGTTTATTAACTTCACTCCAAACCCTTCCCCCCACCACACCTCCCAACTGGAGCCTAAAGTAGTCTGTAAATTAAAAAGATTTTACATTTACTGTAGCATTAAGTTGACTGAGTCTTCTCTAACGTTTGGGGTAAAACTGTCTCTTCTCTCTTTGCATTTTCTGCAGAGGACGGGAGTTTTGCTCCACCGTCTCGTTAGGCTCATGAGTGGCAGTTTGAGAGAGTGGCACAGTAAAGCCATGACTTGCTGACTAAAACAGGTCAATGAAAAACAGGCTAGTGACTGAAATTGAAACTTCTCATTTCTCTCCAGAAAAGGGTGTATTGTCAAGATAGAGTCAAGCATTGTCTGTTAAGCAACTTTCAGAGCAGCACCGCAAGCTCCCCGGCGCGAGAGGAGGGGACAGGGCCCCTGTCACAGGGTCCAAGCCCCGCCAGGACAGATTCTGTCCTCTCCAGGCCAGAGCCCAGCCAGATGCAGGGAAGGAGCACTAAAGAACCCGGTGTGCAGAGGGCAGGGGATGTGCTGGGCTCCCCTCCCGGGCTGAAGTTGTCCATCCAGCCAAACAGGTCACGATCCAGGTCTCAGTGACGTCCAGCCCTACGGCATGGAGGACTCCAGGTGAGTGTGCCTGGCCTTCCACAAGGGCGGTGGTGGGCGAGTTCAGGAGGCGTTTCCTAGACTGAACGCTGCGAACTGCGGAAGGAGCAGGAGAAACAGGATCTGTCAACCCATCTAATTAAGGAGCATTTTCCCCACGCAGATTCATACACATCTCTCCAGGCTATAGGGCCCTCATTTCTTGCCTCAGCCCAAAACGGACTGACTGTATTTTGCATTTCTATGACAATTTGTTCCTAGCATTTCTCAGGAAGAAGCACAACGTACACGTTGTACAAAAATGTCACGTGCTCGTAGATACCTCTGCCTCTGCTGCTAACTCCATTGTGCCCATCCGCTGTGCAGCTAAACTTTTGCAGCAACTGAAATAATCTGAAAAAAAAATGGAAGTGTGCTCCTTTCCTGTGAGCCTCCCAAAGTTACCACTGCGACAAGAAATCACATTTTTGAGCAAAGGCTACCAGTCCAACTGCTGGCATTGCTGCTCCTCTACCCACTAACTAAAAAGGAGATTTGGATATGCCCTGCATAGGGTCACTTTATAGGGATGTCCAAAATGAAATCAGCATTGCTAAGAGGCTGAGCAAGTATCCCAGGCAGTCCCCTCCAGCCCCCAGCTGAGCTCAACAGCAGGACTGACAACAGCCCCAGGATTGTGGCCACCAGGAAAAGCCACAGAGATCGACAATTCATTTTTTACAGGCCAACAGGCTGACCTCTGGCCAGCAGCGGAGCAAGTCAGCTTAAAGGCGACAAAGCTCTGTGCACCACTATAAATCATCCAAACCAACCAGCAGAAAATCCATGTGCTGATCATGTTAGCTTATACCTCCTCTTTATTTTTTCCCTGTGTAAACAGAGTCCTCTCCCCCATCACCTCCCAAGGCCCATCTGGAGGAATCATGAGGGGTGTTCTCACATCCTGCTCCCTGAAGAAGCCGGTCCTGCTCGCCGAGTGCCGGCCAACGTCACGCCAAATGATGACGCAAGCCGTGACTGTTGTCCAGGTGGTGGGGTGTGACCTATTTCTGGGCTACAGGGGCTGGGTTTGGGAGGAATGTGCAATGTCTAGTGGTGGAGGTGGGAAGAAGAGAAAATTGTTGTAAGAAAGTCAGGAATTGATCATATTCTACATATCGGCTCCGTGTTTTTAGAGGGAAGTAAGAGGCCAAAACAAAAGCAGTGCCACAGCCTCAGGATCTTAACATCAGTCTGGAGTGGAAGTAAGAAGGAGAAAGGATCCCCACTGTAGGAAGCAGAAACTTTTGCTGCTTACAGAACTAACGTGTCCCCAAAATCTGGTTTCCTTAACAGTATATGGCATCAAAAGGAGAAATACTTTAAAGACACAAAGGCATTTCACTCCTCCCCTGCCTTCCAACAAGCACATTCATTCAAAAACAATCTGTCCAGCACCACTACCAGGTGTCTCAGGTTTTATGCATGAATAAGCTGTCCTGTAACTGGCACAAATATTCATTTACCAAGTGGAGTATTTCTTCAATCATTCAACTCTGACATGATATATGCAACCAAATGAGCTCCGCAGCAACAGGGTAAATTTTCACAGCTAATTCTCCCTCTTGCAGGATTTTCTTTGGCATTGGGCTGAAGCATCATTGGTTTGCTTGTCACTTGATGATTTTGCCATATTTTGGAGCAGCTATGCTGACCCAAAAGGACACCAGCACCATCCTACACAAACAAACAGTATGTCAAAATTTACAGCATTGCCCCCAAGTTGCAGTCCAGAGGGCATCCCACTGAGGTTGTGGAGAAAAGGGAAGCAAATGCACTTGATTTGCTCAATGCACAGCACTCCTTTAATTAAAGGAGACTCTCAGTTGGTCTGTACCTACTTTCCTGAAATCTTTGGGGCTTTCCAACTCTCCCAACCCCTTCATCCACAGGGAATTCTCTGCAGATACCTCTGCTAGCATTTTGTCTGGTATACACAAGCCCGATCGAGCTGTGGTGGGTTTGTATTATGTGGCATGTGCACACCACCTATCCAGAAAACAAACAAGACCTCTCCAAAATACCCCATTCCCTTTATTGATTACAAAAAACACCTCAGTTCCAATTTCCAGGAACTCCTAGAAGAGCAGGCAAGCCTTGGTGCCTACATCTCTTAAATATAATTTGAGGGGAATTATTGTTTCAATAATAAAGGGAAGCTTTTTTTTTTTTCATGGGAGAAACCAGAAAACCAAACAGAGCTTCTTTATATCAGGTGCTGTGTTCATGTAATGAGTTTTTCTGCGGTGTAATAGTTTTCAAAACAGGGCAGCCAAGAATTGCTTTTTTCAGTTATCTATAAATCAGGGTTGGAGAGAAAAGAAACAGTTCCAGAGTGTGGTATGCATCAGTCTGAGCAACCACTCCAGCATCATGCAGGTAAACAGCTACACAGCATCAATTAGCAACACACAAAAAAAGGGCCATCTACAAACCAGAGTACAGGAAAAAAAAGCTTACAACTTTGCCAACTGACCACTTATTTGTTTGAAGACAGGGGAAAGGGAGCTGCTTCAAATTGTAGGGGTCACCAGAAGAAGGCACAGAGATCAGAGCATGGAGCAGTACGGACAGAGCAAGCAGGGAAGCCTCCTGAATGGAAAATAAGAGCTAGAAACTGGGCAGGGGGCTTGCAGGCAAATATGAGATAAAACAGTTATATATCTACACACAGCTGTGAACTGGCACAGAAAGAGCTCCAAAGCAAGGAGGTGGGGAGGGAAAGGCAATGGCAAGAGGGGGATCTAGACCCGATTATGGCAGAAAACAGTTCGGGTGCTTTTTTTTTTTTTTTTTCTTTCCCCACATTCATCTGGATAAAAATAATAAGGACTGAAGCATGAATCCAAGAGGCCAAGGATGGAAAATGTATCATACTAGAAGCAAAAGATGACCCAGTTTGGACAAGAGGTTTAAGCAAAAGAAAATCAAGAGGAGAGAAGGAAGCCTGGAAACTTGTGTAGAGAAGATAGCAGCAGGATTTAGCAACCATAAGGAATAGGAACGGGGGATGGGTAAGGAGAGGGGAGTTAAAAACAACAGAGTTGCAGCTATGTTTCATGGCACTAATTCAGCAAAGAAACAGCCTCAAATGGATGTAAACAATGGACTATTCATTAGGGGTTTCATTCCCTGCAACCCAGCAAACTATTGTCTGCAAGTTTTAAATACTCCCTTCACACACACACAAACTAAATTACAGAAAATGTGAAACATCAGATAATCTCAACAACGTGTCTCAAAATCACTGCCCTCAAGCATGCACTATGCTTGGCAGACTCTTCTTCCAACCATCTGCCAGCACGTGGAGGAAAATAAATAATTAACACACATCTGGGGTCAGACTGTGAGCTACAGCACCCAGCCTGAAACTCAAGCCTGAGTAAAGGACAGGCAGTGACTAACAGCACATGTGGACTGAGCTCTGGGGAGCCTTTCCAAGTTGTCCCACCCTAAGCATCCTGTCCACCTTGCTGTGGGAGCCTCCCACACTGACAGGAGATGATGTGTGCTTCTATCCCACACCATCTATCTGACACAGCAGCTGAATAAGCAATTCAAAGTTTGGGGCTACATTTTCACTTGCAGAAGGTTTAAAATTTCTCCTCCTGCCACTATAACAGTAAGGGACAGCTTGGATAGGTTAAAAATATGTTTGACATCTGGTTTTGCTCATCTGAGCTTCATCTGTTAGAGCTCTCCAGTAATACCCTTTCCTGAGCACCAGGGTACACAGTAGGGCATGCAGGTGTGATCCAAATATTCTTGTCTTATTCTCAGAGGTCATTTGGCTCTTTGGACTGCCCCAGAGCAAGCCTCCAGTCCACAGCCCCTCAGAGGGAAGGGGTTTGTGCTTCCCAGGAAAGGGCTAGCAACCATGGGAGGCATTTGTAAGGGTAAGATGAAGAAGAGGCAGATAACTTGGGCTTTCTTTTCCCTCATCTATTGAAGGCATCCATAGTGTGTCCTTCCTGTATTCATAGGCAAAGGCTCAAAGGACCTATCCAGTCTGCAGACCTGCAGAGCACAGGCTGTACATCCTCACTCAGCATCTCTCATGCCTGGTAGGATGTGACCTGTCTTTCAGGAATCTGGAGGACTGCAGGGAGAAGCTCCTGACAAGAGGCTGTCTCACAGCTTTTCTTCCTCTTGCCCAGGTCCAAAGGTACATTAGCACAGCGACTTTGCTCAGTGTTACATCACACTGGTCTCACCAGGAATTACACAAACATAAGGAGACCTTGGACTCCCTTCAGGTTTTCACCCAACTTTTTCAAACTCCTACTGCTTGCACTGAAGAGATGAGGGACAGAATCACAGAATCTGTTGAGCTGGAAAGGACCCACAAGGATTGTCGAGTCCAGCTCCTGGCCCTGCACAGAACCATCACCAAGAGTCACACCGTCAGAAGGGATGAGTCTTTTCTTATCCTTACTTTTGTGCATATGGGCAACAACAAAGCACCTAATTTTGTTTTGTCTGTTCTCCAGAAGTGCTGTGTGTTTCAGTGAGCAGCAGCGGAAGCACGCAAACAACACACAGCCCACACAGGGAAAAACCGCCCTGGAAAAGTGGCAGGAGGGGAAGAACTCAACAGTTTTAATTCAATTTGTGTCTTTCATATTGCATGGACTCTGTTTGTTCATGCTACACAGTACACAAGCAGCACACACAACAAATCACTGTCCACCAAACTGGGAAAAGTAAAGACAGAAAAGCTGAAAATACAGATTCATTTATGGTTCCCCTCTGATCTCAGCATGCTTCACATTTAGGGCTCATGGAGTATCTCAGTATAGCAAACACACTCTGACAACTACTGCACTTTAGGGACACCTCCACAACCACCACATGGGCAGCAAGAAGCAAAATCCTTGTGTACAACACCGAAATTCCCCTTTCCAGCTCTCTGAAAAGCCCCCAAGGTTGCCCCCAAAGGCAGCCTTTGGGTTCTAGGAGATGACCCCCAGAGCTTCTGCAGCTCTGTATGTGTTTTAATTTCCACCTAAACTTTCAGTGGGAAGGAAGACAATTTCTACTTCTTTTCACTGCAAGGACAGCCAACAAAATGTGAACTGAAGGTTGGGCAGAAAAACTGAGGAAGCGCAGAGAGCGGGTGCTGTAAGTCACGTGTGGTCTCCAGCATATGGATAACAGTCACACTTAAATAAGGAAATAAATGTCAGTCCACTACTACCCTGCCCAAAATTAATCTCTCTACTGATTCCCAAGAATATGCAGCTTCAAAAGCTGAGTGCCTGCTCACAGGAACAGGCAGACAGGAGAAAACACACACAGGGAAATAACTGGAGTTTGTTCTGCTCCTCTTTTACCCAAAGTCCTTTTCATTAAGTGCTTTTCACTTAGCTGTACAAGCAAAGGAAGCAGGAGAGGAAGAGGGCAGAGGGAGGAGGGAAGGGGGAAATACAGCATTTCCCATCAGCTCTACCAAAGGAAAGGCATGGTGGGGAAACAGAAGAGCTGGCTGCAGATCATTCCCAGCCAGACAAGTGCAAATGAGCAACAAAAAGGACTAACACATGGAGATCAGCAAAAGGAAAACCAGCACATAGGGGAAAGACCAAGAGAATACATAGGAAAGGAAAAGAGGATGTGAGAAGGCTTTTCTGGTGGGACAAACTACTGAGGAAACAGCCAAACACACACCACCACTCTAAGAACCAAACAGAAGCAGCTGAAGGTTTGAAGAAAGCATCCTGACACAGAGAAGAGGTTCTGTCTGAGGAAAAAAAAACCATGGTCTTGAAAATCCCAACAAGAAAAGAAATGCTAGATAGGAGGTGATAACAAGAAGGTAAAAAAAAAAAAAGAATCCAGGGGTAGGGGTTTGGCTTTCTTTTACACACTGCAATCTTCACTCAAGTTCATGTTTAACTTGGAGAACATCAAATCTCAATTTCAGCAAAAAAGATCCAAGCTTGAATTAGTCAGCCCATAAAGGATATTTAGTCACCACCTCTAATCAGCCTCCTATCACAACCAAGGACATGCCAAATATCTGAAGTAGACTAGGTTTAAAAACTAAAACAGTACCAGAAATAGTAACAATTCCTGGCTGAGTCACATTTTAAGCTACACACATTACCCATTCAAAGGATTTAATTTGAACATTGTTATTGTTGAAACTTGTTGGTTTGCCTTATTTTGCTAGCTCAGATGAGTAGGAACAACATTTCCTGTACTATGGACGAGATGCTTTTTGATCATTACAGGGTTTTTCCTTCCTCCTGTTTCCAGCCTTCAAACACCTCTACTGATGGGAACTTTCCTTGCAGGCAGTGTCCTTCCCAAGGACAGACCCAGAGAAAAGATGACTTTCCTTAGAGTTTTAACAGAGACATGGGGGCCGATGAAAATGTTTGCTTGGGTGGATGCACTGTGTGAGCCAATGAAGCTGCAACCAAATGTCTTCACTCTTTCTCCTGTAACTTGATACCTGGCTTTAGCAATCCCTCCAGCTCTTGAATTAGGAATGGAAAATATGAGAGCTCTGTTTCACAGCAAAGGTTTAGAGACAGGGGAAGAAAAAAAAAAAAAAAAGGACATATTAGGGCTACTTGCAAATGGTGTTTGCTTTACACTGGACTTAAACACCTGACAACACCACGTGCAGGCTCTGTGTACCCACACTGCAAAGCACTGCCCAGCCATGTCAGAGCTGGACCGACCCCAAATCAAGCCTAAAGCCTGATTTCTAAAGCAATTCCCTTTATTTTGTACCTCTGTGCTCCACCAGCTCTGGGTGCAAACGGCATCTGAAAGCAAGCAGCTACTGCTGAGGGAGCAAGATATTAAAAACTCCAGTAGCTGTTTTTGTGCATAACTGCAGTTTGTCGTGAGAGTAAAACAGGATGCTGGGCTGAAAGCTTTATGAAAATGGTGTCTGTAATCGTCACACTGATTTCCAAGTCCTTTGAAAAATATTTTTAAAGCATCTGTCTAGTTATATCTCTTGTTACGTGCTCTCAGCCACAAATTGGCAAATTTCAAATCCCGAAACAGAGCACAGGAACCCTTCCCCGAACACGAGCTCTCCCAGCGCTCTGTGGTATCCCCGGCCTTCCCAGCCTGCTCTGGTGCACCAGGGAAGGGTACAGTGCGCTCGCAGGCTCACCAGGAAAAACCTTTCCCTGAGCATTGTGGCTGAGCCATTTCAGTGACACAATTACAGCACTTGCCAAGGAGCTTGCATCATGTAACACGCTGTGAGGCTTTTCACGGCAGCGCGGCTCGCAAGCTTCCCTTCGGGGGCCCATCCCCGAACGCCCTGCCGCAAAATGCTGCGGCTCCCAGCCCCCACCAGCTTCTCCCACCTCCACAGGGACAGCAGCAGGGATCCTGCACCCCTTTTGCTCCCTCAGCCCTGCGGAGCTGGGTTTAACGCTGCCTTCCAGTGTTTACGGGGAAGGATGACTGGCACCTTTCAGAATATCACCAGCCGTCTTTGCAAGAAGGTTTTGATGTAAATCAGGTGGGGGAAGTGACAGAGAACTAGCAAAAAACACTTTTGCTGTGTCCTCAGGACTGTGAATTTGTGGTACTGCTGCTTGTTTGACAGAGGTCAAATTTTCTAAAATCAAATTTTACTAACTCAGGATTAAATATTGTACGGAACCATATAATGCTAATGGCAGGTAGTGCTGAAGATCCAGGTGGAAACAAAGCTTAACTTTGCCTTCTTCTTCTGATTTACAGACTGGTGACAAGATTTCTAGAACAACAGGCTATAGCCATGCCATGACATGTATCAATAAAGCTGGAGCTTTGCTGGGATCGTGAGGAACGAGCGGTGTGCGCTGCGAACTAAAAGAGTACAAAAACCCGGCAAATTAAGCAGTTTGTTCCTGAGCTGAGGTTTGTAGGGATCTGATGAGCTGCAGGATATTGGCTCTCCATCTTGCTTCCAGCTGCTTCTACAGATGTCCAGGCTCCTCACTGCCAAGAAGAGCTAGGAGGCTAGTGAAAGCAGCTGGAAGAGAAGGAGGTGGAGGAGGAGTCAGGCTTGCACCCTCTGGGGAGGGCCCAAGGAGGAGGAGGAGGAGGGAAGCAGGCACTGCCCACACATGCTCTACAACTCTGGCTGAAGGTGCTGACCGCTGGGAAAAGGTGCAATGTCCATGGAGAAGGGAACGAGGAACTTCGGAGTATTTTTTCTTTCTTTTTTTTAAACTTTTTTCTTTTTTTTTTTTTTAAGGAAGTTAGGGAAGAAAATTAGGTCATTGAGTAGCATCTCTGCAAGAATGTGGGAGCAAGGAGGGCAGAGATTCAAGAAAGAACCAACAAGGAGAGGGAGGGAGTCAGAGAATCAGAGAGAAATAAAAGTGATCAAATATTAGTGGTGTATGCAAGAGCAAGAGAATCACTGAGCAGATGGGAGGAGGGAAGAAGAAATGATTAATAGGGAGTGTGAGGCCCTTCCCCCTCCCTCAAAGCAGGACTAATCACATGGAAGACAGCTAAAATCTTACTTCCTAATATTGCTTTGCTGCGGTAGCTGCTGCATGATGGAGAAGAGCAAGCCCATCCCCAAGACAAAAAATCTCCCTAAAAGATGAGAACAAACCCCTCAGGACAACACAACCACGATGTTTTGGCTGCTGGTGCTAAAGGGACATCAGTCAAGATGGATCTGTCATATCCTGAGAGCTGATACCTGGTGCTCCTGCAGGAGCACCAAGTCCTGCAGTGAGTCTAAAGCCGCATTCCTGCTTTCACCCTGGTCACCTCTCCTGCCTCCAGCCTTAGAGAGGAAAATGACTGGCCTTTCCATGCAAGCCAAATGCATATGTTCAACTTCCCTACGCCAGCAGCCAAAAAATCTCACTGCCTGACATCAGAGCACACCTCTGAGCAAGCACTTGCGAGGCTCCACCTGGATAGGAAGGCGCTGCCTCCTCAGCACAAGAGCCCAGGGTGAGCTTTGCCACGACGGCATCGATCGGAGGCGCAGGTCAGCTCTGCAGCTGCCCGGCTCTCCTCCCCTCACTGGGCCAGAGCCAGCTCTCCTGCAAAGGGAAGCACAGGCTCCCTTCCCACCATGTGTTTCTCAGGCTTGGCCATCACAAAGCAGGAGAGAGGAAGGGCCATTGCCACAGAAACAGTTCCAGATAAATACATTTGCTAAAAAGAGGCTCCCGTGGATTTCTGGTGACAGCCTGTCACCGGGACTGCTCTGCACAAAGCTCCCACAAGACTCAAGAAAAATCAAGTACACAGTCCTCTTCCTGAAATACATGCTAAACAGCTTATTCCTTCCCACATTTTACAGGTGCTAACATGTTCATCCATCCCCTCACTTTTTTCTTCCATGGACTGGGCAACCCCAATACTTACACTTTCTCTGTATAGGTCATGTCTGCTAAATCATCCATTCATGCTATTTTCCTCCTTTTTTTCTTTTTCTTTTTTTTTTTTTTTGACCCACTTTTGAGTTGTTTTGCTGTTTTTAAAGGCTGTGAGCAGAAAACTGGTTCAAGACTCCAGCTGAGACCTCACCAAGCTGAGCTGAGTGGAAGGATCGCTGTACCCTTTTGGTTATAAACCTCAGCTTGCCTTTTTCACAACTGTATGAGGCTGGTGACTCACAGTCAGCCTGGAATTCACCATCAACCCCATCCCCCCTCTGCAGAGCTGCTGCTCAGCCAGCCACCTCCCATTCTGGGTCTGGGCAGCCCATTATTCCCACCTAAGTTAACAACTTTGTGCTTGTCCTTTTCTGAATAACCTCTTATTTTTTCCAAGTGATTTCTCCACTTGGTCAAGATTTTAAATTCTAACTCTGTTCTCAAGAAAACTCAGAGCTCCTCCCACGTCAGTATCATTTGCAAGTGTAATCAGCACCCACAGCAGAAAAATCCCCAGTGCGTGTCACCTCTGGGGAGGACACACAGGAATTGACCACTGCAGACACAAACTGGTCCTAGAGCGTTTGTGACATTGCACCCCACAATGTCCAGCCCCTGGAATTTCCCTGGGAGTAACCTGAGAGTCACACTAAAGTATGGAAGACAAAGTTGTTGGGGATATCATGCAAATATGCTCTGCTCATGCTGGACCACTGTGCTCTGCAACAGAAAATCATAAAAATCATTCAGATCAAGGGCCACGCTGCTATTTAACCCAATGTAAAGGAGAGGACTGCAGCTGATTAAAAAAAAAAAAAAGGGGCAAAAACCTAAGCAAGGCAAAAGTGAAAAGGAGCATTTGCCTGATCATGATGGTGGAGCATCCAGCAGAACTAACTGTGATGTCTCCTGCAAGAAACAGGCAGGTTCCCCTAAAAACTTTCACCAGCAAGCATCACTCTTTCTACAGTATTCATCAAAGCGATTTCAATCCACACAAGACATCATTTCCACCAGACATTGTTTCTCTCCAGGGCTTTGACACTACACTATGATGGCAAATATCTTTAGACTGATACAAAGTGAGCAAAAATTCAATTTAGCCTGTGGCTAAAGGCGAGGAGGCAAAGATAGGCAGAAGGGGTGGCTGTGTTTGCCTCAGACAACTGACCTGGAAAAAAGGGACCTGAAGACATTTCACACCCAAGTTCTGGTCACCATATATAGCTCAGGGGCAATATGGCAGAAGGGCACTTTGATCCCAAGCAGTGTTTTAGGGCAGCAAATTGCAGCTGTCCTACAGGACACCGCTTATTAATCCTGCAGCAAAACATACTGGGCTATAAATTCCATCAATTGCCCACTGTTTAAAGAAATTAGTTTTCTTTAGAAAAGAAGCATGCTGTTATAAACACACCTGACTCAAGTCCATCTGATCCCTTCCCCATTTATGCAGGTGGAAAGACTTTTGACTTTACACTGGGAAAAGTAATGCTCAAAATTTGACATGTCCTTTTACTCCCAGCACTGACACAAAAGACAAAAAAGTACAAAACCTAGTCTGTGTTTGCTGTTAGAGATTTGAATCAGTAGCAAATGGGACAAGCCCAAATGCCAGGAAGGTGAGGAAATCCTGGATCCTAGGGACCTCCAGCAGAAAAATATCTAGTCATTATGCCAGTGGGCACTCCAACACTTTCTTTATTAATAAAAAGCTTTTTTTAGTAGGGTATATGGCAGCAAGATTGCCAAGAGATTATTAATAATCACAGCACTGCAAACCTTTGCTTTGGTCAGTTTTAGCCCCAGAATGACCAACTCCAACCTCTGAGGCCAGATGGTGTAAGCACTGGTAAACTAAACAGTACCCATGGTGTTCTGAAAGATGATGATGGTGATAGTCTAGAAAGGCACCCCAAAGAGACCACTGAAAGAAATGAGAATGTATTTGATTTATTCCTTTACGCCAGATAATTTCAAAATTGCTGCAGAAGACTGCAGTAGAGATAAATTTAAAGTTTTTGTTTGTTTATTTATTTCTATTTAGGGTAGAGCAAATGAAGGCAACACAGTATGGGGGGGGGGAAAGAAGAGAGGGAAAAAAAAAAAAAAAAGGAGTTCAGTACTCTCCCTCATTTTTTGAGGCTTTCTTTCCTAAGCTTGACAAAGCTTTGTAGCTTTTTCATGACTCTCCCGGCCAGAAAGATTGACTGCATTCGGAAGTCCAGGGTGGAGTGCTCCAGCAGAACCGGACCAGCGCTAGAGCCGGATCTGAAGTGATGTCAGGAAATGGGTGGGGGCAGGGAAGGGGAGCACAGCGAATGACACAGCCCACAATCAGGAAACTCACTTGGCAAGATTTGCGGAAAACCGGAGGTATACAGGAGTAAAGCCCTCCATAAAGCAGCGCTCCGGCTGCTCCCAGCGCTGATGTGCTCCCGTTCTCGGAGCTCAAAGAAAAGAGGACAGTTGCCAGCTCCCGAGAGTCGGGAGCGGTGCCAGCTGCCAGCGCTGGGTCTGGGTGAGGGCTGCTAGCATGTGATGAGCGCTTGGTAGCGAGGGAACGGGAGGAAAACACCCACTCCGGAGAACAGAACACCTACGTCCTGCTAGCCAATAAAGGTGAGAACGATGCAGGAGGAAAGGAAGGAAAAAAAGCATCCTGTAGCTGTAAGGCAGCTACAGCGGGTAACTATCACAGAGGTAGCTCGCCCAGAGATGGTGAGGGCCGGGAGAGCTCCCAGCAGCACTCAGGCAACACCAGCCCAAGCCAGAGGCAGCTGCAGTGCCACACCACTTTCAGGGGAAAATGTAGCAAGACAGAGGTGAAATAATGAAGCCTTTAACACCTGCAGACAGGCCAGCAAATCCCCTAAACCCCAGCAGAGAAGGAGACAGAGGAATCACCCAGGTGGGTCTGGTTCCCACAGCTTGGGGCTCTCAGGTAACCAGCACTGCTCCCTCAGACGGTGCTTGGGTAACACGGGCTGAAGGGATCAGGGAGCCCCAGAAGGAGAGGCATGGATGTGGCACAATGCTCCTAGATGTGCTGCAGCAACTTGCAGAGGAGTGGGACTTTCTTGTTCCTACACTGAGGAGTTACCTAGAGACAAGCAGCCTCAAGTACAGGAGCTCCCAGGATGGGAATATAACCACTGCAGCTCCAGGATGGCAACGCTGTCGCTGCTGTCCTCCTCTTGAACCTGGAGATTCATGGGGGTCTGGCTCTGCACACACATCCATGCCTGGACACACAGCCCTGTGCCAGGCATCTTACAAGCTAAACAGATATGTCAGAGGGATGGGAAAAGGAAATACAATCCTCAGGAATTAAACAGCAAATGCAAGCGAGCAAAGGGAACTTTTAAAGGCTGGGCACTCAACTCGGGTCTCCTGATCTGTCTTCCCATCCCATGCACCCCCTGCTCTCCTCCTGTATTCCAGTCCACTGCAAGACACCTGTTTTGGTGGGATTTATAACAAATTATTCTGCAAAGCACCTATGCTATTGAGTAGGTTAAGTAGTAACCAAAAAGTTTTTTCCCTCTGAAGAAAACAGTAAACCCAAAAGCAACACAAGACAGCCTCAGAAGCCAAAAAAAAAAGGTGTTAGCATAGCATAATAATGACAAATTCAGAGCAGCAAAGAAAAAATGGACGTTCATACAACACAGACAAGAATTAAAGCAAACACATCCAAAGCCAAGCTAATTCAAAGGAATGAAAGTCTCAGAAGTTATCGATATTCTCACAACAGTTTGTGGTCATAAAACATTAGGTACCAAACAATCAAAATCAGGTCTTCTATTTAAGAGCACCTTGGCCTGGAAAGATACCTCTGTGGGCATCAGATGGCTTTTGGTGAGCAAACAGGAGTGTGAGATGCATAAACAGCTCTACACCACACACAGAGACTCAAAGGCACAAGTCAGTACATCTAAGAGCTCAACAAGGTTAGAAGCAAGAGGATCACAAATGGAAATTTTACCTGTAGCAGGTCTGACTTTTCACCAAGGCCCATATGTAAAAGGAACAAAAAAAGCCTCAAAGACTACACAGGCCTTGGAGCATCCTACTCAGTATGCAAAAATGTTCTATTTCACATGCACAGTATCCCCAAAAACTGGATGTTTTTTCATTACTTCGTTTCACTACCAAGTAGTTATTCACTGAAAACACAGGGCTGAACCTCCTTACATTATTCTACTAAGCAAAATAAATTTTAAAAATAAAATAATAATAAAAAAGCTTCCTTCCTCCATTATACCCACACAGAGAACCATAAGATTACTTTCCATAGCTGGTTTTTCTCATACACTTACACAGATATGCACATCTAAGAAGTGAAGGCCCAATTAACATTTAAGTGCAGGTACTTTTGGACAGAAATTTCCCCTTCCAAACCAGCCATCCAGCATGCTCACAGGACAACCCAGTCCTGCACATTCATGGCAGATATCACTGATGGTTTGGCAATCTAATGGCAGGCAGGCAGGTGATTTAAAACCACATATCTGATTCTCCAAGAGATAGAAAATACTTGGATATGCTTAGTAAAAACACAACTAATACTGAGATCCTATTCTTTTTGAGACTGTTTCATTATGCTGTGAGTCACACATGCTACAACAACTCACAATGAAGTTTGGAGAGAACCAAGCTCTATTTACAACTGCAAGATGGTGGGGTATGGTCCTCTTGGCTTAGAGGAATCTGTTTTTCCCGCTGATCAAAGAAGTCAAAATTAGAGGCACAAAATCAATCAATTGTGGCTGTCTGAGTGGTATTTGGAAAGCTACTGCGGGCACTATAACCTAACACTCCCTGTATACGTTGTCTCTGCCATGCAAAACCAGTACAGTCACTACCTGAAACTAGAATCACCAGTTTGGTTTAATTTTGTACGTCTAGTTATTGGAAATTCTCTCCCTCTTTTAGGTGTCTGTATTCCTGTTTAATTACCCCAAGTCTCTGCCTCTGGGCAGTGGCAACTCCTGCTGTTGCCACACACCCGTATCTTCTGTTATGGGAAGGAAAACATCTTCTACCCCCTTTATTCACCATGCCTAAACTCTTTTTAAAAAAGGGTCAGCAGGTGACACTGACTCCATCACAGTCAGTAGCAGCTGACTTTCCAGGGCCCAGGTTTCATGCCAACTGTTCAGCTGACATCCCAAAAACACTGTCATCTCCATGGAGTAATTAGCATGTTTTAATAGCTGGTGGCTTCAAAAACTGCATGAACTTCAGCAGTATTAGAAGTACCAGACTTTTTTTTTGCCTTGCTTTGCAGTTTGAGTTGTGTTCAAATCTGAAAGCAAATCTCAGTTTTTCATGGTTTAGAATTGAAATCATGCACAGATACTGAATTTTGTGACATTTATGCCTAATTTCTATGTCAGGCTCATTTCAAATCACTGCTGAAATCTGTCCATTAAAAAATTTATTAAAAAGAAAACCTGAAATCAACAGATCTTTGACCAGTTTCTGGAACAGAAAGAGGAAAACAGAAAAGAAAGTGGTTTTGGTGTATACAACCAACCAAGCCCAAAGCTTTGAGAAGAGCACACGCTTCTAGAAGGAACACATCACTGAAAATATTTCTGTGCCCATGTATACCTAAACACAAAGAGTCACTTTACACTTGGAGTTTAGCCCCAAAATCAGCCCTCCTAAACCCATCAGCACTGTCTGATAATAAGTAAGTAAAAAATTCGACCTGTTAGGCAATGAAAAAAAGCTGAAATGTGAATTCACTGTCAGAGAGCGGCAGCTCAAAGGACCAGACAAACTGCACACCAAAGCTCATGCTGAAATAACAAAAATCCAAAGACATCCTCTTCTCCTTAGAACCTCCATGCACACAGCTTTCCTTCACTGAATTCATCAGCAATTTTTGCCACTACAAGCTTTTTGTTATATCACCCACCAGAAGTCTTGCTAATAGTACAAAAATCATCAGCAACCACGGCAAGAAAAAAAAATTCAAGGCTTGAGCTCCTTGGATCCCCCCAGAATGAGGTTACTTCAATTTAAGGCTGAATGAGCCAGTCAGAAACCTGTAAGGGTATTCTGCCCATATTTATGTCCACACAGATTAAGAAGAATGCTTTGTTAATGGTTTAGTAAAGGGGTTTTGGCCTTTCTTTTTCATCATACAGTTTTCAAAAAACTATTAAACATGCCGTACTGGTAACAGATTAAAAAAGAAATGCATGAATATTTTGGCTTCAGCATTCATTAAGAACACATAGAGCAGTGTAAGGCTTCCTGCTCATTGATACCATCAGTGTCAGACCTTATGCTTCCATGCCTACAGCCATACCCCCTTTAGCTGTGATCTAGGCAGCTCCTGCAAGGCAAGCAGGGTCGGGTTGGGTTAATACGCAAAGGAGAGGCCCCCGGGGAAAGATCCAAGTGCTGCAGATACTAGAGCTAGTAGTGATGTAGCAGCACTGCTCTGCTTTCTCACAGACTGCCTAGCTACCCCCAGGGAAGCTGCTGTGCAGATCTGCAGCAGGGCACCTCACAGCCTTACAGCTCTGAGCAGATACTGGAGGAGACATGCGACGCCCTTACGCAACACACACAGCTCCGCTTTCAAAGCTGATACCACATCATCCGTGGAGGAGAGGATAAAGCAGAGCACCCTGCACCTCACCCTGCACACCCCATGCCTTGGCTCATTGGCTGCCCTATAACCAAACCTGGAGTAAGGAAAGTTGAAGCAAAGAACGAGCAAATTTTTGTAACTCAGGAGAGAAAAAAACAGCCAACAACCAACAGTTTGCACTCTGCAGAGAAATGAAACTTCCCAGCCAGCCAACTGCTAAACTCTCACGTCTTTATCAGCTCCTGTTTCGGGTTAAGTTCTTCACCGTTTCTACAGGACATAGTGAAATTGTCCCACTTTTCATCCCAATGCCTGGTGTGCTGTCATGCTGACACAGCTGCCATGTCCCACCCCACACCAGGCTGTGGCAGAGGAGAGAGGCACAGCTCCCCTCTGCAAGCATCCGTAGTGCAAAGTGTGTTAGGGTCTCTGTCATTAAGTCTATTAGAAGTATGCACTCTTGAGTTATTTTTGTTAGTGTTATTAATGTCACATGGGGAGAAAGGTGCCTGGAAAGCACCAAAACTCTTCTTCAGCGTTTGTTTGTGAACAAGCTCCAAAATCATTTGGGAAAAGTTTACAGCAATCCTTAGTCTCAGTTAATAACATGATTTGGTTTATACACCTAATGTACACAGGGTAATTCCTGCCACCCCTGTCAATTTGACTTGACTGGAGATGATACAAACTCTGAGAGGGACACGTTTCACAAAAAACCTTTTTAATCCTTGCAACAAAAGGGAACTCTTAGAGTCAGATGAGGAAAATCCCCAGAACTCTCAAATATCGCCCCCGCAGAGCCAAGGTGATTTCAGAGTCACGCAGCTTTAATAATGGGACTTCCTTAGGGACACAGTATAAAACATTTAGAGAAAGCATCTGAAAAGAAACTGTATCATCAACCTGATTTCTAATCTTTTCAATTTCAGCTACTTAGAAGCACTATGAAGTTAGTTCTAAATGATGCCAGGTGATGATGCTTGGCATTCTACAGAGGGCAGGGCTGAGGGGGAGACATACTCAGCTTCTCTCTCATTAGTATTTCCTACAGATAAAGTTCAGATTTTAATTTTTATTGACTGACATCTTTAATTTATCCATCTGTTGGGTTGTTTTTAATATTAAAGAGAACAGTGCCTTTGATAGAACACTATATGAAAACCAAAAGAACTAACAAAACAAGCCCCAAAATACAGTTTCACTTTCCCCTGGTCTTGCACTAGGTAGTCTATCAGAAACTCAGCCTTCTCAAAAACATATATGAAAATGGAGGGGACAGGAAGAGAAAGCAAAAGCAAACCACGGAAGTCCTTTTCTGTTGCAGCTGCCTGCAGGCTCCAAGATCATTGCCACACACGCTCCTTGTGTACTCAGAAGGAAGAAACAACTGGATTATTCTATAAGGCTGATTGGAGTGAAGTATGGGACAGCATAACTTCAGCTGCCTTTTGATGTTGTTAGAAGAAAATATCCAGATAAATCATTACAAGAGTCTTTAAAAATTCTCACATCAGGAAATGGCACATAAAATAGTCTCAGGAACTCCACAACCATCCCCTAAAAAACAGATCTGAAGCACAGCATCACATTACTGCCAACCTAAGAGCAAGTAGCAAGATCACTACCTGTTAGGAGCTGACAAGTCAGAGATAAATTTTACTCTTAGATGCACATAATTTTTTCCCATTGACCTCACATATGACATGAAATAGACCAAATCTCCACATATTCCTTTAATTATTTTTTCTAATTTGATGAAAAAAAATTAAAAGTGTTCAACCAACCAGTCTAAGGAAGAGAAACCCTATGCCTTACTTTAAAAAAGCAAAACCCAAATACTTTTTGTCCATTTCATCCAAAGGGAAAGCTAGCCCACTCTGAAGCAAACAATTACAAAATAAAGCAGGGTCTGCATCTCTCTTCACAGATTCTATGTCCCTATGAAATTATATACATATACACTTTCCCTTCAGGTTGCTCTGGAAAAATATCGCCACCACCAAGGAAATCTGACAGAGTAAAGGGAAAAAACTCACTAAAAACCCCACCACCTAGTGAACCACAAAACATTGTTGAAAGGCAGAAACAAGTTAAAGAATAAATTGTGAAAGAAAAGCGTTTAATTTACAGTAACTTTCTAAGTCAAAGCTCACAGAAGATGTTTTCAGATTCACATGTTGATCTGTTTATCCCCCTTGGCTATTTCACTTAAAATAACATTCATTATCCACAAGGAGAAAAAGCCAACAAGCCTTCCACGTGTGAGAGCTGGGCTCCGGAGAAGGCGGGAGGAGCCGGGCAGACCCTGCCCGGCGCACGGAGCCCGTGCCCGGCTATCGCAGGCACAGCTCCGCTGAGTTCAGCGCTGGCTCGGCAAAGCCACGCTCCGTGCTTGGCACAGGCTCCTGGCTCCTCTGCACGGCCCTGCCAGAGCCCGGCACAGCAGGAGGAAGCGAGCTGGGGCCAGCAGATGTTACTAACACTTACGCCTGTCACGAACAGAAAGGACAAGAAAAGTCTTGAAGAGGCAGCGACTTGTTTTCTTTGTCAGGAGTTGGGAGATGGGGCTGGGGGGAGGGAGCAGGACGGCACCTCTCAGGATTGCTGCTCCTTCAAAGCTGTCTTTGTCGGCATGCCATTGCTGGACTATTATTGCTACCAAAAAGGAAAATAAAATCGGTATTATAATTAAAGCCACTCAGGCGTTTCAAATCAACACATCATTGTAGTAATGAGAAAACTGAGCTTTTAGTGGTAGAAACAAACATTTCAGTTGCAAGAACTTTTTTTTTGGTGTGTGTTGGAGAGTGTTTTTTTGGATTTTTAAAATGGGTTTTCTGGTGGTTTTTTTCCCCCAAATCATGGTATTTTATTTCAGGTGAAAAAAAATCCACAAGGAATTTGCACAGGTAAAACTGGGGGGCCTCAACAGGGAACAGCAATACCATGGAGCTGAACAGAGGGCTGTGCATTTTACCCAACTGTCCAAATAGCACACAAATCCCTGTTCTGCTCAGTGTAGATCCATAAAAGTCCAATTTCTCCTGCTCATCAGTCTACCCCACCCTCTGCTCTGGTTTTCTTTATTTCTTCCTCCATGATGGGCTTTCATGGCCAACAAGAAGAAATCAGTAAATTTCCTGGGCTTGACATCACCCTTAAAATGAGCAAACAAGAAGGAGAACCTTTCCAGTCCGATGAAATGTCTGTGGGGAGCTTTGGGATCCCTCTGGGTGGGATGGGTTCAATGAGACACGAGCAAGGGAGGATGCAAAGCCATCACCTGCTCCACAGGACTCCCTGCCCACAAGGGAGAAATAATTAAAGAGAATAAAAAAAGGAAGGAGTAAGCTCTGGTGGCTGTGAAACAAGATCACTGTGCCTCCCTCCTTTTTGCTCTTGCTGGTCTCTTCAGCTGGACATCCATGTTTTATGTGAGGACCTGGCCAAGGAAAATGTTCTTGGTTTTTTTGAGTTTAGATAAAGTTATTTTGCTCTTTTGCAATAACTTTGCAAAGTTACTTTGCTCCTTCACTTTGTAGAAGTGTCTTAAACAAGAAAACCCCCAAATTTTACTGGGGACTGCCTTGTTAAACTCCCTGATGTGTGTGCTGTAGCAGACACAGAACAGGTTTGGGAGCAGCTCCTGCCAGGCTCCAGTGGCAGAGGCTGGTAAGAATCCTCCCTCCCTCAGTCTTGCCCAGAGCTGTTTGTACATTGCATCTCACATTGTGATCAAGCATTGGGAGAAGCCATCCTTATGACGCTTCCTTACTATTCAGAAAAGTTGTAACATTTCAGGAGCACAGAAGGAGCAAGGGCCAGGAGCATGTAACATTTCCAAGTATTGAGAAGCCATTAAAAAAGAACTTCAGCTTTACCACATTTCTTTTGTTTTTCTAGCCCTTTATGTTAAACAAAAATCTTGAAAATATCAACCTGCAAGGATCCAAAATCATCTAAGAGCAAAAGGATGCCTTCAGCATCATTTCTTTAGAAGCCTTGCAATGTTACTTTGAAGGTGGCTGACCACAAGATGTTTCTTAATCTTTGGGGAAGGATAATTCCTTTCAAGATGCCTGACAAAGCTGTTCCAAAATTACACCTTGATAGCAAACCAGCCTATTTGGGAGCCTTTTTACAGCTTTTTCCATAAAACCAAAAGCAAATTTAAGATCTTTTTCAACTGATTAAAAATCTGTATTATTGGATATCTAGCCACTCTAAAGCCAAATGTAACTTCTCTTGATACAGAGTGAACCATAACCTCAGCAGCCATCCAGCAGACTTTGTTACATGCAGAGACAAGCAGGGCTGAGTATCCCAAAGGCCATTCTGCAGGTTTCCAGCAAGGGGAAACGTGCCACAACACGTCTCTGGCTTCTGGGTTAGGTCAAGGCTAGTGTGAGCAGTTCTGGCTAACTCTTACCACCAGCAGCAAACGCAAGTGTTACCCACTTGGAGGCAGAGAGAAGTGGACAGCCCTTTCCCACCACCTCACTTCCCTATTTAGAGCAGTAGCAGGCTGGTTAAACAAGATGAGAGACAGTAAAGGAAGGCAAGGGGAAAAAACCCCAAAACAACAACGTAAAGGACCTTTCCTACTGCACATCTCCTCCCAGTTATGGCTTAACATCATCTTCAGGGAGGCTGCAGCCTCCTCCTGCAGCCTAACTACCCGTGTGAGCTGCTGGTTTGGTTTTTGGAATGGGAAGTTCTGCTCAGGGCTGTGACAAGTACTTAGTACTGCTGAAGTGACCTAGGATGAGACCCCTGCTCAGCTACACCCACTGTAAAAATTTCACAGGGCTGCAAGTCCCAGTTTCCCCTGTGCAGGCACAAGCCCAGAAAAGGAGGCAGGCTGCAGGGAAGGCATTGTCTCAGAGCCTACCACCACAGAGAAGGAAAGAGGTCATAAACAGACCTAAGGCAACCTGTTCCAAAGTTTGTATACAGGTCATGCTGCCCAGCCTGTGTCACACCTGCCTAGGAAGGACAGCTGAAGAGGTCTGTCCTTCTCCTACATGCTGGCAAGTTCACATTTGCACAGGGCCAAAGCTGTGGTACTGGAGTTGCATGTGGGCTCTCAAGTGTTGGAAGCCTGAGAGTTTTGCTCCAGCCAACTTCTCTTGAACAAATTCCTTACCTGAGCTGTCAACTATTCTGCTACTGCAAGCTCTCAAGCACAGGCTTTCTGACAGCTTGGCTTTTGGTCTAAAATTGTCCTGGGCTTTTCTCATAAATCAAGCGCAGTCAAGCCCTGCCACATGCCAGCCCCTCTGGGGAGCAGGATGTCAAGCAGCCACACGAGTCTCCAAGGACAGTCAGAGTCAGAAATCCAGGACTTCCCTGGTTTTTAAAGACCCATTGCTCACCTGTTCCTTCCCCTCTGCAAGATCAGCAATCCCAGTTGTATTGTTATGAGATATGCAGTGACTATGAATTCACCAAGAAGTATAGGCTCAGACAGGTCCTCGCTTTCTTGCCCACTTTCACAGAAGCTGTGAACTTTTGAGACTTGTGCATCCCCATCAGATTTGGTCAAAAGGCTCAAAAACTGCTAATAGGACAGACACAGTCCTAGAAAGAGTCCAGTTTTTCTTTCCCTCTTGCATTCTTGTCCCTCCCTGCTAAGACAGATTTTATGATTAACCTAGTCTGAATGTACCCTAAAAGCAGATGTAAAAATGTGTACATTAGAAAATGTTAATATTGGCAGATACTCACATTCCTTTCCAGGGTTTCACAAAACTCTTAAATCCCTGGTGACAGGATCTAAATGGAACATGAACATTTTGCTATCTTTGCAGCCATACAAGAAACAAAGCAGAAGTTGATGCACTATTATTTATGTCCTTGAAATACTTGCTTGGAAGTGTCTTTGATTCAAGAACAGCCCATCAGATAGTTATTCTTGTAGGTTTATCAACTTCTTTTACTTTAACATTCTGATTTTCTGTCACACAACACAATGATTTTCATGTTTGTTTTTCCTGTTACCAGAGCAAACCATTCATTTTTAACTGTTGATTTTGGCATAGGAGGACTCTAAGTTCATAATGGAAATGTGTTTTCAGCGGTAGTACTGAACAATAGAGAAGTCTCTTTCAACTGTTGGGTTATGAGGAGAACCAGCTGTAATTAAATTTAAGTCATAGTGGCTCTGTTTCAGAAATGCAACAGCCTATAACTTTGCAGTCAAGGAGTTTGTACCATTTAGAAAAACAGGTACTTTTCTGAAGGCCTTATCTGAAACCAGTACCACAAAATGGTCCCTTTATTCTAGCTTAATTTGATAATGATGAATAACCAAGTATCTTTCAATAAACCTTTTCTGGGTGTTGTGGCCACAGTGTGGGACCTCAATGACAAATATCCTACTAACAGAAATGGAATATACAGAAACCAGCAAAAATCTTAGCATTGCCAGGCTCAGGTTCTTTGAACCACATCTACAACTGAATAAAGCAAACATCAGGAACTGAAATCATAATAAAAGTGCTTAATTCAACACATTAGAAAAGTCAAATTTCATCATCTGCTTGATTGACTGTTCTACAGCACTTTAATTGTTCTCCAACTTCCAACAGGGCACGAATGTGAATTCTACAGATCAGCCAGGATTTCAGAACCTGGAGAGAACGACTGCAGCTGATGAGCTGGGAATCAAAAAACCCTTTGGTGTAAGACTTAAAAATCACCTCTCCACCCCGTATGAAGTTATCAGGAATTGCTCTATTATTTCTGTCATTAACCAACCATTCCTCCCCCCACCTTTGCACCAAATCCTCTCAAGTGCAGCCAGAGATTATCAAACCCAGCGATAGCCTTTCAACAGCTCGGCCGGTTGAAAAATCTCTCAAGTTCTGCTGCTATCACCGCTGCGTGAGCTGACGTCAGGCTGTTGTTTACTGGAGATGGGATGGTGCCAATTTCCACTGAGCTGAAGACAGCTGGGTCCAGCCTCTTTTGGCTGTGCACAAGCAAGAATTCCTTGTGTGTGCTTGCGTGCATGCAAAGAGTGTGCACGCGTGTGTGCTTGTGGGCACACACAGACACGGGGGAAAAGAGACTGGCTTTTATTTTCCACTGAGATACCAGAAATAAAAACAACTACAGGAAAAAAATACGGCTCTTCTCTGAGAAATAGAGAAGCACAGAGAGGGAAACACTGCCAGTTTTCTTGTAAGAACTATCACAGTATGGATGAAAACATAATTAAAAGCTTAGGAGACCCCTAAAATCCCTGCAAAGAACTTTACACAGTGAAATAATTAAAAAAAAACCCTAATGCTTGTCCATCCATAAAAGAATTGAGGTGAAAATTTATATACCTGACAGAATAGAAGAAACAGCTAAGTTTTACAAGGACTATATAAGCTTTCAGAGTAACTTCATTGCCTTCCTCTTCTAAGACTATGAAAGCCCTGGCTCAGGAATAAGTACAATTACTTAATTGAATTTTCTGTATCAAAATATTCTAAATCATTAATAGTCCAGAGGCAAAAAAAAAAAAAAAAAAAAGAAATCCAACCACGTGTGACTTTTTCATAACTTTTTATTCATTTATGTTATTCTCTGTAAAGGAACACATTACACAATGGCACCAAATCCAGTTTTCAAGCACAACTTTTATATGGCACAAATATAATTATCTCAATGGCTGTAAGGTTCCGTTTCAAGTTTTAAGTATTGCACTGCCATTTCTGCCTGGGAAAACACTCCAGCATATCTGAATTTGAGGAATACAAAAAGCAATTATTGGCACCTCAGGTGAAGTTTCCAGTATTTGCATCGAAGCGTGGACTGCCACTGTCATCTGAGTGAAAGAATTAACTGTACTGAAGATTTTTGGTTCCACTTAATGGCTTCTTCCCCTTAGCACCTAAATACTCCTCTGCCTTCTTACTTCCCATTAATCTATTACAAAAGGATCTTCACCTACACACCAACTCACCCTCCTGATGATTTTAACTCCCTCTTGTCCTCTCTTCCCATGGAACTTTTCTTTCAAGTTTAAATAATTTTTTAAAAGTTTCTATTGAGTCAATTATCTGAAGAGGTTTTACAGGCCATTAATACTGCTCTGTAGGTTAACCACAAACAACATAAATAATTATTTTCCTCTTTGTTTAGGGAAGTACCGAGTTTGAGATCCCCCCTCTCAACATTCAAAGTACAGCACACACAGAAAATATGCAAAAGTGGGGAAACTTAATTTGAACTATCAGAAACAGTGAACTTTTCTCTGTAGGTCCCATGTTCTATATTTTACTTACATTTATCAAGTTAACTATAAAAACACCAAGCTGAGAATAGGCATAACCATTCCAACCCCCAAGACAGCTAAAACATGAAAGAAACCAAAATATTTAACCTTTAACATAAAAATTTATGAAGAAGGCACACTGACTACAGCATGCAAGTTAGTCAAGACCTTTCAGACAGCCTTCACAAGAACACCTTTCATCACTGCTGGCCAGTGGTATTAAATTGATACTCTATCAGATAATGAAATACATGCTGCCTTCCTAGTGTGACAAATTTTGAGGGTTGGTGACAATTTTCAATATAAAAGTTTAGGAACTTTTACTCTGAAATGATACATACCTCCTCCTTACATGTCACTGACTGTTTCCTCTCAATTATTTCTCCTCAAAGATACCAGACAGGATATCACCACCTAAAACAAAACTGAGAACTGGCATTTTGAAGTCTAGACACGACTTCCTCTTTTGGAAGCCTCATCATCTCTGTACCTTCCCCATGTAACCACACTCTCAAGGTGGCCTCATCTAGACCTTCTGTATACAGAAAACAGCTCAAAATAACATTTATTTCTCCAAACCAGAACCATATGCTAATAACTTGGTTGATAACTGCATTGAATTGTCAACCCTTACTTTTAACACCTTCACCTTTTCCCTCGTATCTGAGGGAAAAGCAGGATGCAGCATGGATCATTCACAGTGTTGGAATGTCAAGACCCGTATCAGTATCTCACACAACTTCTTTAATCCACTATTCCTTGATATGCTTCTTGTGTTCTTGAAAAAAAAATGCTCTGTTTCTGTGGTGACCTTGGTATTATGTTCTGCAGCTACATCTTTTTGAACTCCTGTGTGCATTCTGTGCTTTGCAATCTGTTATGGTGACAGGCCTTCATAAAATAATGTTTGCATGTATTATCTACACGTATATGTATTATCTATGCATGGTAATATTCCTTGGGCTGGTTACCTACATTTCATCCTGCTCTCTGTATGTATTGCAAATAGGTTTAGCCTCTGTCTCCATTCAGACTGCAGTTTGACCTTTGTTTAGCTGTGCTCTTCAGCAATTTTACTGCTTTTTCATTAGGGAATAATTTTCACCTGCCTTCTACATGCACACTGCTCTTTGGAAAAAAAAAAAAGCTCTGCTTCTCACTGCGACAGACTTTCAGTTTTGTCTGTCTATAATCAATGCTGGGAAGTTTTTTGGTCTGGAGGACTATCACAGAGATGTGTGCAGCACTGCTTTGAAAAAGGGAGCTGAACAGCTGTGATTTCATTCTCATGATACAGGAGAGACTCTGGGGGAACTGCAGCTCCATTTCCCTCTCCCAGGTTATATTCAGCAAAATGTGGATTCAAGAGGACTGAAATCAATTTGAATTCAGTGAATAACCATCAAGATTCTTGTTTCCCTGAAACTAGAAAACTGTTTTCAATCACTCTTCAACCTAAAGGACTTTAGACAATTCAAAATACTTGGGTTTAGGATTAGCCAAAATCTTAATTTTTCATGTTAGCAAAAGAAACTTTTCATGTTTCAGGTCAAACCAATCCACATTTTTGATTCAGCCACAAGATCAAAAGCAACACAGTTAATCACGACTCTAATACCCTCTATTGCTACTCCTCAACTTGCTAACTAGTCAAAAACAAAATTCCCATGAATTGTTTTTACACTGCTACATAAGGCTAGAGAAAATGGTCTCAGCTGATCTCTTGTTCTCTCTAAAGAAGCAAGAATACCCCTTTCTCGGGTGGTATTCCTCACAGAACATTCAAACAACTTTCTGGGAGTTTGCAATCTGCTTCATTTCTCCCACTAGAGCCTAGAGTAAATCTTGGGGTTTGAGATTCACAGGTTTCATTTTATTTTGTCTGGCAAAACGTACTTGAGAATGGCTTCTAGCAATATCAAGGGAAGAAAGGAAACACTTTTGGTAGGCAAGCATTCCAGCTGTATCCACTGATACACAGGCAGCACACCAAAGCATGGAGTGATGTGTGAGAATACAGAACATCAAAATCTCTACTACTGCCCCATGCAGAGCCATATAAAAATTGATGGTGAAGTGAGCCTGACCAGAAGGCAGCCCTCAGATCTCAGCTGCAGGCCTCTGAATTCAACCAGATCCCATGAAAGGTTAAGGTCTACTTTAACACCAATAAAATTGCTTTCCAAAGATGCAAGGCACCAGGGAAAGACCACTGGCTGCATTCTCCAGCCTGCACAGACGTGACACTGGCCCCATGCACAGCTTCTGCTGCCTGTGCCTATAGAAGTGCCAGGGCTGGACACAGTTAAATACCCCAGGCTGAGGGGAAAGCCCCAGGGATTTTCAAGCCACAGCTGCTACACCATTTGTACAGTGGAGAAAGGCCTTAGCAGGTAGAAGGATGTAGAAGGAGCTGGCAAAGGATTGAAAGTTTTTCCTTGCTGTCCTTTCCTAGGCAGTGGCAGATGATCTTGCTGTCTAAGGTGTCCTGAACAATAGCTATGGAGCCAGGCCCTATTTTGGTGGTAGAAAAGGAACTGGCTTTCTGGGGAGAGCCAGAGACAAGCCAAGCCAGTTTCAGACTGTCATTTTTCCTACTGGCTCATTTTGCTCAAATCACAAGCTAGAAAAACTGGAAAGGTAAGCAGTCCAAATTAATGGGAACATCAAGTGAACTGGTTTGTTTACACATTGGTTTAACTGGAATAGGGAGCACAATTCCAGCTTTGGGCACTAGCTTTGCAGATATTCCCTTAACCTACCCAGTTAAGGTAGAAACCAGAGAAAGCCCTATGCAGGCCTGAATTATTCCTGGTCTGTCCCCCAAAACACATCATAGTCTCTTGAAGCTTCATGCTTGCATGGCACCCATGACCACAACTCTTGTTATTGGATGGCAACATTCATATCCTACCAGCTCACTCGTCCAACTCCATGTAATTAGGGAAAAAAAAAATCAGGAACACCACAGAGCAGGAAGCTGTCTTTTTCCTCACACTGCTCTTCATGCATTATTGTTGCCACATCTTACCTGTAGCGTTGTATTTGCCCACCAAACCTTGAGGCCTTCAGGATATTTTTCTTACGGAAGAAAAAGCAGTTCTTTGGAGTCCTACAACTGGTAGGAAGTAATCAATTTAATGATTAAAAAATCCCCAGGTATATATTTATTATTAATTTCTACCATAGAGCAGATTTCACCAGATGCTCAATTGCATTTCATCCTTAAGAGCAAACAAGGGCTCCTGCAGATGAGACCTTTCCAGCAGAGCTGCTGCAGATGGGCAGATCGTGGTGTCCTGCTTAACTGCGCCCGAGACCACTGTGGTACAATGATTCTACTTGCTAAAAGCAATAACTTAAAGTAAGCACCACAAAGGGAAGAAAAGTGACATGGATCTTGCACATCATTCCTCTTAAATTTTTTTATTTAAAATATTTCATAAACTGCAGGGTGGAGCCACATTCTGCAGACAAGGAAATTTCAGCATAGCAGCTTTGCTGCAAAACTCAGTGAAAGGCAGTGCTTGATATCCCTGCACACACCAAGGGCTGGCCATCCTCACCATATCCCATATTATCAGCAATCCCAGAAAGCAGCTGCTTCTGTGTGCACATTAGAAACCTGAATGAGAACATAAATGAGCCAAAGTGTCTTGCACACTTTAAAACTACAGCACGACATAACTGCAAGTCATTGCCATTAAAAGTTTAGGGGGAAAAAAAAGTCCCCACCTGCCAAATTCAGCTCCATGGTCTACTGCTGAGTTTTAATGACAACTGCTGCATCTTGGAAAGCTGCTCAATAATAAGGGAATACATTTTCCCTCCAGGACCAAAAATCAGGTACTGTCACTTATCTACACAAAAGGCATACATAGGAAAATATCCCAAAGCCATGAGTCTTATGCAGCAATCAAAATCTTGGACACCCTCCGCACACATAAATTTGCTCTTATTACAATATATTTCAGTTGGTCAGCATGCTAAAAATCTCCACTCAAGATTTCTGGCTTTTCCAATTAAACTTACAGACAAAAAGTCTTTTTTTTTTTTTCTTTTAATGACATTGCCATTTATTGCAAAGCTGTGATGAGTTCTTATCTCATTGTGGTGCCCTATGGTAACTCATTATTCACTGAACTTCACTTTTTGATGTATGATGAACAGCAACACATACTTCAATAGTTCTATTTAAACTGGCCCTATAGTTGAAACACATCATTCCAAGAACAGCACTGCATCACACTCAGAAAGCCTCAAATGCTTAGGACACAATATTCTACACTATTCACAGAGCTTAGCATCTTCAAGTAGAAGTTACTCAAGCTGATGTATCTCTCATTAAGTCAAAATTCCTCCAAATGAGAAGAGGATGACTGATAGTCAGAGATTACCAGGGCCAACAAAGTGAGAGATCACATTCTTTGTGGCCACAAGGAAGCCTGACAGGGCTCAGTCCCCCACAGCCCAGCACGCTGGGAAGGCTACAAAGCAACCTCAGCATCCCTGTCCGAGAGCCCAAAATTCCCCCTCATCCATCACCAGGTCTGCCTGGTGCTGATGGGTAACAGAGCATTGACCACTCCTTCTGGGCCACAGCTGCAACACAAGCTTTCAGATTTTGTGTTAGATGGAAAAACAAGAGAATGCACAACAACAAAAATCCCCAGAGGCAGAAAACAACACATGTACTAACACAGCTCCAGGCCTCTCCCCCACCCCTCCAGTTACTCTCCAGAGGGTAAAGTGAGATGTCAGGACCTTTCCAGCAATCAGCAGTGCTGCTTGGATCAGGTTCTTTGCTCTGCCCAATGCTGAAGGGATTGGCTTGAGAATTCAAACTGGTTAAAGGTGCAAGGTCTAGTTTGGGATGTTTAGAAATACTTTGGAAAGTGAAATACAGTCACTGGCCTGGCCTGTTCCTAGCAGCTTCCTACATCAGATGCTTCTGGCACACTGGTATTTCAGGAGAGGAGGAGCCAGATTCACATGTCCTAAATTGCACCTAAGTCATTGTATCTTTTATTTCCTTCCATCTGACTCCTGGCCTTCAAGCACAGAGCCTTAGGCACAATTTAGGTCATGGGAACCTGGTCTTCAGCCTCTCAACAAGTGGAAATACCCACAGCTGACTTGGGCTAGAGAATACTGAACACTTTACAGGACAAACGACACCTGCTGAGTGTACTCATACACACATGGCAGAGCAACTCTGCTGCCTCAGGGGTCCCCAGACTGTCAACTCTGACCCATGACAAAGGCAAAAGCAAAACTGAATTTATACACATGGAGCATGTCCCAGCTGGACACTGCAGGTGAAGTGTGCAATGTGGACATCCTCCACCCGAGGTGCTGACCGTGCTCTGCAGGATCCAGAAGCCAGTTTTCAAAGCAAGAGACTGAATGGAACACCCCCATCCCTGATACCAGTGCACTGCACACTGAAGTCAAGCTACTGAAGTGTTTCTGAAAGTACAGGGAGTGTTACTTCCTTTCCAAAGCTGTTATGTGTCAGGAAAGATCATAATCAGATCATATCTCAGGCACAGGTAAGAAAGATGGCAGAGTTAACACATCCAATCCTTTTCACATGCAAGCACACACCCTGAAATAAGCCAAAAATGCTAATTGTGTTTATTGCACTATACTATAAACAGCAATTACGAAGCTAAAGAAAGTAACAAAGCATCCCTGCCTAAAGGGTCTTCTCCAGGCTATCATGTATCTGAAAAAAGATAAACACAGAAGCTTGAGACATAGTCAAAGAAAAGCTCTCCCCAGATACAAAGTCCAATACTGTGCCCTAATATGCAAGAGTATTTCACTCTCCAGGGCAGAATGGCTTTCTAGGACATTTTACATCCCAGATCCAGAGCAGCCCCCTAAAAGCACTTTGGGAGGCAGCAGACAGATACACAGCGTTCAGCTCCAGTGGCACGGGAGGGTTTCACAGTCCCTGCCTGCAGTCACAACAGCTCCAAAGGAAAGGGGCATGGCTCTTCTCACCTCAGAAGAGGAGCCCTGCAGCAGAAAGCCTACAGACCCACCAGCCACCTCCCTCTACCCCAAACCCAAAGTATACCAAGGAAGAGGACAGCACTTTGAGATCCTGAGGTCAGCATGCCACTGTGTAGAGTCAGCTCATAAGAGATGCCAAGAACAGGGCTGCATCTTGAACCCACCTTTTGCAAAGAAGCAGAAAGGAGGTTTCTCCATCCACACTCTAAGACAGAAACCTGTCCTTCAAAAACCTGAAGTGTTTCATGTACAAGGCACAGCCTGCATTCTCCATGCAGCAGAGCAGGACTTGGTGCTCTCCAGTAAGACAGGCTGGTGATTTCCTCCCTGCCACTCCCACTGGGATCCAAGTCAGCTGAGGTCTTGCAGGAGCAGTGCCCTAAATCTCCAGACTATCCTGCGTGAGGTGGAGAGATCCTCTCAGCTCCTGCAGCAGAAATGAGCCTGCCTTGCTGAACAGACACTGGTTAAAAAGCAGAGAAGGAATGGGGAGCAGAGGCTTTTCCTGTCTGCAGAGACACTGCCCAGGGAGGAAATNGCAGAGAAGGAATGGGGAGCAGAGCCTTTTCCTGTCTGCCCAGGGAGGAAAAGCCACTGGTCCCAGCTCTGAGAACAACTGGTCCAAAACACAAGCTCATTACTGCACCTGAGGACAGGCAATGAATCCTGGACTCTCCTACCTCATCTCCAACCACCCTTCAAAAGAAGGAAGCAGCAAAGACGTCCAATCCCATGGACATGCATTTGGTGAGTTTCAAGAGTGCCCCAAGGAGCTTCAGCAGAAGAACACCCAGTTTCTACATTTAGGTTTGAACTACATACAGAGCTGGCCACTGCTTGCAAGACAAGGACTTTCCTAGTCATGGTGAGCAAAAGAGAAAGGTAACAAAGAGTTGTTAAAGCAGGGCACTGAGATTTAGGGGCCCTTCTTTCTACTGCCTGTTCTGACACCACATTAAACACTCCTCTACCAAAAAAAGCACAGTAAAACCCTTTCTTGACATCACAGGAACACTTAAGACTAAATTAATTGATTCAGGGCCTTGGCCTTCTTGCAAATCCAGTGAAAGACAAAATACTTACAAGATAAAACTATCTTGTATGTAAACACATGAACAACAGATGACATTTTTAAAAATCAGACCTTTTTCCTTGTGCACTCAATACTACTATATTTTTCCTTGTTCTGTGCAAAGCATACAAGCTTAGAAGCAAAACAAAGTCTTCTCCCACACTTGATGTTACACTGGCAGTGCCAGATGCCTTGTTGCCCATCTTCCCACACCCGGGGATGTTCCATCAGTACCCCACTGTTCCCATCCACTCCACATCATGCTCAAATTAAGGAAAACAGTTTATCAGTGTTATTTGCTCTTCCCAGTTTTTGGGCTGCTGAGGAGGTGCCACAAACATGCAACTTTTCCGTTTGCATGTCCCAAGGACTGGCTCTGCACACTGGTGCCTGAAGAACAAGCACATTGCAAAAGCATTATGTTTCCAGTGGCAAGATGGATGGGAAAAGTGCCAGCCACTTGCTAGAACCCTTTTGTCATGCCAATTGCTGGCTGCTATGAGGATGTACTTTAGATACCTCCTTAGAAAAGAGCTCTGCATCTCATCCTTCCAGATGGAGGAGGAATGATTCATACACACATAAGCATGCTAGAATGATGGCTGAAGAGAAAACATTTTCTTTATGTTTTCTGTTTTGCATTACAGGCATGCTCAGGGCCTTAATCACAGAAGAAAAAAAAAAAAAAAGTACTGAAGATGATGACACTTTGTGCCCCAAAGAATGCTTGTGCAAAACCCCAACGCTCCTTCTCCCTGGTCATGTCAAGCCTCATACTGCATGCACACACCTCACACACCCTGCTCTCCCATTTTCACAGCATTTCTCTGCACAGAACATGACAGAATAACTCCACTTACAAAGCCACCACATCACACAATCACAAATACAGGGGAAAGGATCCAAGAAAGAGATCAGGAGTTGGGAGCTCTAAACTGACCACAGACTGACTTGCAATGCAGAAGAAAAGCAAAAGGATCTCTTTCTTTCCCAGACACACCAGGTGCCCTTTTCTTTCCTGGAGGCCAGTGCAGGCATCCTCCTCCCCATCTTACCTGCACAGCACCTCTGCCACACTGTTCTCAAGGGCCCTGCATCCTGTGCTCTGCTTCTCAGCACTCAATTCCCACCCATTTACTTTCCTCTGGCCTCTCTGATTTGTGAAGTCCTTGGAGCAGAAATTATCTGTAAGCACCTGGAAAGTACCTGAAATATCCCGGGTTCTACTCCAAATAAATAAACAAACAGCAGTGCACAGTCTGTGTATTAAGCCAACCATCTAACAGTCATTTCTGACATCAAAACTTAGGACTGTAGCTTCTTCCTACAGGTAGTGGCAGTAAATCCACACTTTGGGGTACATCTGTGGACCAGGAAAACCTTCAGATGTGCTTTCTCTGCTACTCACCTCCCTCTTTCCTCCATCACATTATCCATTTCTGGAATCCATGTGTCAATTTTATTATAAATTATTTTAATCAGGGTTTGTGGCATGGCAGAAATCCAGCATAACTTTCAGAAATATACATACACACTGGCTATACAGCTTCTTTATTTCATAGGAGCCTTTCAAAGAGCCTGGTACAGAGTCTGGGAGGATTTGGCATCCTTTTTCAGCAGCACCCCTGTGGTGGTGCCCCTTTCCTAAAGGGTGCTAGATGTATTCACCTACACTATTTCCTCTCTTTGTAAAAATCTCTCATTAAAGCCAGGAAAAAGTGTTCAAGCAGGAATTTTTCCTCTGCTGTTTTTCAGGTTGAAGTAGTGTGGCTTAGGGGTGGCAAAGGGGCTAAAGAGAATATCTGAGGTCCAATGCAGACCTTCTTTCCCACTCCTTCCTCTTCTGAATGGGAAGATGTAAGATAGGCTGGGTAATTGCTCCAGCTCCCTCAGAATCAGGGTTCAAGTGGGAAAGAAAGGCAAAGGAAAAATAAAAAATAAACCAAAAACCACAGGAAAGCCCCAGCAATTACAAGGACTCTTAACTCTTCTTGGGCAAGGAGCACAGGCTACTTTAGTAGCTCTTGAAAAAATCCCTACACTTTGTTCCCTCACGTTGCAACAGTTCCAGAAGGAATCTGGATCTGTGGCTTTCCCATAAAACTAATAAGGAGGTTCTGAACCCCACACTGGGGAGGGGCAATAAAAAAACCCCACAACAACAAGCAATTTAAACACAGAGCACTACCATCCTGTTAAATAACACGTTAAGAACTCATCTGCAAGTCTGTCTTGGCCAATGAGGGACATCAGCCAGGAAGATACAGTAATACTCTCTAGCATGCAATTAGTCTCTGCTGTAAGCACTTTAACTCTGGATTTCTTGGATTATATTGTTGTTTGCAACAACTATTACTGTTGCTTTGTAGGAGTGATATCAAATCAAATTATGCTACCAGGACATTTGGGCAAGGGATTATCACAGCAAAGGAAATGGATTATCACAGCTGTTATTCTGAACAAGGATAAGAACAAGATGAGATATCATTTTGAACATGGCAGGAGGGACAGAAGAAAACTGTATCTGAGATTTACTTTTTTACCTCCTCCCTCTTTTAGATTTTTCAAGATAGGCATGCTACAAAAATCTGCCAATCTGAAAAGAGAGAAACTGCCTTTTCTAGAATTTGCTCTGAAATATCTGAACTAAAAATATTCCAAATCAAAGGACAGTTAAAACAGCCTCGTTGGATTGGCTGAATGCCTGTTCCTGGGCATTTTCCCACTGCATATCTGCCACTACTTCCTTCAGTTGACATCAGGCAACAACCATCACCACCACCAGGCCTAAAGACCTCAGCTCTGCTTTGAAAGTTTACTCTCACATTTGTTCCCTCTCATAGGAAGGAGGATGGCTCACCTTCCTTCAGTTGAGTAGGTCCAGCAAAGAACTGATGTGTTCCTTAAAAAAGTTTTAATAGTTTAAAGGTTCTCTGAAAAAGGCTGCCTTTATCCTTGCCTTTATTCATGATATCATTTTATACCTTAGTTCTCACACTGCATCTCAAAACAAGTACTAGCTTTTTTAACTTTACAAATCTTGCTTGATTTTTTTTTTTAACAGTATTTTGGTATCTTCAACACATGTACATACGCTTTTGGTGCATGGTACTCAAGAGACCCTGATTCTGACCTCAATTTGTTTGGCAACAGTCAAATATTCCAGACAGGATGAGGGAAAACACAGTAGCCTTAACACTCCTGTGATGCAGCTTGAGAGGTCATTAGTAGCTATTACATATTACAGAGGAGAAAAGACAAAACTAGAAAAGACAGCCAAAGAAAGAGAAGCAGAAAAAACAAACTAAACAAAAAGTGAGCTCTGCAAAGGATAGAAGAAGCAAAAAACCTGCTCTGCTACAGCACAGGGCACATGTGTGGAAGCTGATGACACCTGGGTATAATTTCTGGCTGTGGCCCTGACTCCTTCTAGATGACTGCACCGATTCGAGTCACACCTCCCTTCACGTTCTCCATCGGACTACAGGTCAGCAGTGGTAAACCTTTTCCTTGCAGAGGACACTAAATATTATTGGCATGACACACCTCAACATGGACCTCGTGATTCTATAGGCAAGCAGCAACATTGGTAGTTGATGAAGGCTAGAAGGAACAATAATAAATTGAAAAAAAATTTATCCGGCAAGAAGTGGAAGGAATCAAAACAACAACGAGAAAGGAATTCAGTAGGACAGAAAGTAGGAAAGCAGATGATGAAAAGGTTCTTAGAAGGAAACAAGCAAACAAACAAAAAAAGATAAAAGAGAAAAAGGCATTCACAGGAATATCTAACTTAATTTGACAGGTGGAAAATAGGGTGCATTTCTTTTTTTTTAGTAACAATATTGAAATTGGGTGATCCAACAAGCAGTATTTTATTTTGGCCCACAGAAAATACATGAATATAGACTTGTACATTTTTAAGGAAAAGACTTCAAGCTCTCAGTACACTTGTTTTAGTACAAGTACATTAGTAAAGAATTAATGCTTTAACCATATTAGCAGGGCTTTGACAAGACCAAAGAGTAACTACAATTCCTTCTCTATCTAGAACCTGCTTTTTCAGAGTCACAATCACTACAGTGATCTTGCAGTTGTGAGAGACTTTACCCTCGTTATTTCTTGGGATTCCTCCCTATTTCAAATGGCAGGAGCTAAAGAGGTTTTGTTCTGGTACAGCTGAAATCTCTTTATCCTTTTTTCTTTTTCCCCCCCTGTATTTCTGTGCTTTTTAACTGTCCTTAACTGGACACACATGGCCAATGCCAGATATGAAGTACTGTGGGTCACTACAGCTATGGGTAAATATTTTACAGAATTGGGAATTTAGTTGCAGATCACATTACTCCAACATCTCCACCCTTCCTGCCACTACACCTGCCTGTAATCATTAGAAAGCAGAGTGTCATTTCTAAGCTGTAGCTGAGCACTAAAAGCACCATGCTGGCCTTCCCTGGATCTACTTAATTAGAGATTAGCAGAAACAAAGCATAGGGAGACTATAAACATAATTTTGCCAGTTTATCAGCAAACAGCTTTGGGCTACCAAAGAGATAAGAGTGAGGCTGCTGTTTCATCTGTGCTGCCAGACCCATGAGTTTACCTTTGCTGGGACCACGCCTCCATCAGAATTCCCTCTGAAACATCAACATGCACCACAGTAATAATTTCCCAAGCTGCTGATCTTTAGTGTTGTCTGCATCATGCACCCAGCATTTTGGACTGTTTCTCTTCATACAAGAACATGCTCCACGAGCCTCGTGATATCCAAACTCCGTTACACAGGCTGCTCACATGTCACAGAGCAGATGCTCGCCGCAGCATCCTCGAAGAAGCCGCAGGTTTGGACCTTCTTAGCTCCAGAAAGTCCACCAAATTAGCATCCACCACAAAGGCAGAGAGGGGGTTCCCCAAACTGTACCTGAGCGTGAATAAACCATTTCATCAGGAGTCATAGCATACAGCTACATTAAAACAGAATAATCTGATGGTGAACTGAAGTTTCATTTCAATCGGGAAGAAGAGAAGAAAAAGCGAAGCCCTTGGATGAGAAGACAGCCGTTCCCATTCACAGCTCCTCCCAATTAAAATGTTTTATATAGATCATCAGAACCTAATGCATCGTACATGTTCCACAGCGTGCAACATAAGGCTGCTGGTCTGTCATGTCTCTGTAAGAGCTCAGTGTGATGAATGATCTGGGTACTTGTCTCTCTGGTAGAAAAGCAGGAGAAGCTTTGAGACAAAGAAATAAAGGCCAATGCATATTACAGATCTTGCAGTGCTTAATATCATTCCTCCTGATGCACACCTCTGAGAACAGTTAAGGTCACTATTTCTTTTTTATTTTGAATGTGGATTTCAGCATCAGTACCCTCCAAATCCTTGGGAGGACTTAATTTAAAGCAGAAACAGGAACATCAGGAACACAGAGCATTTGGGCTACAACAAACA
Organism: Ploceus nigricollis; assembly: GCA_013399945.1. Taxonomy (NCBI): domain Eukaryota; kingdom Metazoa; phylum Chordata; class Aves; order Passeriformes; family Ploceidae; genus Ploceus; species Ploceus nigricollis. Next base: position 117,660 of record VXBC01002562.1, on the reverse strand, counting down.
ATGCCACACCAGCATGTCATAAGAAAAACAAGTAACCTTCCCTTTTGCCTCTGCTGACAAACAGACACACGTGAAGCCACTTGCAGACCAGGATGTTAGTGTGATTTCTGGAAGACAATCTAATAAATAAACATTTAAAAGGGTTTAAAAAAAGCTAAACAAAACAAACCTGACTACTGATTGCCAGAACTGAAAAACCTGCCTTTCCAAATCAACTAATGGTTTGGCAAGCCTACATGAAAGGCAGACAAACAAATAGCATCTTTTCCTTTTAACAAGGAATCTGCAATAAGGAAAAGAAATCAGCATTTTATTGATTTCCATAATGCCATCTCTACAACTTAACAAACTCACTCAGCTGCTAATGCTAATTCACTGATGCTATGGAGCCTTCCCATATAATTATACACCCTCCACTCTGCTGAGCCCCAGGGCGCTGTTTCTAACTTTCCAGAGGACCACTGCACCAAAAGTAGAAACGAAAAAAAAATCTCTCTTTTATTACCCAAAGCAAAACTGCAGACCAAATTTTGCTTATTTAAATGGGAAGTTAGAGGGACTTGATTTTTAAGACAGGGAATAATCTGCCAGTCTGCATATATTTTCAGATGTGATATCATGACAACCAATTCCCATTTAAACTCTCCCTGCCTCTATTATTTTTCTTCCTAAGAGTACACAAGAATACAACATACAAATATTGCAACAATTTTGACTTCTAGGGAGAAATTCTAAAATCCTTCTCAGCTCAGAAGGGTTTCAAGAGGGTGATTCAGAATCAGACATGGAGACTTTTATGGATGTCACTACAATTAACAATGTAAAAAAATTATAAAATGTCAGCGTTGCTACAGGGATGTATATTTCAAAGATATTTTTATTAAGCTTTTGTTTTAAAAAGGCAACCCTGGAACACCTTCTAAACCAAATTTAAGGAAAATATCTTCTCCAAGTCTAAAATCAAAAACGTCCTAAATAACTAATGAAGTAAACTCTGCTATTTTTCTCCATTTCTCAAAAAAAATTCAAGCAGGCAGCTCCAGTATATTTTAGTGAGTGTTTCATTCAATTAGGGATGGCAGAATTTGGCCCAATTGATCCTAGTACTGTCTATCTGGAAAAAATGTAATGGAACTGTGCAGTGTTCCACCCTCCCCGAATGACTATACCTAGAGTCCCCTTTCCTGCTCCCCCTGTTTGCCCTGCCTTGATATTTCAGATCCAGCCATAGTCGGTTCACCACATCCATCAAGATTCAGTGTGCCATTTGAGCTAATATAACTTGATTTTGCTATGGTTTCCCATGCATATATTAACTTGGAATCGGTTAATCTATTTCCTCCAAGAATGGTGAAACGCGTGGATTTTTGTTCAACAAACAAACAAGTTGACAGTATCAATACAGAGTTGGAGAGCCTCTAAAAACAATCTAGTTTGCATAATTAATGTTAATTACAATAACATCTCAATCAGTGACACAAAGGCTTAGCAATGAACACAGTCATAGGAGGAAGTGAAAACATGAAACAAACATGCAGGGATCTTGTTCTGAAAGAGTATCAAACAAACTTTCAAGAGGTTTATAAATAAGTACAGAGAGGCAGAAGACAATTCTGCTTTGTTAGACATTTTCTTCACAGGCTGCTTAGCACAGAGCTTTCTTCTGAGACTGTAGTAAGACAGTGGATCTGAGCTATGGACACACCAGATAATATTATCTTTCTACAACATCACATCCAAGTCATTATCAACTGCTTTAAAGAAAACCAGCCGAGGGCCCGATCCTTCTGCCAGTGATTTCAATAGCAAACACTTTAACAACGCAATGGGAATGGGGTGGGGGCGCTTCTACAGACAGAGGGAAATTAGGAAAACAGCTCCAACTTGAACACCGCATATAGGTGTGGAATCCCGCAGGCGCAGAGGAATTTCAGGACAAGAGAATTCATTTTTCAACAATCTTTTTCCTACTTTCTGTAGCAACAAGGGAAAGCTAAACGCACAGAAAACTTACCT
>VXBC01002562.1:6397-113601 GCA_013399945.1 Ploceus nigricollis | reverse complement strand
GGGGCTGGAAGTGGGAAGCTGCGGGTTGCCTGTGTTTGACAGGTGTCACGGCTCGAGGTCTCGGTTGTTTTTTTTAATTCTGGCAGATTTTTAGAGAACAAAGCACATCCCAGGGTCCGGCACGGTGCCAGAATTTGACCAGGTGAATGAAAATAAAAAAAAGAGAGCGATAGCACCGGCAGCGCAGCTCCTCTGTCCTGCTGCTGGGGGGGAACTGACAGGTAGGAGCAGCGTCAGTGGTGTAAAAAAGCCATTAAAAACAGTAAAACAGCTCTTATCACAAATTATTAATATTGGAGGAATTTATTTTGGGCTCGAGGAGGAAGTAATGCCCAGTAGGAGTTTCCAGCAAATACTGGAACCTTACCAGCATTTTAATCCCCGTGAAGGAAATGAGATACTCAAATTGTGTTTCACCTCTTCTTCTCTATGTACAGTACAAACTCTGGTACTAAGACCTGCTTTTTTCACAGTAAAAGCACAAAACAGCTGATGGACTTCTGTAAGATAATGAGGTAACAGAATAAGGGACTACATTGGTGTTTCCACAGGCTGAAAAAACACAATTTTGTTTGCTTTAAAAACTTGTTCCATCAACAGACTGCTATAAATACAGATTTTTTTTTCTTATTTTGACATCCACAGTAATTGAAGAGCTGAAAAAATGGTAACCTGCAATAATTTGTTCATGTTTTTTCACTTCAGAAATGGTGGGACTAATTACAGTATTTTCCTGCTTGCTTTTGTTGAAATCCAATGGAGTTGGAGGGGAGATTTCACAGTTCCTCATTTGAAGCAGGGATTGTTAAACCATACACCAAAAAGGGCTCTCAGATTTGTGTCTCAGCACCTAAGGCCCCATTCTGCCATCCTTGCCATAGTGTCTCACAAGAAATCCAGGATGGACAGTACACAAATTGCTCTAATATGGAAGGGGAAAAAAATAAGACCATTAAAGCCATCCTGTCAGAATGAAAAAAAGATGGTGGGGGTAAGATTTTCTTTTCAGCTAATCATTGGGAATAATGAAGGATGTTTATAAGTGACTCCCATCTTTGAATTGGTAGCAAAAGCAGAGAATTTAGGATCTGTCATCGTTGTTCCCCCTCCCTTGCCATTAGCAAGAGGTTAAAATGCTTGCAGTGTTCTGCAGCCTTCAGCAGTGCTCACACTGACTCATGCTTGGAGACTTCTGAAGGCTGCACTGAAGAGGGCTTTGCGTCAGGTCCTGTGCAATCTGGCAAACAGAATGAACAGAGCATTCACCATTCAATGATAGATGAAAATATACATATATATATATATACACACACCCCTCTTCAAAGAGCTGAAAAGGGTGGGAATCTCAGGGCAGACAATTGTCTCTTTGTAGCTGTACCTGCTTTAGCAGCAACAATCTGACAGAATTGAGACAGAAATTGAGCTTGTGAGCTTGGGCACGCTTGCTTGTGGCTGGTGAAAGTCCATAAGCAATCATCCCCTGCTGCTGTGCAGCCTTCCACGGGGGCTTTGCACACACTTCCAGAGACAGCAGCTCAGGGAATATTTCATATCATCACAGCACTGCAGCTTTCCCAATGTGCAGCAGGGTTTTTTCAGGGCCAGCGCTGGCAGGGAAGCAGCTGTATGAAAGCTTTTACTTTTAAAGTCTCAATTTCACAGCTACAGAGAAAAGTTTGAACACACAGCCTGGCCTGCCAAAGGTGATTTCTCTCTGAGGTGGTTTGGTTTGGTTGTTGAGGATTGTGCTTGCTTCAGCTGAATGGAGCTCAGCTGCTCCTCAGTTAGACTGGGCTTAGAAGTTACAGCATTCCTACCAAGCTGCTTCAGGAGTGCTCACAGGCAAGGATCAGCTCTGCAGGGATAGTTGGTGTCCCAGCTTGGAGATGCATCAGCTCTCCCCCTGTAATTTGTGTGTGGGGTAAAACTGCAGGAAGTGTGTCATGGGTTTGGCTCTGGCTTCTCCTGAGAGAACCAAACCACAAAACACAGAGCAAAAGGAGCTCGGTCTGCTCGAGGTGTGCAGTGTGCCTGTGGCTGAGGTGGGTCCCAGGGGCTTGATGCAGCTCTTCCACCCTTGTGAGCAGGGAGTGATTCCCCTGAAGTTTGAAGTTTCAAAGCCTGAATCAATTCAGGGTCTGGCACGATGGCCTGATCCCTCCTTGCTCACCTCCATGCACATCCCAAGCAGTCAGAAATCTTTGATCCCATGCAGGTGCCCTGCTGACATAAACTTCACTTTCAACTGCATCTTCTAGGGAGCATCAGAAAGTGTGTATCATGTTGAGGGGAGCAGTTGCTAAAAATATTTGTTATTCTGAGCATAATTGAGATTATTTTGTTGATAGTTTCACACAAAGACCTTTGGAGCCTGGCTTTTTCACTGCACCACAGCTGTTTACAAAATAAGATTGTTTAGTTAGCTATTGACCTTAGGGAATACCTTTAAAAACCTGCAAATAGTCACTTTTAAGTGAATAGAAGCAGTGAATTTCCTTCATCTATGTTTACTTTTTGAACACATTCCCATCAATTAGATTAGTGGCTAGAAATGTTTATGGAAAGATTTTTAAGCCCATTTTAGAGGGTATTCATGGAAAGCAAAATTTTATCTCAAAAACACAGTCATCTTACCAGGTGTTAATTTATATTCTGGGAATGCAAACCAGTATTACGTGTCTGATTTGTTCAGGATTTGTAGCTCTGCTGTTTATCCAGTCTTGCCTTCTTTTCTGCCATGCTGATTCCTAGTCCTCTGCTGTGCTAGGCACGGAGAACTGAACATTTTATTTGTTCACTTCACACCTTCTGCATTTCCCTCTTGAACAGAGGGCTTCTTTCTTGAGCAACAGTGAAACTAAACCGCTATCACAAAGCAAACTTGGGGCCCTGGAATATAAAACCACTCCCTGCAATATTTAAATTCCTTTGAAAACCATCCTCTGCCACAGGCCTATAAACATTGTCCAGCTGCAATGAGTTTATAGATTCTTGGAAACCATCTGTATTTAGCAAAGAAATAACAATACTGTGTGCTGAAACAGAGATAATTGCCATTTTATACATTTCATTTAGATATTGGGTGCTTCTGACCCTTTCTCTGTGAAGTAGAACTGGGAACAAAGGTATACCAGTGTAATATGCCTGCTTTTTTAAAATTACATTCATCTCTCTAAATAGTTACATGAAAAGTATTACAGGGTTTATTACAGGACAAACAGTTTGTGTTGTTTGACAGATTGAGATTCAAGTTTAATGTCATTACTACCATCACATAATCATGCTCATGTGCATTCTTCAGAAGTTTAGCATCACATTCCCAATCCCTTTTGCTTTGCAAATGACCAGGAGAGAAGATCCAGAGCTCTTGTTGCAAGAAAACAGACCCTCCTTTATCTAAAGACAAAAAAATCTGTAATGTTTTATCCCTAAATCATGCCATTTATACACATTTGTAAGCTGCTCTTCCCCTTGGACTGTATTCTTCTATTGGTTGTAATATTTTCAGCTGTCCAGTGTCTGTCTCCCCACAGAGCACTGCCAAACACCAACTTCTCCCATAACTTTAAAACTCAAATTACTTCACTATTATCTTGTGAATTCTTCTGCTCATGCAGCTTTATTGCCTGGTTTACAAACATTTACAACCTAATCCATGAATGCGTAACACACTGAGTTGCTTGTATTATTCCACTAGCAGAAGCCACATGACATTTACTGTATTAAAATACAACAGTGTTAAGTCCAAAGTTTGAACTGCAGTTTAAATGTGGAGTTTGTGCCCTGCACATTTATTGTAGAAATTAGCAGAACTTTCATGTAGGGCTCTGAAATGCCTCATGGGTGCTTGTGTGCAAACTTCCCCAGCCGTGTGTGCCACCTGCAGCATCTCAGCATCACCAGTTGTCATCTGACTGCAGCCCATCCAAGGCAGAGCCTGTGTGGTTCTTCCTGCTTAGGAATGGAGTGGCACAACTGCAGCACTGGCACAAATGCCATAAATGATAGCAGTGAATCAAGCACATTCCTCTGTCGAGTGCCAAGGGTCAGGTACTTGTAGCAGGGTTGCTTTTGTGTGATCCATGAGAACAAGATTTACTTCTAGGAAACCCCTGGTGAGAAAATTTCACACACAAAAATCAGAGGAAACAAAGCTGCATGTGGACCAGGATGCTGAATTCAAGAGTGAGTTACATCTTACGAGGTTTTTGTCCAGCTCAAGTTGGAAGTCCCTCAAAATCAGGATTTTATTGTAGGAGAACTACCAGACATTTATTGTGAGTCATGACCACCTTACACATTGGTGCTGGCAGAAAATGAGGTATAAATGAAAGGAACAATTCTAGTCATATGGCAAAAATGCTTTTACATTTTAATTGTGCTGCAGAAAGGTCAAGGTTGGATCTTTGTCAGTGGAGAGATAATTTGCTTTTATGGTTTATGAATGTGCTTCTCCAAAACCGAAGAAGTAGGAACTAAGGAATAAATCAAAATTTTCCTGTGCAGGCTGTTGCTTCTGATCTGCTTTTAAAACAACCTTCAGAGGCATCCTGAAATTTTACTGGCTTGTGCCACATTTCCAGGGTGACCATGCAGTTCTCAGGGCTAGAGCATCTCCCAGTTGAGAAGGATGTGACAATGAAGTGTCCCGGCTGTCGTTTGTGGCAAGGGGAATCCGTATGTACTGATTTGCCTCTGAGAAATGTTCTGTAGGCTTTCAGCTCTGCAGAGAAGTCATGTGAGGAGAGGGGTCAACGGGGTACATGGCTCTTCAGTACCACACCATGCACCTTCCAGCATGGTCAGATGAGAAGGGTTCTTTCCCTTTGCCAGGACACACTTCCCATCCCCTTGTTTTTGACCATTGGCAGCCTGCTGTCTGTTTGGCAGACACAGCAAACACAGTTCTGTGAAACCTCTAAAGGAGCTGCATAGAAGGAATAAGAATTTCCTTTCTCTTACCCAGTTTTCAGTCCCACACATCCCACATGACCTGGTCATGACACAGCTGTGAGTAAGACACCTACAGCATGAGTCTCATTCACATCAAGGTTTAGAAATGGGATCAGAAAGTTACAAAGGGACAAGCTTGTCAAGAAAAAGTAGAATGCTCTTGGTTCTGCGGCCAAATGTTAAGCACCATGCCCAGGTTCAAGTGAATTTCCTGTATCTTCATTTTGATGAGCTACAGAATCACAGAACGGGTCAGATTGGAGAGGACCACAGCGATCTGCTCCAACCTCCCTGCTCAGGCAGGGCCATCCCAGAGCACACAGCACAGGAATGTGTCCAGATGGTTCCTGACTATCCCCAGCGAGGGAGACTCCACAGCCTCTCTGGGCAATCTGTCCCAGTGCTGGGGCCCTGCACAGGGAAGTTCTTCCTCACGTTCAGGTGGAACTTCCTGAGCCTCAGCTCCTGCCCCTTGCCTCTCGTGCCATGGCCCGGCGCCCCGAGCAGAGCCTGGCCCCTGCTCTGGCCCCTCCCTGCAGGCACTGACAGGCACTGAGGAGGTTCCTCTCAGTTCTCTTCTCCAGGCTGAACAGGCCCAGCTCCCCCAGCCTCTCCTCACAACTGAGGGGCTCCAGTCCCTTCAGCAGCTTTGTTTCTGCTGGACCAGAAGCTGGACCAGGAACTCAATGTCTCTTATACTGAGGAGCCCAGAACTGGACATGGTAAATACTACAAATAATAATAAATTTGAAAAGCATAATGCATTAACTTTGGGACCAGCTGTTTGCAGCTGGGTGTGCCATTCCTCTCTGAAGAGAAGGACCCTGGCCCTGTTATTTGTCTGCGAGCCTCAGCCCCCTGGGGATGTGCCTGGACATCCTGCCCTGCAGTGAGAGAGAGCCCTGGAGCCTGCAAGCCCACAGAGATAAGCGTGGAGCAGGGTGCCATACAAAAACTGAGAGATAAAGTGATTTACTTAAGGATAAGACTGAGAAGACACCCCACCCCTTGATTGCTTTAGCCCTGAAGTGCTGATGGAGCTGCAAGGAATGGAGCCTCTCAGGTGGGGCAATGGTTAATTCACTGAGAAAGCAGAAGACTAGCTTGCTCCAGATTTAATTCCCACAGTCGTCCTCTCTTACCTCTGTTGTAAACCTGAGGGCCTGCATGCAGACAGGAGTGTTTCTGTTAGAAATGCTTCTGACAATAAATATTGTGAAAATCAGCACTGTTTTGTTAAAAAAAGAATAGATGTGCGCCTCCAGTGACCTCTATTTTTCACTTCACTGAAGTGATTATAGATGGCTTTACTTCTCCATCAGTGCCTTTGCTGTGGACACTAGGCATTGTTTTTACCTCACTGCCTGTATCCAGGTGTACTGAACTTTTTACTCGCATTTCCAAATGCCTCCTCTGCCCCAAACTGGAGCAGACTGTGCTTTTGCAGCAGCAGCACTTTAAAAGCTATTGCTGTGCTTATCCATGCTGATGGAGCACCCAGGGTTGATGTGTAGGTACAACTTCCATCCACAACTCTGCTGAGTCCTCACTGACTCACCCACCAGCACAGGAACAGGGCAGGGGCTGGAGGGACGTGGGTGACAAGGGTGGGGACCGTGGGTTTGTCCTTCAGAGGGTGAACGTGGGGGCTGAAGCCTGGCCCTGCAGTCAGGAGAGCATCAGATGTCACGGGCCAAAGTAAGGGTCAGGGCTCAGCCTGGGTGTTTGAGAGAGACACACAGGGAAGCTCCTGGCAGGAACTGGGGACATCTGCCAAGCTCAGTAAAGAGGTCTCCCCGTCCCTGGTGTGTATCCAGCCCTGCTGAGGAACAGCCAAGCCAATGCCAGGAACTGGAAAGTGAAACTGCGCAGAGAGAGAGGGGGAAAAAAAACCGGCAAAACGGGAAAGAAATCCAGGCTGAAAAGGAGGAAAGAACACCAGAGTGAAAGGCTGGCATGCTGGAAATAATTTGTTCAGACTGAATCCACTAGCGGAGGGGCAGAAATTTTGCTGTGCTTGGGAATGTCGCGCTTGGACTCGCTGGTTCACTGACAGCGTTTCTTTTGCTTCCCCCCCGTGCTGAGCTACAGCCAGCGAGCGAGATGGAGGGAGGGAGGAACAGCGAGGCCAAGAGCTTTCTGCGGTCGGTGGGGGCCTATAAATAGCCCGTGAAGTCTTCTAATACCAATCGGGTGCGTCAGCAGGGCCCTCCCCGGCCCCGCTCCGCCGCAGCCGTGCCGGCGGGAGCGGGAGCTGCGGCGGCAGCCGAGCCGAGCAGAGCAGCTGGGCTTGGCAGGGACGGAGCCGGAGAGGGGCCGGGAGGTGCAGAGGGGGCTGAGCGCTGCCTGCCGCAGTCAGGCTCGGGCAGTAAAGGGGGGGAATGATCCACGAGTCCCTGCGAGCCGCCTTGCCTCGCCCCAGTGTTGCAAAGAGCGTTCTGGTTCCTGCTCTTGCGACTGCCCGGCTGGCGCTGATAAATGCTCCTTACTGGGATAAATGGCTCTTCAAGGTGTGTGGCTCCTCCTGACTTGGACGTTGGGAGGATTTCTGAAGTCCTGCTGTGCTGTTTGCTCCCCCACCTCCCTCCTCCTCTCCCCGTAGTGAAAGGTCAGAGGAGGAAGACGAGGAGCTGAAGGTGGGCAGGATGCACAGGCTGGTTCAGCCATCCCTCCTCTGCAGGTTCGAATGCTGCTCTCAAAGCTGACTGAAGGTGAAACTCTCAGGGATGCTAGTGAGCATTTCTAGCCCAAATTTCCCATCGCTGTCACCATCCCACCACTGGAGATAACCCTCCCGTAAATAAAGCTGTGGCTCCTGCCTGGTACTTTTAAACCATTGCTGTCTAATCCAGATTTCAGGACTAGAATGATAGAGGACCTGGCCTTGGCTTTCCTGAGCTCCTGCTCTCAGCCCTGTAGTAGCAAGCTGTGGTAAAGCAGTTCTTCCACAGAACTTGTATCTAAGACAGTATAAAATGCTTACATAATCATGGGGATGAATTTTTATACTGACTAAAATGAGACTCCAGTTATTCCCCTCCCCTTTTTATTTGTTTGTTTGTTTGTTTTTTGCAACAATGCTGTGTTTTCTGAGCATCTTCATACCCATCATTTCTCCATCTCTTTTGTATTCCTTAATTCCTCCTTGGAAGGTTTGGCAACTTGGAGGCAATTTGATGTATATTTGAAGGAGCCCAGTTAATGGAGTTCTCCTTACCTTTTCTTAACTTCCTAAATTTCAGAGACCCACAATGCCACTGATAAAAGGATGAGGATGGACTAGCCAAATCTCACTGCTTTCCACCCACTTCCAAAATAAATTTTTAATTATGGGACATTGTTGAAGTTGCTCACAACAATCCAATGGAAACAAGCAGAGTAACCTGCTGACAAATTCTTCTTATGTGGGTCCATTTGCTAAAAATCAACTTGTTAAGCAGAAGATGCCAGGTCACAGGCAGGCAGACACAGGTCTTTCTGATCAGCCAATGCCTTGAGATGTGCCCCTTTCCAAGTAAGGTGGTAATTTCTCCCAGATTTGGGCCTTTCCATGGGGCCCACAAATGCCACATCAATGTCAAGTGGAGGAACCATCTCTCCGTGACATCACACTGCACCCAGCAACTTGAGATCCCTTCAGGCATCCTCATTTCCTAAATTCCCTGAAGATGGGGAGGCTCTGGAGCACTGTGGAGCTGGCTAAGAGCAGCCTCTGCAGGAGGAGGTGCAGTTTTCTGTGGCTATTTCAGAAGCCAGCAGGTTTACCAGTGTGACTTTATGGTGCTTGTATCCCCATTTGTCTGTTTAGCCCAGAAATAAGTTTGGCACCTTTAAGATTGGTTCTGAGAGTGAAGGGAGGGAGAGAAGAAGTGCAGAGTTTGTTATCAGAAGCTGCGTTTGCTCTCCTGCATCCTTCTCCTGGGCTGTGCAGTCTGCGGACGGACAGACGGCAGGACAGAGCTCTCCTTTGCTATTAGTTAGTTTTCTCTAANTTTCTAACTGAGGCAGAGAAGTTCCCTGGTCTGTGGGTTTTCTTTTTCATGGAACTGTTCAAACCTGCTCTGGACTGAACACAAGAAGAGCAGTGGCAGCTCCACCTGTGGCCCACCAGGCTGAGCCTGGGCCCTGGCATTTCCAGCACCAGAGGCACTGATAAGAGACTGAGTGAGTGAGCCACAGCCCATGGAAAGGACTTTCTGAGTTTGTCATCTCTTCAGAGCAGCAAGAGGTTTTATTGTTTAGTATTGTTCATTTTTCTGGTGAATGCTTTGCCTGTTAAATAAACAGTTTTTTCCACTTTTCTCCAAGGAAATCTTTTCCTGAACCAGTTGGGCAAGGGGCCACTTGAATCTGCTTTCTAGAGAAACCCCTTTGGAGGTTTTCTCCCAGATTTGCCCTAAACCAGGACAACCAGTACAAACCCAGCACAAAAAGGAGAGGATGAGGTTGTGGTTAATCTTTTTGGTATCAGTGGAGATCAGTGGCACATAAGGAACAGCCCGTGGTGGGCTTTGCTGTGTCAGGAGACACTGCAGTGCTTGCAGTAAGTGATAAAATGTCACTGAGAGAGAGCAGGACCATCTCCACATAGGAACAGGTTGCTTGAAGATGGGTCACTCCAAGCATCACTGTTTTCTGTGTCTGAAAGCTTTAGAACACTTATTCTTGAGAGCATTTTAAAAGGATGGATGCAGAAAGAACTAGTAATCCTGCCTCCCCCTCCAAAAAAAACCTCCCTAAAATCCAGTGAATAAAATACTTTATATCAAGCTTCTGTCTAGTCTGACTTTTAAGAGGAGACAGTGGAGTTGGAAACAATCAATAAATAACTATAACAATATTATCTCATCTAAAATGTAAATATAATAAATTGTGCACTGAATGTTTGAGCCAGGCTCACCCTTGGATGTGCTCTTCTCTTTCCCTTTCCACCCAAGCCATGTTCTCTACAGGTTGCAAGAGCCTGGGGTGGACACAGTTGTGACCTGCCCTGTTTTCTCCACACCAGACAAGTCCCACTGCTGAGGATGTGATGTCCTGCTGTCACTCCATCATGCCAGAAGTGACTCCATCCTTCTGCTTTCCCGGCTCTGCCTGCTTTCAGCAAAACACCACCGGAGCAGGAGCAGCCTCCCCAGGCAGACCTGTCTCAGCCCACAGGAAACCTCAAACCCTGTTTCCCCATCTCACAACAGCCACCTCCACCTCTTTATTAATCTCAATAAATTTGGGTATGTATATTTTTTTCACAGGGAAAAATAAAATGTGACTTAAAAGAGGTTTAAATTTATTTTTTTTCCCTAACAGTGAGGTCCCTGCTGACAACAGGATGATACCAGCTGGGATCTACCTTTCTGATCTGAAATCAGGAGGATTACTCACATGTCCAAAAATAAGCCCATGCTGAAATTCCCTTGTTGGATTAAGATCTAAGCCCTGCAATTGTCACTTTTCCCACCAGTGTCAGTGACTTAACTAAATATACTGTGCACATTGCTGCCTGACATTCCCAGATTGTTTCTCTTTCCCCTTTCAATGGAACTTCTCTATGTTTGTATAAGTTTATTTTACTTTTTGGTTGCTTGCTTGTTCTTTTCACCGATTCATCACCTTTCCTGCTACATTCCTTTTGCCAGCCATATATGATCTCCCATTCTGGCCTTTCCATTTCTTCTCCAAGGTTTGCCACCCACTGCTTCAAACCTGGGAGAAGATATCCAAACTACAAATTTCTGCAAGAAAGGGTAGAAGTGTTCCCAGGGTTGGGCCAGTTTGCTGCTAGGGACACTCTGATGTCTAATAAGAGTTGTGCTGACACAAAGTCATTTCCAGGTGGCACGCAGCCTTTTAGATCATTCTGATTTAAAAAGTGGACTCATGGTTTAGTCACATGTAGACAAGCCAACTAGGAGCAGACATGGGGAAAAGGCAAGGACTTCATGTGAGTCCAGCATTTCATTCTGTGCTTTGAAATAAAAAAGTTCACAAACAAGTTTTTAAGCTCTTAAAGTTGCATGGAGTTGACAGCACCCATGTGTGAGGAGAACATTAAACACTCTTGAAGAACAATTACCTCTACACCTGCTTTACCTGGGTGCAAACCTGCTCACACAGGAGAAGTGAAGTCACAAACATCATTTCTCTTAATGCAGTGTAATATGCTTACAATAAATACCCCTCTCTGTCCAGAAGGAAGTCATTTTCCCTCTCTAAGCTGTTTTTTTTTCCTCTTGGCCTTCCTCACACTGCATTGATCAGTGTCTCAAAGAGGCCTTAAATTGAGAATTTTCCTAATGCACAGTGTGTGCAAGATTAAGCTTTTTTCAAGGATTTGCTGGTACCAAAGAAATATATTTCACAATAAGAAGAACAATTGCCACTCTAAATATCAAAGCACAATGATACACACTTTGTAGTTCTGCTCCAAAGAACACTTTTGTTTCAAATTCCCTCTTTTCAGGAGCTGCTTCTTCTGCAATTTCTCACTGTTGTTAAGTAGCCCAAAGGGGGATTTTGTGCATGTGCCTGTGTGCATGGGAAGTTTGGCATAATTCATTCAGGATATTGAGGTAATGGGGTTATTGTAAGCATGAAACGAGCTGATTTTCATGCCTTTTGGAAGCTGTTCTCCTGTTTGCCTAATTTCAAACTGTTTCCCTTTTGAAGGGTTACTCCTGTAAGCTGCAGCTGATGTGGCTGGTCTGAAAAAAGCTGAGCAGCTGGGACTGGCCCTGACGTGGGCACCTGGCTCTTGTCCATCTCCTGGGGTAAATCCTGCCAGTGTGAGCACAAGCCATGGGTAGGGCCAAGGGAAACCACAGCCTGGAGTCTCCTCACTGACCACTCCATCACCTGGATGTCTCATGGGAACCCCCAAAACAGATGGGAGTGTCCTTCAAATCTGGGAGGTGCTGGAAGCAATCTTTCCAGGCTCATTGCCTCACTGGGCTGAGTGAACTGTCATTTTTACCTGGCTTCACTCAGACCCTCATCTCCTCACCAGAAAGAGGAGACAAGCAGCAGCACCTGCTCTTACAAGTTACACATCCTGCAGTCCATCCCACCTCCCTCGTGTTAGTCCCATTAACCACAGGTTAGGTGCTTTGAGTGTATTTAGAGATCTGGAAGTGAATGATGCCTAAGATCCCACTGACAGCAGAGGAGGCTGGGTGCTGAATTGGTTTAGATGCTTTCAGACCTTCCCATCCCACAGCAAACTTCTGCCAAGCTCCTACTTGTATCTTTAGGGATGAAACTGGGAGGCTGACCCGTGAGCATGCACGCTGTGCTTATCTGCCTTTGCTGAAAGCCTTTGAAATCCTTTCCCTCAATTTGATAAGACAACAATTTACAAGTGATTTATGCCATATCCCAGTCCTTCTCATTGTTATCCTGAAAGTACAAGTGCAGTGTGCATGATTCTGATGATGATTTATAACACCCATAAACACTGCTGCTACCTCAGCCAAGCCCTGCACTCACCCCACAGCCCATATGATGCTGTTATTATGGATATGTCAAACACACATGACAAGGGACACTCAGGGATTTGGGGAGGCCAGACCCCCAAATTCCAGCGTGATGGGAGCTGCATGCTGTGCCAGGCAGAGGAGGGACAAAGGTTTTCCAAGGGAGGTTTCATGTCACCTCAGAGCTGTCCCCATGCTGCAGCTGGCAGGGGACCAGTGCACCTCCTGGCATCTCAGGATGGCTCTGATTTATTCCTGGCTCCAGTGTCCCATCCAGTGACATCCCCTATCTTCTGGCCACCTCCCACGAGCCCCACCCAAGCCTGGTTTTGGGCAGAGAAGTACAGATTACTTTGCTTATACTTGGCATATCTCGAGATCCCAGTTATAGAGGAGGCTGCAAGCTTTATGGCAGACAAAATATTTGTGTGATATGTGAATTAATCAATAAAACAGCTATTGGTAGTGAAGCTAAGCATGTCTGTCCCTGGCAGCTGAGAAGGTGCATTCCCACCCCCCGAAGCTTAGGAAACAAAAGAGATTCCCGCTGAAAATTCAGCTCCAAACTGTGAAATGACAACCAAAAGAAAGGCTTTTGTTTTCCATCTCCTTTTTTTTTTCTCTTGAACTGAACAGTACCTAACTGTTTAACATGCAGGGAAGGATTATTTATGTAGGGCTCTTGTGTAGGTAAAGCGCCACGTCCTTGGCCCTCTGCCCACGGAGCTCAGCGCGGGATCTCTTGTTACAAATTGCAGCTGTGTAACATAACAGGAAACGTGAGGCTTTAAGTTATTCCACTGGAAAGATTAATTATTTGGAAAATAGTTATGCAGCAGCTTTGTGTATTTTTGGAGCAAAGGTGACCAGCACCATCTTAAATTTAAAGAAAGAAAGTTGCTGGGAAAAGAAAAAGAGGAGCTCCGGGGAGTGAGAGAGTTTTGGGACAATTCTTAGTTTTTTTACAATAGTGTTTGAAATGTCTGCTATCCTGGAAGGAGCAAAGCTGAGCTCCACAAAGGACAGCCCTGGCAGGGTGAGGGTGAAGGAGGAAGGGGATCTGTTGGATTCAGCTGGGCCTTGACCCTTCCCACCCAAAATCTCATCCATCTACTTGGGAGGAAGGTCTGGGAATCCTGCAGACAGGGGAGACAGATGAAAGTGAATTTGGAGGCACAGGCCCAGCATGGAGGGTTGTGGTATCCCCTAAATATGCTGGAACACCTCCCAGTAAGACTGTGAGACCATCCTCTGGGGAGCCCCTTCCCTCCAGGCAAACACTCTTGAAAAGGCAAACATGATGACTGGAGGGGAATTTTTTCCCATGGGGCAGGTGATGGGATGACAAGTGATACCTCCTGCTCACCAAAGTAGTGTGGCCAGCAGGACCAGAGCAGTGACTGTCCCCCTGATGCAGCACAAGTGAGGCTGCACCTCAAACTATGTCTGTCTTCAGTTTTGGAGCCCTCGCTACAAGAAAGACATTGAGGTGCTGGAGCATGTCCAGAGAAGGTCAATAAAGCTGGGAAAGGGTCTGGAGAAGCTTCTGGGGAAGCACTGGAATAAGCTGCCTTAGGTGCTGGTGGAGTCACTCTCCCTGGAGGTATTTAAGAGACGTGTGGATGTGGCACCTGGGGACACGCTTTAGTGGTGGCCTTGGCTGTGCTGCCTTAATGATTGGACTCGATGACCTTAAAGCCCTGTTCCAACCTGAAGGAGCCCACAGCTCTGGGTCAGTCCCTCAGCCTTCCCTGGGCAGCTGTGAGCTTCTCCACAGAGCCAAGCTCCCAGGATTTTAATTTGCTCCTCTGCACGTGAGCCATCACCCCGGTTAAAGGAAACCTCTCCCAGACCCAGCTCGCTGCTGCACTGCCTGGGCACGGGTGACAGCCACGTCCTCCTCTGCAGATGCTTCCCAGGCACTTCAGAGAGCTCTGTGGCCAGAGCAAAACATCTCCCTGATTGGGATTCCTCTTTGATCCAAACGTGCTTAAATGCTGGAGCCCTCTGGAGGCGTGTGGTTTGGACAAAGAGCTGGTGGTTATTTTTAGGCAGCACAATGCACCTTTCAGTAAAGTTTTTCCACTCAGACACTTAATGCATGGCCATTTTGCAGGAGCAGCTATTCCAGAGCTAGCTTTGAGCTAACCTGGTCTCCTGGGGCTGTTGCCCACTGCAGTGACAGGGACCTGGTGGTCCCTCTCTGTTTGCTCAGCTAGAGCTGCTGAAATCAAAGGCCTGAGGGAGAAACCCTTCTGCATGAACATCTCAGTGGGTTTGGGGATGAAACTCATGAGAACTGTGATTTTTGGCCTGGCAGTTGTGCCCTTGGACCCCTCTCCTCTCCTGCAGGCAGAAGGAGCAGGCAAGAGGTGCCCCAGGAGCAACAAGAGGTAGAATCCAAACCATGTCCATCACCCCTCCTTCCATCAGCAGGCTGGGGAAGACTGTTTTCAAAGCAGCCCATTTTTCACAATCCCTCCTGGGAAAAGGACAATTAATAATAGAAAGAAGATGCATTCAAGGTGTAAATGTCTCCTAATTGATGCAGGACAGTTCATTATTTTTAATTTTTATGTTTCAGGTCCTGGCAAAGTAGAGCATCAGTTTAAGAAGGGGAGTAAAGAAAGTTTCCTATAAAATCAAGAATGTTTCCTACGTAAGTAGCAAACCAAACAGAGAGAGCAGTCTCTTAACTTTCCAAGTTTTTTATTTCTGCCTCATTAGCTGCTACCTCAGACTAACCAAAATCTCCATGTTTGTCTAATTTAAAACCCCATATTTTTGCAAAACTCTTCAAGCCACAGTAGTTTAGCTCTACCACAATAATTTGACATTCTACTATAGCAAATGTTACTGTATGAAACAAAACACTGTATATTTAAGGAAAAAAAAAAGAGGAGGAAATTATTTAATTTAATGTAGCAATTTCAATGCATTTGATAGAAGACAGGAGGCATATTTTTCACCAGCAAAAAAATAACACCAGTCAAAGGCCACTTTCTTCACTGCATTTGCACTTCATGTGGCTGTTGGCTCTTCTGTACCCATAAATGCACTCCCAAAGCAGACTCCACAAAATTCTTCTGCTCTGGGACCTGAGGAATCCCCCCCTGCCCCACAGCCCACATTCCCTGAGTGATGCCTGGACAAATCATCTCTGGTGTCACCATAGCACAAGTGAACTACAAGCCAGCTCTAAGCTGCCTTGCACATCACTGCATGCCACCAAGCTGTCAGAGACAGGACCATGGTCATTCAGATGGAAGGGTCTGGAGAACACCATCTGAGCTATAACTCCTGCTGGGAGAAATATCTCTTCTGGGGCACCAACTACAGGGACAACCCAGGGTGACAAAACTCCTTATTTGGGTTTTTCAGAGAACTGCTTGAAGTTGGCTGAGACAAACAGAAGGCAAAAGTGAGGTGTGTGGGGAAAAAGGTCAGTGCATAAACCTTTTCTGAGGAAAAAAGAAGCCACTGTGCCTAGCAGAAATGTGGTTAGGCCTGGGACTAGCAAAGGGTTCAGCTGAGAAACAAAGACAGCATAGATAAGCTGAGAAGCTTTCAAGAAAATCTTTTGGGCAAAGCAACCAATCTTCTACATTCAAAAGTCACCTGAAGACAGGAGGTGCCTGGAAGAGCAAGCTCTTGGTGCCAGCTCACTGTAACCTGATTGCACAACCAGAGAGTTTGGTTGACACAGTGGTCTTTGGAGTTTGCCAAAGAGCCAGATGTTCCTTGCCATGGGGGAATTGTCTTCCTCAGCCTGGCATCTGGTTCCTGTGGCTGCCCATAAAAGAAGGGACAGGCACATTGTGCAGAGGGGCAGGTGGCACATTGCAATGGCTTTGTCAAAGAATTACCAAGAAGAAGTATTACAACAATTTTTGGCTGGAACAATACAGATAAACACTGTGAACGAGTTCTGTGAATTAGGGAATCACTGAAATTAGTATTTATCTCTCGATGTTTCAGAGTGCTGGGCTTGGTGATTTCAGGAATGAAGGATTATTTGGCAATAAAGCCCTGTTTCTGGGGCTGTGCAAAGAGCAGATCCTTAAAGTGAGCAGGCAGGCAGGCTGTGAGTTATCCTGTGCCCACTCACACTGATTCATACCCTAAGGGTAGGACACCAGGCTCTTGCTAACCTTCCTGCAGGGCTGGGCATTTCAGAAACTACAAAAGAACAAGCGAAGGGCTTCAAAAATAAGACAGAAAAATAATGATTCTCTTCATACCCCATTGGAGCAATAAACAAAATGTTTATGTTAGAGGCTGTTGCAAATCTGGCATCTCAGTTATGTGCTGGGGTCAGACTGCTGCCTTCATCAAGCTCTGTGGGCTCCTTCCCTCGAGCAGGGCTGTTCTCCAGGTGAGAAAAGCAGTGTGAGCACAGGAACCAGGCTCCAGGTGCAAATCCCTTCCTGCTGGGGGAGGGTTACCTGTTGCAGAAGTTACACCAGGCTCAGTGCTCCCCACCCTGGCTCTGAGGGTTTCCAGCCAGTCCTTCCTACCTTTCCTTGGCTGCTGCTCCCCCACCATCCCACTTTGGGCCTTGCTGACCTCCCTGGAGCTCAGAAGAGGCAATGGGAATGTCTTATGGAGGGAAGTCTGGGAAAATCAGGAATGCTTCCTAAAACTCTGGCTTGTGTGACATCCATCTGCTCAGAGCACACACTGGAGGGTTGTTTCTTCTAAAGGGAAAGCTGTGGTAAACTCAGCTGCTGTGGCTCCATCACCATCTTTAACCTTTGGAGTTAATTGGCTGGGATGGAAGGATATTCACAGATAACTCCTGCATGCTGGGGCAGACCTCTGCATCCTACTGTAACACACCCTGGGCCTTTTTTATTTCCCCAGAGCTGCCAAGGGAGTAGGGAAGGGGTGTGAGAGGCACTGGGCATCCTGGGGATGCAGCTTGGACCACACGTGGTGGCCCTGCTCTGCTCCCCAGCAGAATCATGGTGGAGCCTGGGAGACATCTGAGCCACCAACACCAGCAATTAAGTGTAATTATCTAATTACAAAATTAAATTTAAAGAAAGGAAGTTGCTGGGAAAAGAAAAAGAAAAAGGGGAGTGAGAGAGTTTTGGGACAATTTTTAATTTTTCCGTGTGTTATATGGAAACACAGTCCTGCCATGAGTGCTGATGTTCAGAGCTAAACACAGAGCTGGGTGGGGACAGAAAAGTCAACTCTCTTTGAATTTTTTATTATTTTTTTTCATTTTCATGCCCACTGTTACAGAGCTGAGCCTTAGGGGATAGATTTCTTTACAGAAGCAGTGTTCAGGTGTTTGAGGTTCA
This sequence comes from Ploceus nigricollis, assembly GCA_013399945.1. Classification (NCBI taxonomy): domain Eukaryota; kingdom Metazoa; phylum Chordata; class Aves; order Passeriformes; family Ploceidae; genus Ploceus; species Ploceus nigricollis. Next base: position 95,870 of record VXBC01002562.1, on the reverse strand, counting down.
CCCCACTGCCCACCAGATGCACTAGTGATGATGACCTGGCCATGTCCTCTGTGCAGAGGGATTGCTGAGACACTGCCATGAGGAAGTGAGAAATCTCAGGAGTTCTCAGTGGGGTGGAAATTAGGGTGGAGAAGGTGAGGTGAGCATCCAAACAATGGGTGAAGATGGGCCCTGAAAACTGGGACTTCCCCATTTTATGGTTTCTGTGTGGTTTCAGTCACCTTGAGTGGGACTGAGCAGGAAAGGTAAAACAATGACCTAGATAACATTGCCAGGCAAAACAAAGGACAAGATGTTTATTGGGGAGGAGCTCCTGGCTGGCTCCACTCAGGCTGCAAAGCATTTACTCCTCTCAAGACTAAATCTGAGATTAAAAGGAAGAACTCAAACATTAAAGGACCCCAGGGCCCAGCCAGAGCTTGGGAAGGAGGGGAGTGGAGAGGCTGTGGAGCCACAGCCACTGAGGAGAGCAGCCATATCTTTGGAATAATTAAAAATGCCTTTGCTTTGATGGGGCTGGTTTGATGTTAATCAGCTGGCAAGGCTCACGTGCCTTCAGACTGAAGGGCACAAAATCCCAGACAGATGTGCCAGAGCCACCTGGGGGAACTGTCCCTCTGCTTGGAGGGACCACTGTGCCACCTCCTGTTGGATCTCACTTGTTGGACAGCATCAAAAGAGATGCCAACACCTCCTCACCTTAAAAAAGGAGCACCCTGGGGGAAAAAAGCATTGCAAGGAAAAAATTTTGAAAAAAAAATCTCTTTGGGCTGAGGAAATTTTGGTGTTATCAGGCAATATTTTCAAAAGTGGCTTGTAATTATAAAAAATAAAAAAAATCCATGGGTTTGTGCCAAATTCTCCTGAAGTTACCAGGAAATGTCCTTGGATCTGTCCTGATCAGGATTGAAGGGGATGGTGCATTATATAACCTCAGCTTTATATTACAAATGCCTCAGGACACTGGGGTTTTTACATATCAGGCAGAGTTCTTGGTGAGAGGCTTTGAGGTGGGAATTGCAGCCCTCTATTTTTCTGAGCATCACAGAAATGTATCAAGGCTGTAGGGAACATTAATATATTTTATTGGACAAGCCACTAGAGCTGGAAACAGCTTCTCAGCTGTTGGGCACACAAAAGCTTCCAGAATAAAAGCAAAAAAAACTTAAAAGCTTTTACAAAGTTCCCAGAAATCTCCTACTTGTGCCAACAGCACCTTAAATAAACCATCAAAAGTATCCAGACAAAAACTAAAAATATTCACAGAAGCCAAAGAAGTTCTGTAAGTGTGGATCAACTTTGGACAAATTATAGCTGCTTTGCTTGAAAGGCAATTTTTTTCCTATGCAATAACAAATCCTCCTTTTCTTTTTTTTCTAATTTTCTATCAAGACATGAAAATTTAATGAAGAGATTGATTAAAAACCAGCCAGGCTCGACACAGATGGAACTCTGACCTAAGCAGTTTTTATTGATTCAAAACTCTGAATTTTTTTTTTTCTAAAAATAGCCCTATAGGAAATCCCTGTGCATTGGCAGGGTATTTTTGTGGTTGGTGGGAGGGCCTGAGCCATACAGGTGTCTTGAATGAACAAGACCTGATGGTGAGAGAAATATTAATATTGTGAATGAACCTGAACTGGAGCATTCCAGCTCATAAGGCTGAAGCTCCTCCAGTCACTGGACTTGGATTTCTGAGAAATTCAGTTGAAAAGACAAGTTAATTCAAAGTTAAAGAGAATATTTCTCATTTTCTGTATCCTGCTCCCCTTGTTTTGTGAGTTGTAAGGAAGATTGGACAATTTCCTGTGAACCTGTACAGCTGAAGAGTTACTTGATCACTTATTGCCCAGGCACTTGCTGCCTGCTTTGTCTGTCTAGAAGGCATTAACAAAAATACAAGTTTTTGCCCAAGTAAGAGGCTGGATATTACTTTGACATTTCTTATTCAAAATCTGCCATGTTGGGTCAAGCTGTAGGGTTTATCCCTGCATCTCCTGTCATTCTGGACACTTCTCCATCAGAAGAAAAGGAGGATATTAAAAGCAAAGTCCACAGGTTGTGCTTCTTGTTTGCTCTGCAAAAGGAATTTCAGGTGAGGCTGACATCACTGAATGACCATAGGCACCAAGGAAGGATCCCATGATCCATAGGCCAGCATTGAAATGAGGATGCAGAGCAGTGTCTTCTTCTCTTTGGGCTCCTTGAGGGTGAGTTTTTTGTCAAAGGCACAAACCCTCAGCCCCAGGCAGCATCAGACATTTGTTTAAGTCGTGGTGGCTGCCAGAAGAGGATAGCTGTCAGTGTAAAATTACAACTCATTCTGCATGATGCCATGCTGATTACCATGAAAGCAATGGCAGGACTGGAATTTTGCTCCTTTTTTTTTTTGCCTTTGCTGCTGAAGGCAGCAGCCTCGCCAAGGCAGCATTTTGTGCTCAGGTCTGCATGGCTGGCCCAATGTCACTCCTGCATTGCTCTTTTGCCCTCTGTCCTAGATTGCAAGGCAAGATATATTCTATTTGCCATCTGTCAGAGGTGTGGCAGTTATCTTCTCTTAACTGGGCAATTTTCTTTNAGTCTCTCACTGGTTTTGCTTTCAAACCAGAACACCGTTCAACAAAAAGGCTCAGCAGGTACCTTAGGGCAGGTGGGTGATCCTACAGCAAAGCATCCTTATGAAAAGGGCTCCTGCTCGGATTCCCTTCAGCAAAAGCATGGGGAAAGCAATTTTCACCTTCCTTTTCATGGAAAGCCCAGAGAAGGGAAGCACAAAAGCCCAAAGTCACTTGCCCTTGCCTGCATTCACAACACAAGTGGCAAAAAAGGACTTTGCACTTGGATGTCTGGAGCCACGGGGAGGGACACACCCAACCTCTCATCCAGGGATCCCTCAAGTGCCTGTAGCATGATGCTGCCCTCCAGCAGGGCTCAGCTAACATCCACCACCTCAAGTGTTTACCCTCAGTATTGCTCTGTAGTTGTGGCTACCCTTCCCACAAAACCTGATTTAGATTGTTTAAGATGAGCTCAGGTTAAACCATGACATCAGTGTCATCGTGTTTTTGCAGTAGGAAGGTCCTGGAAATTTTGACCAGGGGGATAATTAATGAGGGAAGGTGCTATTTTGTGATAGGAGCATTTATCCAAAGGGAATCCTTGGCCCAGCGAGAATATTTTGTAGTCATGACAAAAGCTGGACATCACTTAATTCTACTTGATGTGAAGCAAAAAATATCATTGCCAACATTTATTTCTCTCTGCTGGAGAATAAGAGACTGCTTGACTCGGGACTTTGCTGTGGGGAGTCATCTGGATTAAAAAATAATTAAGAGAGATGTAGAAATGAAGTGTGACAGGGGGCATAGTTATGAAACAAGAAGCAGAAGATGGGCTGGTCTTTTCACCTTAGCCATCAGGTAAGGTGGGTAAACCCAGCTAATCCAACCTAAGATAATCCAACCACAAACCAAATGTATTTCATTGCCTCCCTGTGCCTGGACAGCTTCAATCACCCCTCCTGCAAAAAGCAGGAGAGTCCCTGGGGCATCAGCATAGTGCAGAAAGGTTTTCCCAGAACATTGCAGAGCTGGAGGTGTTGTGCTTGCCCCATTTCATGCAGCTGGACTCTAACTCAAATTCCTTATATATGTGCTCCACTCAGTAAACATATACGCCTTCTAGATGTCTCCTTCCTTCTGTCCTGCAGCAATTTAGGTGGTGAAGCTGCAATTCATGTGGTGTGTTGGTGAGATTCTGTCTTTGCTGCACACAGTGCTGCTGATGCCAGGCTGTGTCTAAAGGGGAAGTATAGATGGGGTTTAGGGTGGTGCTCACGCGCTTTGCTGATCCCCATTCCCAAAGATTCTTCTCAAAGAAGTCTGAAGGGTCTTTGTGAAGAGCCTGAAGATGGGATTTTTGGACTCTGGGAGGAGCTATGGGTCACAAGAGCTTGACCAGGGGGATAATTAATGAGGGTCCTGCGATAAATAATAATAAAAAAATAAAAGGCATCAGCCCTCAGAAGAGCTGACACGTCACCCTCCCCTGCAGGATCCTGCTCTGTGTAAAGTGGAATCCACCACTGGCTCACCACCAGGCTTCCCAAAGACTTAGAACACACTGTAAATGAAGCTTTTTGCCTTTTACCCACCCCTGGAAATGTTGTCTTCCCTCTTCCTGGCACCACGGAGCTGCCAGCAGCGCCATTTCAGAGAGCAGAGGAGAGACATTCATCTTCTTCTCTAACACCCTCAGTTTTTGCTTAAGTCAAGATGTGCTCATCTACCATTTTCTGGTGAATCACAAGCCAGAAAAAGATTCTGGATGCTTCAGAGAAGGGCTGCACGAAGCCCTCAGTCACCATGAGTCACTTCTCTGCCAAATGCTAATTTTGCATCAGAAGCATGTTTTACTTTTGAGAGGACTTTTTTCTTTTTTTTTTTTTTTTTTTCTTCTCAGTTCAGTCATTTGAGGACACATCCTGCCTGGGAGGTGGTGAGCACCCAAAAATCCTGTGAAATTTGTGGGTGCCAGAGCTTCTTATGTGGGATTTGGGACTAGAGCTTCTTTGGCTGCTACTTGGTGTAGACATCCTGATTTCAGAGGAGCAACTTAATTTTGTAATCAGTACAGTGGTCTAAGCAGGAGGTTAAAAACTAATCAGAAAAGGTGAAGCTTCACATAGCAAGGAGGAGGATTTCTTGCAGGGGTCCTTGAAATCACATCTTTGAACTATTTGCTCCCATTGTACTTGAAAAAAATCTTATTCCCACTGGCAGCAGTAAGGATGCCTGCCAGGTTTTATGGCATTTTCAGGACTTTTCCTCTCTCCCAATCTGTATGGTTGTGTCCTTCTCCCTTTCTCTTTCTTCATTTCATCAAGCTAAATCACGTGAGTATTAACTGCAGTGGTTAATGAATGTCAATGAGTTCAGAGGAAATAGAGCAGTGGTACTATCACAAGCTTCCCTTTTCCTTGTGGATAAAACTTGGTAGGTCTTGTTGGATCCACATAAACTGTCTGTTTAAATGCTTAAACATCAGCCCTCAGTGGGCAAAGCCTCTGGAAGCCATTGTACAGGAAGATGAAGCTTGCAGAGGACATCCCTCCCCAGAAATGGAGTCAGTGAGGACGACAGGGATATGACCCTGTTCCCCAACAAGCAGGATAGGTGCTGCACCACAAGCAGCCACATGGAAGTTTCTCTTCCTCCTTCCTTTCCCATCTAGTTGAAGGTTAGAGTTTTCCACCTCATCGAGTGTTGGATGGAGGACAACCTGCAGAGCCAAGCTGTGCTTGCTTGGTAGGGTAATGTGGAGCAGCTCCATCGGGGAACAGAAAGCCAAGGTGGAGAGGGAGGCAGACAAAAAACAAAAAGACAAATAGGAAGCAGAATCCAGAAAATTCTTTGACCCCCCTCTCCCACTATGAGCATAATCATTGTGCATTCACATGAACAGTTAAAAAGCCTGAAACACCAAAGAAAACACAGGCTGTAGCCCCAGAGGCAGTAGGAAGAATGAAGAGAGATATCCACCCTCCTCCAGGAGGTGTGGGACATAGCCTGGCACAGGGAAACATGCTCTGCTTCTTGCTTGAAACATCCCAAGTAATGTCTTCAGTGCTGAGACCCCAAGTGAGGGCTCCTAATGATTTATTTACATCTGGGGCTGTCTCCCCTTGGTGCTCACATATCTGTGTGCAGGGCTGGAGCTCACTAGTGAGAGGTGGGAAAGCTCTATTAAATCATTAAGCCTCTCCCCTGAAGCGTGGGGCCCGTGCTCTCCATCTGATAGAGACTGATACTGCACTTTATCTCTGTCAGAAGTCTTTGAACACTTAGCATCTGTCTCTTAACCTCGTTGTTTTCCTAAAATACCACATCCTTGGGCTCTGCTGCTATTTCAGCAGGAAAAGGGAAAGGCCAGGGGGGGATTGTGCTTAACCAACCCGAAGGAGGTGGCCGGGTGGACGCGGTGGGAGTGGTGGATATTCTTTACCTCAGCTTCAGCGGGGCTTTGACACTGTCTCCTGTGACATCCCCCTGGACAAAGTGCAGGTTACAGGAGGGGATAGCAGGGTGGGTTGAAAGGCAGCTGAATGTCTGGGTCCAGAGGGTTGTGGCTGGTGGCACAAAGCCCACTTGGGGGAAATGGTGCAGCCAGGGATTGATGGTGGAGCCCCCCGGTGCTGCCCCACGTCTCTGTTAAGGACCTCAAGGAGAGAACAGGGATGAATGCACAGGGAATTCACAGATGATACAGGACCTCGTGACCTCCAGAGGTCTCTTCCCACCTCAACCCTCAATTTCCTTTCTGACTTTTTTCCCAACGAGGAAGCCTTCTCTGCCTCAGGTTGCCTATATTCTTCTAGGAATCATCATCCAAGATATGTGGCATCATCAGCCAAAGATTTCCAGCGTGGGGAAACTGAGTCCTATCCCCAGGGTTTCAAAGGCAGATATTCAGCAACCAGTACTAGCTTTGATCAGGTATTTCACTGCTCTTTCCCCAAGAGATGATATACTAATCATAATCTTTGGAGGGTTTCAGCAACTATGGGATTTTTTAATCAGGTGAACCAGACTCCATGATATTAGCAGAGTCTTCCTGCATTACACCTTGCCTGGAAGTTTTATTTCAATAGGGGAAACCATTTGTTCCCTGCCACCTCCTGAGCTGGCCAGACATTCACAAGCCTATTGCTAACCTGCTTTCTCTAATGAAAGCATCAATTCCCAGCAGCAATAGTTGTCATTAAATCAATAAGACATGTAACCCATTCTTCTGGTGCCTCACAAAAATGCTCAAGCAAATTGTTAACAAGATTTGCTAATGCTGGGGTCCCACAGTACGGAAGTCTCTGCAAAAAAATAATGGTATTTGGCTCACAGAAGAACTTTCCTGGTTTACTTTGTTCTCTGAAATATTTTAACCCTGTTTTCCCAACCATTTTTCAGTGTTTGAAACCTGTGGAACAGCTTTGCTTGGGTGGAGGCAGTTCAGGCTGGAACAAAGCACTGACAGCAAATATCAAGGATAGTTTTCTGCAGGTAGTCAAGCACTGCCTCAGAGACTGTCAGTTCTTGGTTTGCCCAGCAATTTATTTTTCCCCCAGGAAAGCACTAAACTGGCTCCTAGCAATCCCTGAGGGGTTTCCTTCTCTCCCTGGGATCTATTCCTGGTATTTTTCCTAAATCACTTGAATGTAAAAGTATGGCCTCTTATTGTCTCCTGACACTCTTCTGGGTGGTTAGAAACCCGTTCCTGGAAATCTGGAGGCTGGCTAATGTTTTAAGGATGAAGAGATGACCCAAAGGTTGGCAGGTTGGCAGTTTTGCCTCCTGAATATTTCTGACATTAAAGTGCAGCTGACGTGGCTTTTCTCTCAAGCACTGAGTGCAGCATATGCTGACAAGGGAGTGCTTCTATGATAAGAACCAGGCTTTTTTACTGATTTCACAGGGTTTTGGTGTCTGGGCCTGACCATCTCCCTGAAAGACCTTCATCCATGTTTGTGTGTGCATTGACATAGTGGGATTGAGGGCTGCAGAAATAAGGATCCTACTGCTGACCTTCTGGCTTGCAGACCATAATTATGTCTGAAAAGCATGGCAACAGCAAAACATATAATGTGTGTCTGTTCAGAGAGCAGGGAAGCAAGGATGGTGATGATGCTTGAGGAGGAAGAGAAATATAAAAGGAGTGAGCAAGCTGGCAAAGGGGCCGGGAGTGCTCAAGAATGAAGATGCAGGGAATGAAGCTGATTGTGAAGAAGCAGAGGCTGTGCTTCAGGGCATAAAGGGGAGCAGCACAGGGAGGCATGGAGGAGCAGGACTGACAGGGAGATGGATTGGGCGGGCAGGCTGTGGATTGAAGGCGAAGGCACAAAAGGGCAAGGACAGATACACACAGCTTTGCAATTAGCAGCTGTGATTTATGGTGGCTTCTTTGTCTTATCATCCTCCCCTGGCAGATGTCCTGCCAGCAGGGGCAGTCGAGGGGTGTCTGGGGAGGGGACAGAGGGGGTTTTAAATAGTCAGACTAACGGAGAGGTGTGGAAGGGACTTTCTAGTAATCTGTAATCTGTACAGCCTACCCAGGCAATTCTCATCAGCAATATCTAAATTAAATAGTAGCTGACCTTTTTGCAGTAATTTTAGGAAATTCTCCGTTCATCCCAACATCTTGGCTTCTCACAGCAGGTTTCTGTTCCCTCAGACAGAGCCTGAACACTCAAAGCTGGTTTGGGCTTCAGCTTGTGGCTGGTGAGGGGCTGGGGGGAGTTAAACAGGAATGAAGGTGACACAGAGGAAAAAGGTCCTTTGTTGGCACAAATCTGCTGCACTGCTCCCTGATCCTTTCTCCTCATCCTGATCATGCCCTTTTTTCTGCAGACACAGACACAAATTTCTGTCCTATCCCTGTGCCAAAGCTCGAAGCATTGTAATTGCATAGCCATCATGCAAGGTAAGACTGTGAGGCTGATGCAGAAGCTCCAAACCAGAAGCTCCAAATCAGTTAATCAGTTACCTTTGATTTATTTTCAACAAGTTGTTTACACCTCTGGAAGATGAACACTGTCAGTAGGGAGCAGTGGGCTAATCCTAACCCGGGGCTGCTCCAAAGGGAGCTCCATCACTGCCAGTCCCTGCCACAGAGGAAGGAGCATCTGAAGGAGGAATGGGGCTGCACAGAAGGAGACAAACAGTGAATTTGGGAAAGGAGGGTGCACTCCCTTGGGAGCAGAGGTCAGAGAGGCTCCAGCGTTCAGAGGGAACCAGCTGCAGCCACAGCAAAGGGCAGGAGGGGTGCAGGGGTGACCACAAGCTCCTCTGCTGGGTGTCCCTCAGGGAGTGAGTCAGGACATGTGGGCTCACTCTTTCCTATAATAGTTAGGGCTAAGGGTGTTTACCCTGTCTGCTTGGGCAGCTGGAGCACAGGCACCCTTTGTAGTCCTGCAGGAACCCACCTGCAGCTCCAGGCTTAAGGGCTTCACGCCCAGGGCACCTCGGGACTCGTGTCCCCCTCAGGGGAATCAAGAAATAAAGCTCCTGGTATTGGCTGTGTTAATAATGACACCACACACATTGACATAAAGGCAACTACATGAGTACATTAACTTTGCCTCACTGTTCAATAGCTCCTGGAAAGCTGATGTTTGGAATGAGCACACTTCTGTAAATCACTCCCAAACACCTGATTTTTTTGGCCTGGCCTAGAAATGAGATGAATGCACTTTTTTCCCTCTTAATCTGCTTTTGAAATTTCTGTTGCTGTTTTTCTCTTATCTGCAGGTCCTTTAGATGAGCTGCAGATACCTGCTTGTCCAGCTTGACTGCTTTTTCTTGATATCCCACACTCTTCCTAGTATTCCTTGGAGGCTGTAGCAGCTCCCATGCCCACAGAGGAGCTCAGGAGGAGCTTTGCCTGGGAAATGGGGATTTGCTGCCTCTTAGGCTGAACAACAGCACACACTGTGGTAGTGAAGCATTAAATCTCCTCTGGCATTTTGTGTAAGAGATACAGCCCTGAGGTTTTCTATCTGGTCTGGGGAATGGGCATCCCTGTTTCTCCTCTAAGGGAATCTATGACTGGCAATTTAGAAAAGCAGGTCAGGTGATATACAGGTAATCCCCATTTCCAGTGGCTGCTTTTAAAAGAGTCAGAATACCAAAAAAAGGTGCAAACATCTGCAGGGGACAGTGTCCCAGGCTTGCTTCTGACAAGAGCTCATCCCTGTGCTTGGAGGTAACTTCTCCTCCCAGCTGAGTCCTGCATCCCCTTGGAGCCAGGAGCCTGCAGCAGACTCTTCAGAAGATGCCTTGTTAGAGATGCCTCAGTCAAGCATCCATGGATCTCAAATTAAGAAGGAAAAGTGAAGTGAATCCATTTTTATCCTGGAAAGCAGAGGTTACTGGCCCTGCCTGGCTCAGTGGGGTGCTTCCAGCTCTCCAGAGGGGAGCTGGGGTTTGCCTTTTGCCTGCTTGGAGCAGTTTCGACAAGTTCAGGAGAGAGAGGGAAGCAGTGGGAAAAAGGATGGGAATTAAATAAAATAAAGACAGGAGAGAGAGAAATTCTTTATGTTAATACTCACTGCCCACCTGCAGAAAGGGAAAGAAACATGCTTGGGTGTTTGTTGCCCTTTCAAAAACACATAGAAATGAAAGTGCATAAATTGTTTAAAAAAACAACACCTGCCCAACTGAAGGGGAGGAGGAGGAGGAGGGGAGAAAAGAAAAAGACATCAATTGGAGGGAGAGTGGAAAATATTTTGATTGAAAAATGTCAACAAGCTCCCCTGGAAGCAACAACAAGCAGCAGTGATTGTGTTTGTACAAAACAAGCCCTTCTTCCTGATGTAGAAGATTGATTTTATTTTTCCCATATGAAAGCCAAATAAAACCCCCCAGACATCCCAGCTCCATCCACTGAACTCCCCAGAAAACTTTGTGTTGCAGAGAGGAGAAAATAAGGGGGAAAAACCCTCAGGCACAAAATATGACAGCAAGGTCCAGATCCCCACTGACCTAAAAATAGCCCTGAGGGCTGGACTCTGTGTTGGCAATGACGTTTCAGTGGAGAAGCTTTTCCAGCACATCCTGGCTCACAGCTCAAATCCAGGCACAGAAAGGGATTTTTGAGGTGTTTGGGTTGTTTGCAGGTTTAGTGCCTCGCCAATGACTTCTAGGGTTTTTTATTCCCTAATCCTATGTGAGCATTGTAGGCCAAGAGAGACATAATCCAGACTCTTGAATGAATCTCGCAGAGTTTTGTTCTTAGACAGAAAATGAATTAGGTTAAGCGGGGATTAGAGGAGACACACCACATGCCCACTTGACCCCATGCAATCACAATTGTTTATGTGTGAGCTGGAGGAAAAACTGGTTTGGGAAAAAGAGTAAGTGTAAAAAATTAAGGGGTTTGGCAAAGGAAAAAAAAAAAGTAAATAAAAAGTAAGCTTGGAGGGTCGGTACTGAACAGCCCTGGAGGTGTGGGGGAAAATGGATCTAAGATGGAGACAGTATCCATGGAAAGATGGAGGCTCAGTGCCTCTGGATAAGTCTGGGAATATTGAGATGAAGCTTCCTTGAGCTAAGAAGGCTGGACAGGGAGGGGATACCTTTAGACAGCAAAGATCATGAAGATTCAGGTGGTGTTTTACAAACTGCAGCAGGGGGTGGTGATGGCCTGTGGGTCATCTTCCTTAACCCTGGCTTTTCTCTGGCCCTGTGAGGCCAGATCCTGCCCTGCCTGCCATACTGGAGCTGGGCTTGCCGAGCAGGGAGCACAAAGCTTGCTTTCTGGATTTTCTATTTTAAGCAGCTTCCGTCAGAGGTGAGGAGTTGAAAGTTGCCATGCCGACAGGGAAATTTCAGGCCCTAAAATAGTCAAAACTTGCTCCTGCATCATGTGAGTGTGCGTGTGCTTCCTGCAAGGGAGGTGAGGACCCAGCTAGGAGGGTGTAGGGAGGCTGTAAGGATCCTTCCTATGCAGGGAGGGAAACCATCATCTCAAGAAAACATCTGTAGGATGCTATCCATCCCCTTTCCTATACCTATGAGGTATCTGGATAAATTAAGAAGCAGCAGGCAATAGACTGCATCAGCAATGGGGGGATCTTAATGATCACAGTACTAAAAACAATGATTCTTCCAGTTTTCACTGTTACTGACACTGCTGGAGGTCTTAGGCACTGGATCTTCATGAGGAATCCAGTCCTCAGGGAGAGACACAGGGAGAAGATGAAAACGAAAAGGGTGGTTTTTAAGAGGGAATATGTATTTCTCAAGGAGTTCTTGCAATGTGCTTGTGGAGCATTAGTGGTCCATCAGGATGTAAAAGATGTGTGCTGGAGATACCCAAAGGCTGCACCAAGCACTCAGCTGCCTCCTGTTGATCCTGGGCCTGAAGTCTCCTGACGTGCAGGGCTAAATGGTCTTGGGTTTGCCTTTTTCCTGCTGTTCAATCCAACATTGAACAAAAATTCGCCAAAAATTCCAAAATGTGGAATTTTTTGGTACATTCTTTAAAACTGCAGTAGACCCTTCAGAAATGCCCAAACTATTCAAACCCGTGACACAGATCTGCTGGTGGTTAGGGGGCATTTTTGTCCCTTGTACATGCTTGGGTGACGTTATTCTCCAGTCTCACAGAAGCACGGGCACGAATGCTGTGTAGACATCCCCGAATGAGGAGAAAATCTACTCCCTACACATGCCCTCGTAAATGAACCCCAGCAGAGCCTACAAAGCTCCTTGCTGCATTTTGGCAATGAGAAATCACAGCTCACCTTCCATTTCCCACATTCTGCTTTTTTTTTCTCCCTCCCTCACTCCTGTTGTTTTTCCCTGCTCGCCCCTCCAGCCAGTTGTCGCTTCGCAAGTCCACGCTTACAAATGTAATTTCTTCTGATGTATGAATATTTCACAAGTGCTCCCTCCCTGGGGATGCTGCCTGTGAGGAGGAGGCAGCTTCTGTGGGGAAGGAAACGGTAGCAAACGACAATCTTAATGAAAGATCTCTTCTCCAAGGGCATCTCTGCAGAAGAGAACACCGTCCTGCAAGAGCTCCCAGCTCGCCAGAGCACGCCCTGCTCTCCAGCTGCTTGGATTGCCTTTGGCCATGGGTGGTGGATGTTTAGAAAAATGCAGCTCAGTCTTTCCCAGGATATATGGTTCTGTAGGCTTCGAAGGTCTTGGGGTGCTCTGGTCTGAGCTCCTCATAAATCTGTTGGAAATATCTTCCCTTCTGTAGATGCACAGTGGCATAACCCAGAGAGTGACATGGTGCTTTGGGTGAAATATTTTCCACCTGATGTCCAGACAGAGGAAATTAATCACATAATTCCATCCATCCTGATACACATAAGTAGCTGACAATAAAAATATGTATCTATTGCAAACAACAAATTAAGCATCTTCACTGAAACATGCACATGGGCCCTATTTCCCTGCACCACCACATCTCCATCCCGTCCCAACCTCCTTGACCATCCCTTCTACACCTGCAGGCCACCCAGGGGGGCTGGCACACAACTGATGTGTTTTCCTAGACACTCGTGTCCTCCAGACCCATCCAAAGGTCTCCTCCTCGCTGGATCTCCACTCAGTTCAGCTCAGCTTTCTGTGACCCATCAAGACTCAGAATGGTGCACAGATATTGATTGATGTAGACAATATTTATATCTCTCTATAAAGATATAGATATACACAACTCACCCCAGCGGTATGTATATATCTGTGTGTATGTATCCTACTGGATGTGGAGAGCTGCCTTATCTGTCTGTCTTAGATATCAGAATGATTTAACTCAGATAAATATCTTTGTCACTGATGGGAGCAGCAAGCGCCGCCCCTCCCGCGCAGCGGTGCCGTCTGTCTCTCCGACAGTGGGTGGCACTGTGCAATCAAAAGAGCTTTGCTTTCCCTTTATTCCATCTCCCCTTCATCTTCCAGCCCGCTAAGGATCGAGCCCTGCGGTTCTGGAGGGACGAGGGGGTTCCGTACCGACAGCATCTCAAAGCTGAGGTTCATAGGATGGGAACTGGAGGATGCTTCCTTATGAAAACCAGAAAGGGTAAAGCTTCTCCAAAAGGCTGAGCTTGGTTTGAGCTATGCTCTTCATTACTTCTTCTATCATTTAAGGAACAGTAAGTATTTATTAGGATAAATCAAGTAAGATTGCTGCTTTCCCCCCTTTTTTTCCTTGAAAAAAGCGGAGAATAATTTCTAGTCTACTTTTCCAGGATGATGTTATTTTGTGACATTCCCTGTCTTATGTACAACTTCTAAATGTTGAGACTCAGTGTTGTGACTTGTTCCTGATAAAAAGAGATGTGGAACTTGATTGGCATCTGTTGCAATAATTTTTATTTGGGTTTCACTTCTGCTAGAGGTGCAAGGGAGATGCTTGAGCCTGACTTTCATCTGCCCTAGTATTTTTTCATCAGCAAGCTCTCCCTAATTAACTCTCATTGCAAAAATTCTGCCAAATTGAATGGACCTCAAGTGAATAACAGTAAGACAGTGTGGTCTGTGAGTCCCTGAGCAATGGCACAGTCACTTTATCATGAGGGGAAAGGACACAGAAATGTTTGCCTGGATTGCTGGGCTCACCACTTGGGCTGGGCTCATAGGAAAAAAGTTGTTCTCAAAAAAATTAAGAAAATTTCTGCAATATTAGCAAACACTGAGCTGTATGGCAAACTGTATTTTAAAGCTGAATGGGTTTTATTTAAGTTAAACCACAACCTTTGCAGGGAAAGCGTGAGTTGATAAAGAAACAATGAGAAAACAACCACGTATTCATGACAAAAATGCAGAATCTCCTGACACCTCAAAGAAGAGACCAGGTTCCAAGGTGGCCCATGCAGCAGAGTAAAAGCCAGTGTGTCCTGTTGGGTATTCCCCAAAGCAGAGTTCCTCAGGCAATGGCTGCTGAGTCTTTTCCCAGTGACACACTACACCAGGAGGTGTCAGTGTCTCCTGCCTCTGCTCTGTGTGCTTGCGGGGAGTTTATGGCAGGAGCTGCTCAGAGTTTGCAGTTGGGACTCTGGGATCTGTTCAGTGGAAAGCTGCCCCTGCCTTAAGCAGAGGAATAGGACCAGCTTTCAACAGCAGCATGGTCCACAGAGAAAAGCAGCAGAGTTTATAGGGGTCAGTAGGGGAATTAAAACTTCTGTTTGGTTCTTCAAATAGAACAGGGGGATACCCACCTAGGGGGATGCAAGTCCTGGGTTCACCCTAGTGAAAATGATCCCTAAATAGGAGCAAAACACTTTAGTCAGGTGGGCCAAGTTAATGGGGTACCCTGCTGAAGGAGGGTTTGTAAAACAACAGCGCATCATCTCTCCGGAGGGTATTTTATCTCTCTGAGGGCCCTTCCACTCTGTCACTCCTGGCCAATTCACCATCCCTGAGGCAGATGAGGACCCAAGTGAGGAAACTGCAACACAAACATCTTCTGAGCCAAAAATGCTGTGTGAGCCCAGGAGCTGCTGGTTGTGCCTGCAGCACCTTGGGCTCAGTTCAGAGGACACGGACTGTGGACACATCCATCAGCAGGTCATGCCTGGGCAATAAAATGCAAACAAAGTGAGACTGCTGAACTGGAAATGCTCAGTGTCATGCAATGGGGCCTGTGCTGGTGCTGGCAGCCAGGAGGGCTTAGGGTCACCCTGCTTCTGGTGGTGACATGGGATCAAGCTTCTTTTCCCAAAGAGAGCACCCCCAGGACTTCAGAAAGCTATAGCTTACTTTGGAGCTGTGCAGCAGCTAATGATTCTCTTAGATGTTTGGAGGAAGACTTTGGAAGAATAACAGTGCTCCTTTTGAGGGCCCAGACTAGAGAAAAGACTTTCACAGCACTCAGAAACCCAGTCCCTACATGCAGGGAGAGTAGGAGATTTGTAAAATCCCTCTGAGGTGCAGTGAGAGGCTGGGCAGGCATGCACAGGATTGGTGCCACATGGTGGACACTCACTGTAGACCCCAGAAGAGCTACACCACCAAAAGGACATGAATGTGCTGGGAGAGTCCTGCTTTTTCCACTTCCAGAAGATACCTCTTTGGCAACTGCAAAGCACACTCCTCTTTGGCAGGCTACAGCAGGTGACTGTTGTCTCTATGTCCACCTCAGGGGATGACAGCTGCTATGATTGGCCCGTGACCAACCCCAAACCCTTTGTGCACACAGTGTGTGTCTCCTTTCACAGTCATACCCTGCTCTTCTTTACTTGAAAGTAAATGACTCCATGGGCCTTATGCCAGCACTTCAGAGTCTGCAGTGTCTATACATCAGTCAGGTCCTGATGTAGTGCAGCTCCAGCAAGGTTCATCTCAGTGGGACTGGAGGGGAAAACAAGAGGCTCCTGTCGCAGGGGAGATGCCTGGGTGTGAGAAAACACCAGTTTCCCCAAGGCACACTGACTGTACACTGCAGGGTCTGAACTGGCAGAGATCTCAACATAGTGCCAGCCCCTCTGCTCTCTCTTGCAGAGGACCTGAGGCTCAGGGGTATGAACCACATGGGTCAGACCTTCACCCTCTCCTTCACAGCCTCTTCTCTGCTTGGGTGGGCAGTGCAATAGCAGGGGAGCACAGAGTGACCACACCTGCTGTTGTGGTTGCTGTCCATATGCTTATGGGTTTTGTACATGCTGGTGGAAAAGCCAAAATCTGCACTGGTAGTGGAATCTGTGAGGTTTTATGGCAAGTCAGGCAAATATGGCCCTGTCATCTATGTCAGAGCTGGTGTCCTGTAATTTTCTAGAGTTTTCCCTGAGATTCCCCCCACCAGTCTCCCATCTTTCTTACTCCAATGGGAGCAGAAGTCCATCACCCAAGATCTGTCCCCACCATCCCCTTCCCATACAACATGTACCTCAGTTCCTCGTGCCTTGAGTGGCAAAGTTAATTAATTAATTAATTAATTCTGCCTCTGCAGCTGGGAAATGTCAAGCTTTGCCCAGACCTGTGCCTGCCCAGTGCCCACACAGGCTGCAGTGCTCAGAAAAGCCCAGGGCTGAAGCGCTTGGCTCAGACTTGTTCTCCTGCCTTTGCTCACCATTGCTCCTCATCATGCCAAGTGTGGACACTGTGGTTGGTGTGGCAGAGTCACAGCCCTGGCCTGAAGTCCTTGCTATCAAGAAGATGCCCTTTATGAAATGATTTCTGCCAGGGTCATTTAATGAGAAGTGTTTTGCCTTGTTTTATCTCAGTCAGATGCCTCGGTGGGACTGGCGGGAGGTTTGCTCCAGCAGGGCTGGCATCTCATCCAGGAGCCAGAGGTTCTCAGAAGTGGCTTTTCTGAAATTATTCTGACTCACAAACTTGTGTCTTGCTTTCAGATGAGAGCGAGAGATAGAGGAAGGATGGGTAAATAGGCAGACTGGTGCAAGTTTCATTCCAGGCTCTGCAAATTGCTTTTAGCTACATTAGACATGGTAGTGGTGGGCTTTAGACAAGCAATTCCTGCCTGCTCCTTCCCTCTGAGCAGAAAATGAGAGGATTTCACTTCCTCACCAGGACCAAAGCACAGTGCTAGGAAGGGGAAATGACTCCTCCCTCTTGTGTGCTGTGGGGGCCTGAGAAGCAGCACGGCCAGGAGAAGTGCACAGGGCTCCATCACTGGGGCTGCTGGGTTTGCCCAGGAAACCTCCACCAAAATCTGTTGCATTTTCCACCAGCCTTCCCACATGCCTGAGATCTGCAGGAGGAAACTCTGCATGGAGTAAGCAGACACAGGGAGGAGTAGGGAAGGAGCCAGCAGCAAGAAGCTTCATGTGTCCCATGTCCCTTCCTGCTGGATACCTGCTTCACACATGGTGGGTGAAAATCTCCCAGGAAATGATTTCAGAATATGCACAAGATTAAAAGAAAATTATTGTTTTCCTGCTGGCTACGAGAGAGCCAAGAGTACAGCTACACACCTGGCTGCAACCATTTAATTATTGGAAATTTGAATTATTGGAAATTTGTATTTCACTGGATGCATTTAGAAATAATAGCTGTATTTGCCAGTGAGGCTTCTGATACAGTGACAAGTGAAGCTCTGAAGATATTTGTGGGGTTTTCACTTCTGGAATTGGGTTATCTGGTGTTAATGAAAATCCAATTCCCTCCATTGCCAGTCGAAATTATTTTCCATCGATTCCAGGTCCTGGGGAAGGGCCCAGAGTCATGAATATGGCATTGCCTGTCTGGGAGTTGGACCCATGTACCCTAAGTATGTGTGTGTACCCTCACACAAACTAACACATCCCTTCTTGTTTATCTAGTTCAGCCTCTTGTGAAATACTTCTACCAGATTCTGTGCATTTTCAGCCCAATTGCTCTGAATTTAATTACCCAATCTTGCTAAAACTGTTTAAATGCAATTAGCCAATGCAATTATCCAATAATAGAATAAGTCCAAAAATTAAAAGCAGCAGAAAGGAAAAAGAGGGGAGGACAAAAGAAAACAGAGGCATTTGCATCAGATTTTTAAAAATTAATTTTCCTATTTGAAAATTAATTTTAATTAATCCTATTTGAAAGTATGGTGGGAACAACCCTCTGCAGCTAGAAAAAGATTGGTTTCAGAGTGGGAAAAAACCAACCCCACCTTATCACTAGAATTAATTCTTTGAAAACAGTTTCCTGTCTGAAAATGCTAATGCAGGGAAGATTCTGTGCCATTTTCCCTGAGGTCCTCTTCAGGCCCCTGGAGGCACGAGAGATGGTGTTGCCTTGTTTCACATGAGTGGGAACAACAGTGGTCAATGTCCCATGAAGAAAAATGCATCCAGAACCTGCTGGAGCTGGCTGGTGATGCTCTCCCGTGAAAGATGTTGAGTTCTGGGGGAACCATTTGGGGATGAAGTGGGAACTTTGCTCCAGATGTGCGGGCGAATGCTGTGTCATGCACAGCAGCAGCATCTCCAAAGTTTGCATCCTCTTCACCCAAAATGGCCCTTCCAAGGACATTGTATGGTCACTGTCTCAGCCTTCACTGAGAGGCTCTGAGGCTGAGGGCTACTGATCAGCTCAGTCCCTTTCTTTGCTGCAAAGTCACAATTTTCTGCACCATGTGAACAACCACATTAAACATCCAGACACCAAATGAACACAGCTCTCCCAGCTCAGTAATGGAGGTTATAAGCCAAATTAACAAGTCAAGACTTAATTCCATGTATTCACTTTTCATTCTTCATTTCCCTAATTAAGCAAGAAACCTGGCTCATAAATTGGTATGATTAAAGCAATTAAGCAGCCTAGAGTACACCCTTAACTGTAAAGCTCATGCAACTGTGCAGATCATAGGTTGCTCCATCTGTACTTGTTTGCTTAGCCCACTCTGGACAAAGTCCTAGTAGATTTTGAGCATTTAATTGTCAACTCTTCTTTTTTTACGGTTCATTGCTTGCAAGCCCACAGATTGGTCAGACATCTAGAGACAAAGGGCCAAATCCTGCCCCATCCTGTCCCACTGGGAATGAACTGAAACAACAAGACAGGCAACTGTGCTGCCAAGGGTGGGACATGGCGGTGCCCGGCTGCTTATGCTGCACTTTGGATTGAGCAGAAGTCAGAGGAAGTTGTGTTTGACCATGGAGGGATTTCCTACCTCCTACCTACCTTGCAAGACCCACCACAATGACCTCCTCTCCCCATTAGCTTCCCCTTTTCAGATCAGGCTGGATCTCAAAATTTTTCTTGAACATTTTCTCTGTTTCCAGTTGGCAGCATGGGGTGGCCAGTCTCCTGCCACAGGACTCACAGGAGTCACCCTTGAGTATTATATCCTTGAGTATTATCCTCACATAATTCATCCTTGTGCACATCCTGGAGAACCTTTGCTGCTCCCCTGTCTTCCTGCTTAGTACCAGATCATTAAGGGATCAAGTACTACCCAGCCACCACTTGCATAAATGTCCTGTGGCACTGGGGGTATCTGAACCCTTCCTGGCAGTGCACACAGTCTCCTGGAGAAGAGATTATAAGAACAGCTTGGTTTAATTCTGGAGGTGTAAACCAGAGAGATCAAAGTGACTTGTACTCCCATCTCAGCCATTCATCTCCAGGTTGCACTGGGGTGAAAATGCCATGAGGCTTTGGCAGGCAGATCTCTGACCCTTCATTAGCTGAGCCCAGCTGAACATCTCCCTTCCTGCCTTGTTAGGAGCTGTGGCTCCTGCAAAGGTAAGTCAGGATTTGGGATGGATGCAGGGAAGGAAGGGCAAACCTCCAAACACCAGTATTTTTCTGAGCCCCAAGGCTGTAGGTGAAGCAGTGCATCTGCTGGCTTGAGGTGGATATTGTTACTGGAATTTGGGATGCCTTTTGGATTAAGCATCACACAGCACTCACAAGGCTCCACTTAGCTGACATGTCTGAGCTCTGCCTGAAAATCTGATCTCCCTGTCATTACTCCTAAAGCTGTCTTTGCCTCTCCTTCTTTCTTTTCTGATTCTTTTCATCCTGGCCAGTTGTAACACGCACCTCCCTGTTATGTTCTTCAGATGTGCTGCTCTGTTTTTACTTGAACTAAATAACACCCTGTGCTCTTTTCTCCCCCTTTCCCAGTGTTGGCCCTTCCCCCAAATTCCTGGTGCAGGCAGTTTGTTTTCTATGGTTTTGCCTCAGCTGAGTTTGGTTATTAAATGTGCTTTCTTCTTTCCAGAGAGACTCCTGGTCCAGCCTCTGAGCTGCTTTTCCAACACATGAAGTATTTCCATGTCTTTCCTCCACTCCAAGAAGATTTCGTTGTAATGTTAAAAAGGTAGCAGTAACCTTGGACACCTCCATTTCTGTCCATTTTCTAAGGACACAAGGTTTAGTTGAGGGTACTATGTATGGGCATAGTTGCTGATTCCCTCACAATTTGAACCCATCAACCAAATTTAATGAAGGTGGACAGAGGGTCAGAGGGCTTGAAGACTTCAGGTTCTGAAAAGTCTCATGAATACGTCTGAGTGAGCAGACAAGGAAGATGCTCTGTGTTGTCTAACCAAAAGGCAGAATAAACATTGATTTTTGGGCTAAAAACTGAAAAATATTATTCAATGGTTCCAGTACCAAAGGCAAATTAAGAGCATGCACTTATTTTTTTTTTCAAACCTCATGCTTTTGAAACCATAAAGTCTCATGCTTTTGGAGGGACCTGACTCATGACTTTTAAACCCTTGGGTATGGAAGCAGTGATGTTGGAGTCTCCTTGAAGCCAGGAGTAGCTAATAGACCATCTCAACCCCCGGAGGGTAGAGCTTCAGCTCCTCCTTCCTGCTGGTTCCCTGCCATGCCACTCCTAGAGGCAGGAAAGCAATGCTCCCAGCCTGGAGCTGTGCTACTGTGTCCTGATATGTGACACAGGTGCCACAGGGCACAGCATGGGACAAAGCAGATGAAAGAGGAGCTGGGTGTACTGGGTAATCCTGGGCATGTCTCTTTACCTTCCTGCGCCTCCGCTTCTCTACTCATCCTGCAGAAACCCTTGTTGGGTGGGGGTTTCCATGATGTGTCTGTACAGCACCTACTACTACAGGGTTCCCACCAGGCTGAGCGTGCAGGGAGGAAGTACACCAAGTCCTAAAACAAAATAGTTATGGGCACAGCAATCTCACAGGATCAGCTTCACCTTCGAGAGCAAAGGGGACAGCCTGTCTTGTAGGAGTCATTGCTCCAGGGCTTTGTTCCCTGGATGGGTTCCCCTTGGCTAGGGTTTGTCTCAAAGGCACTCATCCCAAACAACACCGAGGAGATAAAAAGCTAAGGTGGGATAAGAGGAAGAAATGTAAGAGCAGGCAGGAAAGGAAGGCAGAAATTGGGACAGAGAAAGCAGGAGACAGCTCTCAGGTTTGCCAGAACAGGTAGTTGCTGATTCAGGGCAAGATATTCCTACTGGAAGACAGAAAGGCTTCCTAGCCCCAGTTTCCTGTGTGCACAGGAGCACAGCTGAGAACAGCCACGTTTGCTACCTACAGTTCCCACACGAAAAAGCCCCTGAGCTGTAACCCAGCTCCTGCCTCCAGGCAGACAGCTATTTACAGGATTTCAATGGGTAGGGCCGAAACGACTCCATGTGCAGAGCTGCCACTGCCAAAGGAAGGAGACGGGGGTCTTTGCAAAGGGCTTTAATAATCTCTCTGTTGCTCTGGCTGGCAGTTTTCGGCATGCATCCCACATTCTTCAGCAGCCCTTTCCTTAGCAATGAATAGGCTTTTAGCACACTCTCATAATGGTTTCTTTTCCTGTGGCACTCAGAAGAAAACTTTCAGTGTGCTCCAGCAGCCGCCTCTGCTGCCTCTCCTTATCCACCAGAAAGATGTGGTGGCTCTGCTGAGCACATCCTCTCCTGCCAACAGAGCCACTCTGTCACCTCTGAAAAAAGGTGGTGTGTGAGCAAGGAGTGGAGGGTGGCTTTGCCTCTCTTCACTTTTCTCAAAGCTCCTTTGCAAGCTGGGGGTAACAAGGCTAAGTAGGACCTCTTCACCTTCCCCCCAGAAGCACATGTGTCCCACAGGTCAGCAGCCCCAGTGCAGGATCAGGGGCTTCACCCTGGGGCTGACTCCCTGCTCTGTGGCTGCACTGTGCCAGAGGTGAATTGCACTCCCTGATGCACGAGGTCTTGGCTCTGACCTCAGGCAGGTGGAAAGTTCACACTCCTTCTGCCTTGTGTTTCTCATCTTAATTCCCAGCTGGGCTATTACTCCAAAACTTGCAGGAACAGGACTGTTACACAGCCACGGTGGTGTGTAATCTACTCTGCACAGGAATGTTGTTGGTTCTTTTGTTTCACCTGGTTTTGATAATGATGCTGCTTCATTAGGGAGCTAAAATTGCTTCAGTTCAGGCGAGTAAAAGGGCCTTTGGAGCTCCCAGCAGGTATCTCACTTACCTACAGTAGCCTAGGCAGCTTTGAAAATTGTACAGTAGATAATGTAAGCTCAGATTCTCAAAGGCTTTGAGATCACTGAGAACTACAAGCCCCAGAAAAACATCAGGCACCTATGTACTTTCCTAGGTCTAGCTAAGAAATGCGTCTGAAACTGTGGACTTTAGCAGCAAAAAAGCTCATTTACCATGATGCAAACATGTTGGGAGGAAAGGGAGAGAGTAGCAGTGCAACGCCCTGCTGTGACTTTGAAGACTTTGAGGTTATTTTCATACTAACCTGCAGACTGATCACCCATGCTTCTGTGTTTCTGCTTTCTTTTGAGTATGCATTTACTGCATGTACAGTTTTCCTTAGATATCTGCAACTGCCCTGTATTTCCACACATTTTTATGGCTCTTTTCAGGGTTAAAGAGAAAATCTGCATCAGCCCTTTCTCCCAGATCAGGAGAACTACTTTGTGAGTCACATGGAGAGTTGGGACAGCAGTAAACATAAAGGTAAGCTTTAGCTGGGCACATTGGCACATGCCCTGGCAGATGTGTCTCTGCTTGACTCCATCCACCAATCCCTCATTAACAGCACTTGATTCCAACATGAAATTCCACTGAATATTTTGCTGAAGGGTGGAAATATCACAGGAAGTGTATTTCTGTGAGTTTCATAAAAATGGGCAGGTTGGCTGAAGAGAGCCTCCACTGAAGAGCTGCCTGAGATTAGCTCTGAGCAGAAATTCAAGGACTGACAGCCTCAGAGACCTACAGCCTTATTAGACTCATGAGCCTAATAACATCTCCTGAGCCAGAATGCCAAATTCCCTTCCTCATGGAGGAGGGAATTGCACTTGGTGGCTGAACAGCAGCCTTGAAGGCTGTAACACCTTCTTAAATCTGTATCTCACAGACTGTAGCAAACATGGAGATTTTTAGTGGATGCAGTCCTGGTAGCTACCTGTCTCCACCAGAAGAGGTGCAGAGGGTGACAGAAGCATGCAGTGAGCTCTGCAGAGGATTAACCACTTCTCTGGAAAAGAGATGATGGGGTTAAAAACCACAGCAGACAAATTTAGAGGTGGAAAATTAATGGAAGGCTTTTAAATCAAAGGACCACCTGGAAATATCTGAGTTGCAGATTGTTGGATACTTGGAAAGTAAGCTCTGGAAATACCACATTCTGGCTTTGCTTACCCTCATGCTCTTTTCCAGTTACTTCTCAGAGGTGTGTTTGGTCCCCACATTGGCTCCCACAGCTCCTTGGTGTGGCCACTGTCACATGCTGCAGTGAGATGAGGGCATGGGAAGACAGCCTTACAGTGGGCAGAGGGCAGCTGCCCGGCCCCCTATGTTTCCTGGCAGAAGCTTTGTCATTCCTGTTTGCTGTCATCCCAGCTTACTGTCACCCATAATCAGGGATACAGTATTCATTGTCATATTGTAATCAGGGATAAAATATGTAAGCATAGAGATTCCCCTTGCTGCTTCTAGCCACTGAATCACAATCAGCCTTCAGAAATTGCTCACACTTTTTTTTCCCCCTAATGTGGCTTTTTATAGCATGTTCCATACAACTGATGTAAATCAATGCTTGTGTTTGGATCCCTGAATGCCAGGCAAACCCTCAGATGTCCAACTTGTCCACCTCCTGCCAGTGGCAAGGCACTTTATCAACCCACTACCATGGGAGAAATCAGCAGGCACTTGGAGCATTTTCAAGCCCTTCATTCAAGCATGCTTCCCATGGCTGAGACGCTCCGGGCGCTTCCCTCGCTTCTTCGGTAGCAAAGCTTCATTGCTTGTTTTCAGATCAGCCCAGCTTGTTTTGAAAAGCCTGACCCTGAGTTTCCCCCACCAGCTAGAGGCAATGTCCCCTGCTAGGACAGGTTGTCACATATCCAAGATCTTGAATGTCTGTTCTTGTTCTTGCCCTTTTTTTCCTACTTTTCCCTGCTTTTCCTTGATTTAAACTCAAAGAAAAACCTCAGGGAGAGCTTATGAAGGAAAAAATTCTACTATTCTTGGGGGGTGACTGGTTTTTCTTCACGTTTTTATATTATGATAATTTTGAAAAAGGGAACAACACACACATTAAAAATTACTCTTGCCTCAGTATAACTTTGTTTTCAGAGCCATCAAAGGATCCATAGAGTAAACAAGGTGTGTGTGTGTGGGTATTATTCCATATTTTTCATCTTCTTTCTGGTAAAACTGCATGTGCCTCTGAAGGATAAAGTTAAATATTTACCCTAGGTCAACCATCCCTGTCTGCAGAGTTTATATTTTGTTGGAGTTTGGGCAAGCAAGTGCTATTTGCAAAATTCCTTGCCTGCCCCTGCTATTAGAAAATGCGTTTACAGACGACAATTTTTTCCTACTCAGGATATTTTCAATCAGGTGTGAGCACTTACCCAGCCTGGAGAAATGCTGAATCAACATGTGACACTGTGGTAGGATTGTGTTTGGGACTGTGTTATTTCAGCTGCTGCCCAGGAACCTAAATGAAGCAGGACCAGAGCAAGAGTCTTTGGTTCTGTCATCACAGGAGGCCAGGGGGTTTCTTTCTGTGGCTTCAGATGTCTTGAAATTGGCTCATTCTGGTCAATCCAGGTAACTATGCATGGGTGGCTGGTCCTGCATCCAGCTTCCAATGAGGTGAGCAGGCCAGGGGCACTGGGAAGAGTTGAGGAACCCATCTCATGTTCCTCCCAGATGCAGGCAGAGAGGATTTCTGCAACGGGGCTGGAGTCTGTCCAAATCGCTTGGCATCCCAGGCCCAACAAAGTCTTCTTGCCAAACTAAAAGTCTGCATACCAAGAAAGTGCTCTAGGCCTTCCTGCCTCAGCTCATGTGCTGTGGCTCTTCTGAGGGTTTCATTTTGCTCAGTAGAAAACAAGATGTCTCCCGTGTGCTCTTCATGAATCCTCCTCAGAAAAAGGCCACATTGTAATACAGCCCCTTAGGACACTGCAGGCTGCCCAGCACATCTCTGTGGGGAAGTCTGGGAGCACCTTTATCCAGGCTTCTCGTGAAAAACATGGCTATAAAATGCAACCCCTTCCTGCCCTCTTCCCTTTCTTCTTGTTCCCTCCTCCCCACCATGCCTTTGAGGCATCAGTCTTCAAACTACTTCAAATCAAAGCAGTTGCAGGAGATGACTGATGGATGACTTATCTGGAATCCTGCTGATGTTTCTGTTGGGTCTCCCAAGAACAGAGAGCAAACAGCAGCCAGACCCAAGGAAAAAGCTGCAGATGACCTTGCCTGTCTTAGGAAGAGGGAAGCAGCAGCAGGAAGATGGGGAAAGCGGAGGTGGCACAATGAGTGTTCTCTGCACTCCTGCTGCTCTGCAGGTTTGTAGGAAATGTGGCCTGAGGGCTACTCTAACCCGTGCCAGCTGCTGAGACTTGTATGTATCAGGCATGAGACTCAGGGAGCTGCAAACAGCTCTTTGAAGGCCTTCCTCTCCTCCCCTAGCAAAGAAATTCAGATGTGATTTCTTCCAGTCTTTGTGTTGACCTTCCGCAGGTGTGAGAAATAATCACCTCTGTTTCCTAGAGGCATTAAAATCCTACATTTCCAGCATGTTATTATAAGTGTTCATCTATACTGATGTGCAGATGAAACATAGAAGGGAAGGACCTGGTTCCCTTACAGCCATTAAGATTTTTTCATTCCTTCTACTGAGGCCGGAATTTCAAATATCTACCATCAAAAACTGGTATTGAGTTGAATTTGACTGGAAAACAGCATGACATCTTCCTTCTGGGCCAGTGGTGAAAACTATATTGGCTGTTTTTTCACTGAAAGCAAAAGCATTTTAAAAAATTTTACTTAAAAGAAACTGGATTTTTTTTCTGGTTGTTTTGTTGTTGTTGTTGCCTGTTTGTGAGCCCTCTGCTGATTTCTGGAGGAAGCACCCTAGCCCTATGCAGGTGAAAGCCACTTAAGCCAAAAAAAGAATCTTCAAGTTCCAATAGGGAAAGTCAAAATCCTTAATTTAGAAGCACCAGCGGGGTGGACATTGTAAACATGCAGCCTCACTCACTGGAAAGCTCCCAAAATCTACAGTGCTGAAAGGAAAACATGACACAATGGATCAGTCAACGATTACTACTGAATAAGCCAGTGGGCTTCAGGGTTAATCACTGCAGCCATCCATGAACTCTCACAGGGTGGAAAAACAGTTAGCTTTGCCTAGAACATCTTTGGGATGATGTCCATTTGTACGGTGGGAAGTTCATGTGCTCTGCGGTCTTCTCATTGGCAAAAGCGTTGTCATCTGGAGATACGTCAGGAGAGGAAGGATAACTGTTTGGATCAGTATTTGAATCAAAAAATCAAGAGAGGGGGAAAAAGGAAGGGGAAATTAGGGGGAATTCTCATGGTGTCATTGATGAGGAAGCTTGACACCAGCATCCCTGTGTCAAAGTGTTGTTTTGGAAGGGTTGGCTATCACCAAACAGCCCCAGCACGGGTTCAAGCACTTCCACTGGGATCTACAGTTCTGGAGGTGTGTGTTCCTGCAGGTCACCTGGCTGTTCCCAGGGCACTGCTCCGAGCAAGGTCAGTCCCACAAGGACTTGGGGGGGGACACTCCAAGAGAGAAGGAGTCTGCTGTCATAGGTGGAAAAGGTTCTGTGTTGGTTCTTGCACTGGTCTCATACATGTGCCGCTATCAATGAGTTTTCTGATTTAATACATTCTTCTTGTTCACACTTTCCCGAATTTCTCCCCTTGCTCTCAGTTTGCACAAGGGAACAGCATTTATGTTTGTTGTTTGGTTTTAGAATCTTTTCTTTACCGAAACAAGGAACAGATTTCCATATTTTTTATATTTATTTTATAATTTTCTGTTGTCATTTCTTTTCTGCTTTTCTCTTTCCTTTTTCATGGGTAAATTGAAAGAAAAAAAGATGAGATCAGGAGATAAAGGCAGGGAAAAATGCAAGGATAAAATGAAGCATGACATTTTCACTAGGAATGCTCTGAAAATATTAATTAAAAACCATTTTAGAAAGCTTCTGATGGAGAAAGAAACAATTATGTCAGACAGTACCTTGCTTATTATTCACAAACCTATTTGCAGAAAAAAAATTCAAACCTGATTTTAAAAGATCTACATAATTTTTTTGTTCCTTTTTGAGGTTTGTAGAATTGTATGTCTTTAAAAGTGTCTGCAGACACTTGTTTTCCTGTTTAGTCTCTGTTTCCTATATCTGCTGATTTGATGGGACATTGATTTACAGACTTCCACAAACCAAGTGTTACTCAAAGGGAAAGTTATTCGGGAAAAAAATAGAAAATCAATAAGAATGTGCTGGTATCCCGAGTCTAATTTCAGTGCAAGTGCAAAGCAAGAATTTTCATCAAGGTCTAAAGTGGATGGTGGTGGACACAACTGCTTGTCAGTGGTGTCGTTACTTATTTACACACAGACAATTCCCAGGAGCTCCAGCCATGGTATAGCGATCTTCAGGTCTATCCATGAGATTGGAAAGCAGAAAAGTCTTTTTAAATCGGGATTATTGTTGCATCACACCCTATCAGTGTCTTTAAGTAGTGCAGTCTACTCGAAAAGCAGATGTGTGGCTGGTTGTTTTCACAGATGTTTTCTGCTAGGCTGTGCTTTGCTGATGTCAAGGGAATGAGCTGAAATGGAGCCCCTGACAGAGTCCAAACACCAGCTGGAGCTCCTGGAAGTGCCCTTGTGAGCAAACATGGCAGTAGTGCACCCACGAGGCTCTTGTGGGTTTGAAAGCCCCAAGTGCCCTTTATCAGCCCCATGTATCATCACAGACAACCAGACAACTCCTCAGACAAGCAGCTGGTGTGGTGAGACATGGGTTTCCTCAAGGAAGGGTGCTCAGAGTCCCTGTGTCCACGTCACCCTGCTCCAGATGAAGCCACGGACCTGCTGAATGGCTTCGACCGTGCTGACAGGGGACACAGACACAACCTGTCCTGGTGCAGAGGATGGCTCCTGCCTCCGTGACAGGTTCCTGGAGAGGACAGGGGGTCACTGAGGGCACATGTGAGCCCCACTGGTGGGGACAATGTGCGAGTTGTGAAGACATTGAGGGGGTCTCTGAATGGACAGGCGAGATGTGGGAGCACTGATGGGGATGTATGCAAACCATGGGGACACCGAGAGGGACATGTGTGAACTATGGGGACACTGCAGGGGTGTGTACAAACCATGATGATACTGAGGGGGGACAATGAGGGGACACGTGTGAACTATGGGGACACTACGGCGGTGTGTACGAACAATGGGGATACTGAGGGGGGACAATGGAGGGACAAGCGTGACCCACAGGGACACGAAGGTGGACGCTGTGGGGACATTTGTTAGCTCTGTGACACCGACGGGGATGTGTGTGAACCGTGGGGAGACACGCGTGACCTCTGGGACACCGCAGGGACACTGAGGGGGCCTTCAGCACACGGAGGGGCCTCAGGTNGGCGCGGCGCTGGGCCCGGCGCAGGTCTCCTACCTGGCCTTCCCCGGGGAGCTGCTGCTGCGGATGCTGCGCATGGTGATCCTGCCCCTCGTGGTCTGCAGCCTGGTGTCGGGCGCCGCCAGCCTGGACACCCGCTCGCTCGGCCGCCTGGGTGGCATCGCGCTCGCCTATTTCCTGGGCACCACGCTGCTCGCCTCCGGCCTCGCCGTCGCCCTCGGCTTCATCATCCGCCCCGGCGCCGGTGCCTCCGCGCTCAACACCCAGCTGGGGCTGCCGGGCGCGCCGACCAAGAGCAAGGAGACGGTGGACTCCTTCTTGGACCTCATCAGGTGAGGCCGCCCCTGAGGCTCCCCTCCTTCCCCCGCCCTCCCGCCGCTGGAGGATGATGACAGACCCGGCAGTGTTGCACGCTGCAGCCGGGGAGCCTTCCTCCTCCTTCTCAACCTCCTTCATCTTCTTATCCTCCTGCATCTTCTCATCTTCCCGCACCTTCCCCTCATTTTTCACCTTCTCAACCTCCTTCTTTATCTCCTTCATCTTACCATCCTCCTCATCCTGATCCTGGCTTCTCCAGAAGCACGGCTCTCTGCCCGAGTACCCGCAGCCCGGTCAGGTGCTCTGCTTCTCCCCGCTTTGTTTTTAATTTTGCCTGGCTGGCTGCAAGGATGAGTCGAGGCTAGCTCAGAGTTCTGGGTGCTTGGGCCCGTTTTTGGTTCTGCCTGGAGGGAGAGCGGCTCCTGGATGCCGGCTGCAGGGCAGGCTTTCCCTGGCACCTTCCCCTGCCCTGCTGCCTGTTGTTGCCTGTCTCCTGCAGGCAGGGCAGGGCTGGGCAGCTCTTCTCATCCCTCACGCACACCTTTTTCTTTAATCCTCCAACACTTTGCCCAGTCTCCTCACCCAAATGCCTACCTTCCTCTTAGAGTGCCCTCCCATAGGTGTGGGCATGGAAATGCAGCCCTGTAATTCCATGGTGGGCATACCCTAAACATCGTCCAGTGTGAGGATGCTCTGTGGGTTTGTGAGCTCCCCTTCTTACCTCTGCATCTTTCAAAGACAAGACTTGCATTCCCCAAATCTATCTGGAAACAAGGCTTCCACTTCTAATCAGATGACAGTGTTTTAGTGTATCTTTACTCCTCCTTGCAAAGTTGCAAACTTCACCTTTTTTGTTTTTCTCAAAGCCCATGTCTTGTTGAGATCTGTCTGGCTTTTTAAATAAGATAGGAGCACACAGGCAAACGAGGCAGGCATCCAGAAGGTGCTTTGAGTGTTGGGCTTCCAACTGCATTTCCTTGTGCTTTGCACCCAGGTACAAACACAAGAATAAGGGAGGTGACCTGTGTTTGTCACAGTGAAGTGGCTGGAAAGTTGAGCTGAGTGGATATCCTGGTAATTACAAAACTGAGGGTGTTTTTTTTTATTTTGATTGTTTGCTTTGCTTTTATGAGTCCAGTTTTTCAGCTGAGATATGTTTTTGCTCTGTCTGGACAAGTGGATGTGGCAACGAAAGATAAAAAGACTTTCTAAAAAAAAGCCAGACCAACCCCAAACCCAGAACTGTATTTACAAATTCAGGTTAATGTCCTTTTCTCCCCCTGAGACACGTATGTTCCCTTTGGATAGAAAGTAAGTCTGGTTTGTTCCATTGGCAGACATGTACTCAGTGTCCTCAGCTCACCTCTCCCTCTCTTAAGAACCAGCAATTAAGGACCAGCAGTTCCTGACAGCATGTTAAGAAGGAATAGCAGGACAATGAGAGTAGGTAGTCTGGCTGTGGTGGTGATATGTTGTTGAATGGAAGGGAGGGAGGTGAAGGAAAATTGCCCAAAAAAAAGGAGTAGGCACACCTGGGAGAGTTGGGAAGATGCCTGTAGTGGTGGCTGCCCCAGTGCCTCCTGGTGTGGCTGCTGTACCTGGTGTTACATCCCTGTGTCACCTGGCAGCATGGAGTAGGATGGAGTTGAGGAACAGGCCAGGGATGTTCCAGTGAGCTTCAGGCTGTGGGTAATATCTAAAGTTCAGAGCAGACAGCTGTTTCTTGGTCTGGTCTGTAAATGCAGGTGTAGAGTTCATCTTCAAAGGGGTTATGATGGTGATGGGATTGAGTCCCTAATTCCAAAGTAGGGCTCATAATGATGAGACTTGGGTAAAGCATGGTAGGTTGCAGAGGAATTTCCTTCTAGGAGATGAGGGGACAGGAACTTCCCCCCAGTGCATGTATGGGGGGCTGTGAATACATCTTTTCCTTGGAACCCCAGGGAAGGGCTGTTGCAGCTACACTGTTGGGCTGTCAAGTTGTTACAGCAGTGACAGTGAAATCCAGTCCAGAAAAGTTGTGTTTGGACATAGCCATCACTAAAACTTCCAGTTTTACCACAAATCCCTGACAATCCGAGGGATCGAGAGAGTATGTGATTTTCAGGGAATAAGACACTCTCTGCTGTGTAATGTTATTTTTTTTAACTGTTCTTGAAAACCTGGGTGTTTTGGTTTGAGCACTGAACTTGGTCCCTGCTGTGATGAAACTCAGAGTAAATTCATCTTGAGATAACAAAGCCTTGATTCTGTAGGGCCTGGAGGGTCAAAATGATTGGTTTTTGTGTGGGTGGGTCTTGCAGCATCCTCTTCTTTGCTTCTCCTTTTATGTCATTTGGCCATTAAACTTTCTATTAGATGCAAAAAAACCTCTGTTTTTAGTTGTGGCACAAGACTGACTGTGTCCTTCAAGGCTTCCCTGCTGCCTGGTTTCAGAGGAGAGGTAAAAATGAGTAGCAGATGGGTAAACTGAGTCCCCCATCAGCGCTGAAAACCAGTGTAAAACATGACCCATGGAAGAAACAGCAAAGAGGAAATCACAGCTGTGTGTCACTATTTGGTTTTGCAAATGACTTCTGCCTTTGGGAAGTCTTTTAGGTGTTGCTTTTCATTGTTGCAGTCATGTCTGCAGGCCAGCTTAGTTCTTGGTTTTCCTTTTCAAAGTCTAAAGCTTCCCCCCACAAACATGCATCTAGGCATGGAGAAATGACCTCTGGAAAAAAGATTTATCTTGGGCTTTGGTATCGAACGAATGATGACTCACTGGTGAACCCGAAGGCTGTTTCTGTTTTGTTTTTTCCATTGACCATAACCTCCAGGTCTGATTTGTCTGGCTGGAGGTGCTGGAGCACCCTCGTGTCTAGCCAGGGCTTAGGCACACTGTCCTCTGCCCCAGGACAGGGGGTGGGGACAGCAGAGCTGTCATAAGGTGCTTTTGTGCCCCGAAGCAGGGATGCTGATGGCTCATCTCATCTCAGGTGTGTCACACCGGCAGCTCCTTGGAGCTTCCTAAAGATGAGCATGGTCAAAGGCAGTGATCATGGGAGGGGATCCAGCAAGTGTTCACAGCTACTTCCACAAGGCTGATTGCTTTAAAAAAGGCACCCAGAAAGTGGGGTGTTCCCTGAACTCAAGGCAGGATCTTAAAATTCCTTAAGTCTGTCAGAAAAGATGAGGGGAGTGGAGGGAAATTTTAGAATTTCTGGGGTTTTCCCTTACTCATTTATTTGGTGGAGAAGATAAAGCAACAGAGACTAAAGAGAGCTTGTGAGCTTGATTGTGAGGTGGTTGGTAGCTGGAGGAAGGGGCTGGCTGGGATGTGGTGGGCTCTGGGGCTGAGCCCACAGCTGAGAAGGTGACACTGTAGAGAGCCAGCTTGGCTGTGCTTGTGCCCTGCATGTAACCAGGGAGAGGGAGTCCCAAGGATGGGACTCCAACCACCTGCTCACACAGCCCACCTGCAGCTTGTTGGAAAGCAGCTGAAGCAGCAGGATCAAGTGTTTTGCAAGAACCTATTGATCTGTTAACACTTTTGATGGGCAATTGTCACGACTGAATGTTTCAATAAGGTCAGAGTTTTGTTCTAGCTCTGATTTGTATTTGCTGATTCAACAAAATTGAACAGCTTCACAGGAACCTATTGATCCTCTCAGAATTTCCATCAGGGTGATTTTGGCATTTCTTTTCGGTGAGGTCAGTGTTTTGCTGTCATTTTATACAAAGCACTTAAGTGGAGACTCTCACTCATCAAAAAAGGGACATTTCAACGGTATTTTACAAATTTTTTTTAGTGGAAAAAAGGATCTGAGACAGACTTTCTTTGCCCAATTTTGGGATGAAAACATGTTTTGCAACTGTGAAATTGGCTTTGGGGAAGTGAATTCTGTTTTTAATCCAACCCTAGCGGTAACAGTCTGGGAAGGGAAGGAGGTAATCCCTTTTTTTTAACAGGAGGAGTGCACAGAGGTCCACATGTCTGCCCCAAGCAGCAAGGTCATGGTTTCCCAGTTTGCCAGGCAAGTCTGCAAAAGCTGTTTAAATTTTATTGCTTCTCAATGCCCTTTCTGTCTCTCTGCCAGATGCTACCAGCTGAGCTGCCAAAGGGAGCACCCACAGCAGGCTCATGCCTTTGCTCCAAGTGTCTTCAGAGCCATAGGGAAGGCAGACATGAGCACAGGGAGAGGCATCAGTTGTGTTTTGCTGGCTGGGCTGCAGAGCAGGTGGCCAGAGTGGGCCACTCAGGCAGTGACCCTCTCCTGGGCACCAGTTGCTCCAGCAGCACTTGTTCCTTATAGCCTTGGTCTTCCCAGTGAGTCACCCAAAACCAGCAGCCATGAAGGCCATCTCTGGAATCCCAATGTGGAAAGATAGTAAAATGTGACTGTTAGAGGAGGAGGGGGAGATACCACCTTTGAATTCATAGATGGAATAAAAAATGTCCAAGCAGGGGCTGCAGTTACACCAGGAGACAGGCTGACCTCTGGATTTGAAGCTGATGGCTGGTTCTCAAAGTGAAGGTAACTGTCCCACTTTGCTTCTGTCACTTTCTGAGTCTGGAATGAGTTCTGTAGGAAGAACTCAGTGTTTTCATTCATGTGCCTACACTCTCTGGCAGGGTTTTTTTAGTAAACCTCTGAACATTTCTCCTCCTTTCATTTGTTGCCTTTTACAACTGACTCCCCCCAGTTATGTTTTATTTTGCAAGCATCAAAAATACAGACTGGACCATTAAGACAAAAAAGTGTCAAATATCTGCTGTAAGTAAACACATTTTCAAGTTTCTCTGTGTTAAAACAAATGCACACACTCACAAATATGAGTATGTACAGTATGTGTGTGCATCCACATATCAAAAAGCAGATGAGGAAAATTGCTGTGTGATATTGAATGAAAATCTTGGGACAGAAAAAAACCAGAGGCACTGGAGGAATTCGAACTGGGCTCTGGCCTTTTGCCACAGATGGCAATAAATTTGCTGCGAGTGGACTTGTAGCACTGAAAAAAACCCTGAAAACTGGAGATAACCAACACAGAATATTTTCTGTAGACTTCCTCAAAAAAAGTATGTTTTTCAACAGCAAGGTTTTTGGCCTCAGAAGTGGGACCTTTGTGTAAGAAGTAATGTGAGAGGAATGCATAGTATTTTAGGATTTCATTCCATTTGCCTGGATTTCCCTTCACGCTTTTGCTGCCAGAGCAAAGTTGTTTGCAGAGCTCTAGCAAACGAATCATTTAGAAACAGTTGTTAATAATAATCCCTTACACATACAGTGGAGGAGTTCCTGTGTAATCCTCATCCTGCTGGTGGAAAGATACAGGCCTGTAAAGAAGAGAGCAATTTGACCATTATATCAAAATGGAGAAGGAGGAGAGTTACAGCCCCCCTTTTCTCCCTTTGCCAGCTCCAGGTTCCCTTAGTTGTCTGGGATTCCCAAGAGTGGATGTTGCAGCTAAACTAAGGTTTCTATTACAGCAGAAATACAGTGGGATCTTCCTGGGGAGTAATGGTCCATTTTTGACTGGTAGGAGCAGCTTTTCACTGGAAGAAAGGTGCATTTATCCAGCTGTGCATAGGGAGATGGTGTGATGAGCACAGCGTTCAAGGAGGAAATACACACTTAACACCTGCTCTTGGTGCTGCTACTTTCTTGTTTCTCTTTTAAGAGGATCTGAGAAGGGTGCTTTCTCACCCTGTGTGTGGTGCAGTTACATGGAAGTTTCCTGGCTCAGCCTAGCTGTTGCTTCAGGACACAGCTGTCCCCCTTGGCAGCTGTCAGATGGATTTCTGATAGGGCTTTTTTTGGGGCTGTCTGCACAACTTGCAGCAGGCAGAGGGAGGCTTTCCTGCTGGGTGAGGGGAGTGAAGCCTCTCTGTGCCACCTACTTCTGTTTCCTGGCACAAAGGAGTTGGGGTCTGTGCGTGTGTGGAGCGAGGTGCGGGCAGCACACCTGTCCCCCTGCCATGCTGTGTTATTGGCTTGTCCTGTTTGTGCCACGTGCAGCAAGTTTTGTCTCCCTGCATTTGGGGCCAAGGCTGTCTGATCCCACACTGCTGTGCTGGGCTCCTTATCACCCAGACCCAGGGTTTGGCCAGCACAGCACAGTTATCTCCACACTGTGACAACCCACATCTGCTTCAGAGAGACGACCATGTTCTCTGGCACAGGGCATGGAGATGGGGCCATCAGAAACAGTCAACAATCCAGCCATGCAACCAGGGTGATTTCCCTAAACTCCACGTTCACATTTGCTGCAGGCTTTCAAAGCACAAAAACCTTCTAAACCTTTGGTCCTCACAGAAAAAACAACTGGCAGACACCCAAATTTCATTTGCATGCCCAATTACCCAGCTCATCAGCTTTCCTGTTTGTTGGTTCACCCTCACAGGAGGGATGTCCACACTTCCCCATGCAGCTCCTCTGCTCACAGGGCCAGAGTTGTGTCTGTGTTTCTGTGATGGGTGAGCTTCACCTTACCTGGTGTGAGGAGCAAACCCTGCAGGCACAAGTCCATGATGAGCCCAGGCAGGTCACCAGCCAGCTTTTATCACTTCCCCAAAGCACGCAGCATCTTGCCCCATTTTTTAGGCACTGTGGTGGTGTTCTTGCACAAATCCATCCAAAGGTAAGAACTTGTGATCTGACCCACCTGTAATTAAAGCTGAATTTAGTTCACATGCTGACTGATCTTAGGTGAGCAATAAGTGTAGTCTGTGCAGACCTCGTGCCTCTAAGATAAGCCAATTATTTGTAGATTGCTTTTATGACCCGACACATTTTGTTCTTAAGCTTTGGGATTTGAAACAGAGGAACATAACATTATTTTATGTGGTTTTGGTATTTTGCAGTCAGGTGTACTTAGAAGTTGGATTGAACAGAACATATAACTCCTTATGAGCTGCTTAAGATCAAAAAGTTTTATTTGGCAAATTGTCAAGTCCTGCAACTGGTGCTGGAGGAATAAAGTGTCTGCTCTAGGTTATTTTTTAGCACTATTCACACTTGAAATAAGAACCTGCCCCTTGTCTTGCTGTAACAGGGTTGCTGGCATCACTTAACTATGTGCTTTAAGTATATGCTTGGAGATAAGTTAATGTTTAGTTACTGAGGCCCATGCCTGACATACTGTGCAAATTATGGAGGGTTAGGTTTCCTGGCCACATTTAAACATTGGAGAACCATGTTGTTTAGGCTTTAGTATTGCTTCCTTTGGTTTTGTTTTCATCAGGATGAAAAAGCTGATTTAAAGAAAAAAAAAAAAAGAAGAATTGATTTCTGGTTGGTTTTCAGTCTTTTTTCATCTCTTTGCTTCTTCAAAGTCCAGTCAGTTCTTTTTTTAAGAAAAGTAATCATCCTGCTATGAAAAGCTGAAAAGAAATAGCCTTCTTTTCCCAACAGCATGAGCCCATTTGTATATGTGATATTTTACTCCTGATAAAAGCAAGTTTGCTTTTACTTTACTCAAGGTTTTTATCCACCAGAGAATTCCAGCTGTGCAAGAACTGATGCACGTTAGCTGTTCCATTGATCTTATTTGACCAATTCTTGAGCGTCTTTGCTGAGTGAGAGCTCGCTCTCCTGCTTTCAGACAGACAACTTATTGTCAGCTTTTGAGGAGAAAAAGTTGCTGTTTCTTTCATGCTTGGTGGAATGTAGACTCCAGAAGACAAGTTATTCTTGCAGCAATCCTCCTAATACACTTGTAGTGTGTCAGAGAGAGGCTGAGGTATTTCACAGCAGACAGGTGTTTGGTGAAGTTCCGTGTCCTTTACAGCTGCTGCCAAGGCTGTGGGAAAACTCCCTGTGTGGCAGGAGAACAGAGCCATGCAACCAAAAAGGCCAAAGTCCTTATCTGGGTCACATTTTAATCTCCCTCTTGCTTTCAAAGGTTTGACTTTGCTGCTCCTTTTCTTGCTCTGGTTTGGATTTGCACGTTCCATGCCATTCGTGGAATGACCACAGCCTGGTTTAATGTTTGCCTGGGTAGCTGTGGCAAAAATGGGGGGAAGTTAGCAGGGCACAGCCTGGAGGGAGCTGCAGCTTCCTCGGAGCAGCACAAAGAACAAGGGATGGGGAGCAGCTATCCAAATGTTTTTTACCACAATTAACTGGCTCTGGGTAAGGTCTTCTGTTTCCTTACCATAAGAGTTCTTGTGCCTCTGTGATGCCTTCTACTGGCAGTATTTTCAGCTGATACCAGTCACATTCCTGCCCTTGCCAGCTGTGGTCCTGCCATGACCCCAAAGATCAGCTTTTGTTCCTGTTTTCCTTTCTGTCACAGAAAACCAAGAGCTGTCATTTGGCTAGGGGAACACGTGCTCTCTGCCCACAAGGAGAGAAAGGAATTAGAGCATTGAAACCAACTATAAGATACCACAAGAAGTTTGGAAGAATGCCCTACTCGGTCCAGTTCACAATTTTAATTTCCTGTATGCAGATACATACTGGATGGTCAGAAAGAGTGTACATCACTTTGCATGCTGTCCTCTCTGCACTAACCTGTTGCTAGACTGGCATTTCTGTGTGAAGGCACTACTGGATTCAGGTGTTTTTTAGGAGCTGCCTGTACTTTCCATCTGTGTTGTCTAAGCCCTTGCAGAGAAGTCTGGCCTGTGATACTGTTCTGCTCTGCCTTGGGGATCAGGGAAGCTGGCCTTGCTCTGTTGAAGGGTTAAGCCATTCTCATAAGTGGATTTTGCTGAGTGGATTGTCCTTCATGTTGATGCTGTGAGTGAAGTGTAATCACATGAGCAATGTTAAAAACCTGCCTGACACTGGAGGCCATAAGCTGGTGCTGCAGGTGGTGTGGCTGAACCAGTTTCTGTAGCCAGTGGGCAATGGGTGTGCATAACCAGCGTTGTGTGTGATTGCCTCTGGTGGCCCTGCCCAAAAGGTGAGGTGTGGCAGCAAGCATCTGTCATCTCTTTCATGTGAGACAGATGAAGATGAAGATGCCAGGAAGATGGCATCCACACCTCTGGACACACAGCAAGCTCCATGCTGCTGGAGAATCTTCTGTGCTACACACTTCACCAGTGCCAGTGTGCTTGCCTTTGAAAAAGGCATTCTGTTTCTGAGAGTAAGATACATTGGTGCATTAATTAAAGAAGTTCTCCATAACATATTTCATTTTCTTGTTTGCCTTTTCCAGAAACCTGTTTCCTGCAAATCTTGTTGCTGCAGCTTTTGAAACGGTAAGATCTGTGTGGACTTTGGGCATGAGCAACAGTGCGTATCTTTATTGGAAGAGGACTAGGAAGGTGGTGTAGAAAATACCAGAAGTTAATTTACTTACAGAAGGTAGGCTTTTTAAAAGCACATGATATAGTCAGACATACAATTTCCATGGCAAATTATTTGAAAAATATTCCTCAAACAAAAGCATATTCAAAGGTCATCTTTTCTACCTTCACCAAAAATATTATTTAAACTTTGGGTGCCATGTTGGGCAGCAGTGGCAATCCTGTGCCAGGCTGCTTACCATTTTGCAGAAGAATCCTAGCTGAGAATCCTTTGGCTATGTAGTTTAGAGCTGGGCTCAGAACAGACAAGGCTGAAGACCTTTAGGCTCTCATGTGTGTAAGCATTACCTGTTGCCTGATGGTTTTATTCAGTAGTTTCCACTGTATCCCTTGCTGGATTAATTACTCAGCCTGGTTTCTCTTCCAACAGAGACTGTGTGGTGGGATGATAACTGGCACCAGAACATAGTGTGGTTTAAACTGATGGATAGGAGCTGTAGGGCTCCAAAAAGATTTTGATTTAGTTCTCAATGCTAATTTTA
This sequence comes from Ploceus nigricollis, assembly GCA_013399945.1. NCBI lineage: Eukaryota > Metazoa > Chordata > Aves > Passeriformes > Ploceidae > Ploceus > Ploceus nigricollis. The sequence continues at coordinate 56,938 of VXBC01002562.1, read as the reverse complement.
TATGTCAGGATAGAGAGTGTTGAGAATATTGTCATGGGGCAGAGTGATTCTTTATGATACAGGAGCAAAATAATAGCTTTTGCCTTCATGGTGGGTTTGCTTTTGTATCAAAACCAAGGGCAAACTCTTAAAATCAAGTTCCATTTTGCATGAATATATAATACAGTACAAGTCAGTATTGCATGAGTAAAACCAGAAGCAGTACAAAAATAACACTATGAAAAGGATATTTTGTGATGCCTCTAGTGTCAGGGTTGTGTGTGTTCAGGGATGAAATAAAGCAGTCCTCTTTTCCTCTGTGCTGCTGTTGTCACAGGGAATTGACAAGGACAGAAGCTTTTCCTTCCCTCCTTTTATATTTAAAGAAAACAAGCCCAAAGAAGTGCCCTGCTTTTGTGAGGTGTCTAGTTTGTTTATCTAGTAAATTGTTGCCCTAGATTTTAGATATTTTGCTGACAATTTTAATGCCTGCCTCACCATTTTTGTTTGGTTGTGTTTTTTTTTTACCTGCAGTATGCGACAGACTATCAGATGGTGCTCAGGAACACAACCTCTGGAAATATCACATGGGACAAGGTAAGGTCATTTCTTAGATTTTAAACAAATTGTTGTCAGTAATATTTGACTACTTCACAGCCTTTAATCCTTTTCAGCAGTCTTGAGAAAGAAACAAGTAATTTTATTTGCCCGGAACTGAGACAGACACAAGCTGAATGAGTACCTACAGCCACAACAGAAAGCTGTGGTTAAGAGGAGAGTTGAGCTCAACTGATGTGACCCTTGACACTTTATTTTTTTAGGCCATGTTTTCTTAGACCTGGTCTCACTTGATCTAAATTTTAGTCAGTCTACCTAATGTTTCCAAATAACTTTCTGTAGACTTGGAACTAAATAGCAATCAGACTGGCTGAGTATGTCCCTTAAACCTTACTCTTCATTAAGAGTTTGGAGAGATTGAGGTTTTTTCCCTCTACCCAAGGCTCTTTAAAAAAAAAAGCTGAAATTTTGTTTGAAGCAGTAACAAGTGGTCTGAAGGAGTAAAAATTACAGACAGAACATTACAAATAGGCTACTTGTTGCAATGGTGTCATAAAGGGAACTGGGGTGTAGGTGTAGACAAAGTAGAGAGTGGTATCTTCCATGGTAGGACTTCCAGAGATGCTCTGTATCCCACTAAGTGTCATTTCTCCTGCAGACAGGGCTATCCAACATGTTTATTATTGCCCAGAGCCAACATGTTGCAGGCCCAGCAATAATTACTGTTGTCTTACAAGCAGCATGCTGTGAAACAGACCCAGGGTCCCAGCCTGCAAGGTCTTGCAACCTTGCTCCAAATAAAGTGTCTCATGTGCTGCCATGGGATTTTTGGGAGACTGGTCTGAGAAATTGCTTTCAAGGTGATTTTCTCTTCCTCAGGCTCATTCTGGCTGTCTGAGCTCAGTATCAGATGTTGGGTTACTACATTTTTAATATGATTTGAATTCTCCCAGGGCAAGAGACTAGTAATGTTTGCATTTGTCATGGAAGGGCTCAGCTGGGGTTTGCCCACCAGTTTGTAAAGCCATCAAGGAAAAAGCAGTTTATGCTCACCCAGAGGGACTCTGGAGCCTATCCCTGAGCACAGGAAGCATTTACCTTCCTTCCTACATTTACAGGCTTCATTACCTTCTCCTCCCCATGCATGATGTGTGAGCAGGTGATGCAGAACAGTGTTTGTGAACTCTGCTTCCAGCCCTGGGCTGAACTTTCACCAGCCCTGGAGACAGGGTGACAGGTGACTGGGATAACATGAGCTGAGCAGGGGCAAAGCTGTGCCTTGCCTGCAAGCCTGGCACCACAGAGTGAGCAGCTCCACTGGGGAAGGAGCAGCTCCCCCTGCCCGTGCCTGCTGGATGGCATTAGCCCGGATCCGCGGCCACCCCGTGTGACACGGACGCAGTCGGTCACTGCGGAATCCCAAAGGAGCACTTTCTCTCTCCGTGCCCTCGCTGCAGCTTCGTGCTGCTGAGGGGCTGTGGCAATGTGCACTTAGATTTGTGTGTTTGTTGCAGAGTGCTGAGTTATTTGACATTTAAGCAAGGGTGAGTGAAAGGGGAGTAAGTCTTTTATTTATCTTCAGTGTCAGGTTTGATGTGGGCTCCGTAGCAACCAAGCATGGATTAAGGCTAACCATATCCATTGAGCAGAGTGCTGGCTGTCAAGTACTTTTTTAATGCTTCTTCAACACCATCACTTTTCCTTAAGAGATAAGAATGCATCTTTTGGCCCTTTAAAATGCAACACTATTTTTTTCATTTTTCCTCTCTTTCCTGCTTATCAGTATCCTGTTCGATATAACATCAGAAAAAATATTCTGAGTATGCCACTGGTGTCTGTTTTTGCCATCAGTTGTGATGATGTAAAGGTTATTTCTGCTATTACTTTTCCAAAGTATTACTTTTTTAAGTTGTTGAAGCAAAGCAAAACCAGACTGAGCTTCTTTAATTCCAGAAGTCTCTAGGGAAGAACAGACCAAATAAAAAGAGACATCATCTCAGTTTTTGTTAGCTCAGTTTCAGTACTGGTCTGACCATAGTATTTATGGATAGATGAGGATAAAGTTTGGAAAGAAGAGCATGATTTTTGGATATCATAGTGACAGAAGTTTAGTTCCAGAGGAATAAGATCATACTCCTATCCACTTTTTTCTTTCATCAGCAGAATATTTGAGTGAAGAGGAAAAATATTTTCCTTCAACTTTCCGTATGAATAGTGTAGAGCAAAAATTTCCATTGATTGTATTTCCCCCCCCACTGGTTACTAGGCTCTGTCTTCTCTCACTGATGAAGTGAACAGTGGGACATGTACTTGTTTGCTCAGCTCAGCCATGTCCTTTTTTGTTGTTTCACATGCTCACCTCATGTTTACCCAGCTTTTATGGCTACATCCTCTCTGTCTCTTTGGCAGCAAGACTTCCTGGGGCACAGACTATCTCACTTTACCATCTGCAGCACAGGGAGCCTGGGGGGGCTCAGTTCCTCTTTGGACAGGAGTAAAAATACACAAACCAGTGGTTGCTCTTCTTCCTCACATCACATGGCTGCATTTTCTTTTCAGCCACCTACTACTGGGACTGTTCAATGTCAGCAGTTGTTTCCTTGATAAGCATTTTGTTTCAAGAGCTAAAAAACAATGGGATCTTCAGAGAGATTCAAGGACCAGAAGAGCTCCATGAATCTTCCTAAGAGAATGCATAATTTCAGGCAAACAATAACGTGTCCCATAGTTTGTCCAGGAACAAAGTCCTCATTAAAGCTGTTTTTGTTTGGTGTCCACAATGCTGCTTGGTTTGGCTGCCCCTTTGGGGTGATGCACTCTTGTGTGAGAGTACAAAAAGGCTGTTCAGCATCTGCCAGTTTTAGAGGCTGGGATTGTGAGGATCTTCCGCTGAAGATTTTCTGCTGGACTCATTCCGTACGGTCTCGCAACGAGGTGGAATTCCCTGAATGCTGCAGATCGTCCCCTGGATTTGCAGGGAGAAATTTCTTGCAATAAGTAACTACTCTAGGCAAGTGGTGCACCTTCTGCCTGCATCTGCAGTGTTGGGAGGTGGTGGTGAGTGTTGTGTGTTGTAAAGAAATCAGTGAGAGAGAGAGACAAGGGGAGAGCCAGGCCTGAAAGTGGGAACAGGATGGCAGCAAATGGAGGGAGACAGCTCACAAGCTTTTGGCAGCGGCACACACAGTCATCTTCTGGTCACCAAGAGGTCAGGGGGTCCCCAGATCACAAATTCTAGGCTTCAAGTGCTGGTGAGTGTGAGCACTTGGAGAACAGCAGCAGCAGTTACCACAGTGCTGGGAGCAAGGTGGACAGAGACCTCTCCAAGGGTGAAAGAAGACCGTGTACTTGTCATTCTGCAGAGTACAGAGTTTCTCTCCCAGCACCATCCACGTCAGAATGCTGGGCTCTTAAAGCACTGAAACACTGAATTTCTGTTCCATAGCAAAGTTTTATACAATTTTTTTTTTCAGAATGGGAACCAAACTAAAAGAGTATTCACTGGTTTTGGCTGGTTTTGGGACCTTTGTTTTTTTTTGTTTTGTTTTTTAAAAATGGTTTGGGCCCATTATGATAAAATTCTGTTCCAGCTAAACTTTTCATATTACCCCTGTATCAAATGAACCCAGTATAAAATGATACATATTACAAAATAACATCCTGTGTACACACATGATTTGTTTAATTAATAGGAGAGGGTAATTTGTTTTGTCTTAACTTTTCTAACCACAGAAGAGTTTAGAGCTTTCAGTCAGAAAAACCTGAATATAGCCAAAACTATCCAGACTATCCAAGTGTTAGTGTGTGTGACAGCATGTTTCCTCAGACATCTCTGGAGATACACTGTGCCTCATGCTTAAAATCTGTCCATGTTCTCCATTCTTTCAATCAGGAATCAAATAAATAGTGGCAGCTTAGCCCTGAAAAAACAACTTCCATAAAAATTGCAGATTCCAGATCTAATTTTTTTTACCCAGTGAATAAAAAATGCCAGCACCTTCACTTTTTGTAAACACTTCTCTTAACAGCAGTTTAACCTTCCTGCTTTTGTGTATAATTTACATTTTATCCCTTTCCCTGCAGGACTTTGTTTCCACCTGCCATTGAGAGACAGTCCAGTTCAGCAGTGTACTTCCAGAAAAAACATCAATCTTAAGCAGGCTGGTTTTATCAGATTTAGGAGATCAGTATCCTGAGTTCTTTACTTGATACTCATTTCAAACTTTTAGCTCAGAATGTATTTTTCTTTCCTTGTGTTGAGCTAGTGTCCACTTAAACTAGCCAAAAGGCCAAAACTTGTACACAAACTTCATCTGTTATAGAAGTTCTTCCAAATAAAACAACAGTTTGACATGTTTGTACTGCCAAGTTGGAGAGAAAAAAAAACAGTTTGTCAAAACAATTATATTTTTATGTAGCCACAAGAGTACTCATTCAGGTCTATGATACTACATTGCCAAAGAGAGCTCTGGCTGTCTTTGAGAAGCAAACCATGAAGGACTAACAGAGCAGACCTGTGGGTAGACTAGTTTTTGTCAATAGGTGGATCCTGTTTTTATCCTCTTTTCCCAGGCAGTGACAGATTTCTGAGAAGGGGAACAGGTATCTCTCTTCTGTTCTCTGTCTCCCACAGCTGACATGGACAGATGAAGGAGTAGGTTGCCACAGTTTGCTGCCTTTTTCTGCCTTTCTCCCCTCCTTCTGCTTCATAACATTGGTTGTTTTCTCATGGTTTTCACCTTGGTATCATCATTACACTAAAGTCCTGAGTAAACTGGGGAGTTTTCTTGTTCAGGTCACTGAGAGCACAACTATTGTATTAAAGGGCACATGGAGAGGTAGTAGCAGGCCCTTTCCTTCTCAGTGAATCCATGCCAGCTCATAACTAGGGAGGTTTGTACCTGAACTGCATCCAGATCTCCTGGATTCCCTTCAACAAAATAGGCTCTACCTTTTCCAGATAGGTTCTGCTTGTTGATTTCAGATCAATCAGACAGCAACAAAATGAGGTGACCCTTTTGTTATGTTTTGTCCTATTCTCACATGTAAAAAGCCACCTTTTTTTGTCTCTGCAGGTCCCTGTCGGTACTGAGATCAGAGGGATGAACATCCTGGGACTGGTGCTGTTTGCTCTGGTTTTAGGAGTGGCACTGAAAAAGCTTGGCCAGGAGGGGGAAGATTTGATTCGCTTCTTTAACTCATTCAATGAGGCAACAATGGTCTTGGTTACCTGGATTATGTGGTAAGTGTGTGACTGCAGATACATCTGCACTGCAGTGTGGTGCTCAGATCAGCAAACTCACATTTCATCTCTCTGTCCTGCTGTTTCCTGTGAGATCCCTCATCACAGCAAAAGTGAATCTTGTGATGTCACACAATGGGGTGTTTTCTCCTTGCTTGTGCCCTGTAATGAGACAGTCACTCACAGCTTAAGGTATCAGGCTGGAGAATTTCAAAGGGTTGCCTATAAATCCTCTCCAGGACTCCTTTTTGATTATTTAGTGGAAAGAAAACTCAGTATTTCCCAAGGCTGATTTTTTTTTCTCTTGCCTATTAATGAGCAAATACATTATTTCACTTAATTCCTCGGACTCTGGAAAAGTTTATGGGCTGACTGGTGCTCTGATCAATCCCACAAAGCTTTTGACACCAAAAAAAGTCTCTTAGTTAGGAACTGGAGCACACTAAACTTTCTCACTAGGCAAGAAACCAGCGTTGGAGGGGGCAGGCACCTCTAGAGAGTGGTTCAGGCCACCTGAGCTGGGGTAGGAGCAGCCTCCTGGCTGGGTTTTCTATCAGGTGGGATGAACCTGGGCCTCAGAGCAGTATCATGGCTGTCCTTGGTAGCTGTATGGAGTTAGGCTGCTCCTGTGAAACCAACAGTACTAATACCTCACAAACAAAATTAAAAATATTCATAAAGATAGCTAGCAAACAAATTAACAGTGGGACATTTCTCACTCCCTTTCCAAAGCTGCTGAAAAAGCTATAAATGTACCTAATGTATTAAATGTATATTTAAATGTATTTTTTTCTTCCTTCATTCTGCATTTTTCATTCCTACTATTTTCCTCTCCCTAAGAGGTAGAAGGGTTTTAACAAAACACCTGATTTTACACAGGCAGATCTCTGTGTTAGTTGCTATCATAAGGGATTGAAAAATTCAGTCTCCAAGCAGCTTAAGCTTTTTGCTCTTGAGTGTAATTCCTTGGACACTGAATACTGATAAGAGGCAGTTCATGTATTCAGCTTATTACAGTGCTAGCACTTCAAGCCAATCAGTTGGTATGTAATCCTTTATTTTGTGGATTATAGGAACCACTGCTGACCCTTAACAGTGAAGCCATTACTTGTTCTCTTTCCTTCCTTAAGGCTTCTGTGTAGTCCTGGTATTTATTCAAAATCTGTCAAGCTGCATGTGCTTCCCAAGGGATACTTTGGAGTGGTGAAATACTACTGGGAGCAAAGGCAGCTTGAGCTTGTATCTGGTCCTGTTCAACAGCCACTCTCTTGTTTTAGCAGCACTTGGGTCTCAACTTTCAGTTCTTTCCTCTCCAGCCTTCCTCTTCAAGGGGAGGAATTCAGTGTTCAGAGCTTGTGCAGGACCAGGTCTCAGCTGGATCTGGCTAATCAGGGTCCTCAGAAAGACAGGTCAAAGGCAGAATTGCAGAGCCTAGGTGGGGAATGTTCCACAGGCTCCCCTAGAAATTTGGCCAAGGGATAGAGGATGTTCATGTGGATCTGTTCCATGCTCTCTGCATGGAACAGAGGAGCTGCAGAACCACTGAGGGAGAGGCAGACCAGGAAGAAGTGAATGATCTGAGCAGCATTAAGGCTTGCCCACCTTTCCACACCTTTGCATGCTTAACCAAACCTCCTGAAGTTTGTCCTGACTCCACAAATGAGCTTCTCTGAGCATGGGCATTGGATTCTTTATTCCTGAGATGTACAGGCAAAACTTTTGTAGGCACACATTTTTCTGGGGCAGGATTTTGGGGAGCTGGGTGATCTTTTAGTATTTCTTAATCTTAGGAGAAAGGGATGAAGCGTGGACAGCATCAGCAGAGGTACTCAGACACAAACATCCCAGTAAGCTAAGGAAGGAGCTGGCCCTGGGCCTGCAGTGATTCACACAGCTTGTTTAGAGCTGCTGTGTTGTTGATGCAAAGGCAGTTCAGTCTTTTCAGGGCTGCTGGGACCAGAGGTGTGGCTGTGGCCTGCAGGTGGCCTTTCCCCTGGAGCAGCTCCAGGTGCTCTTGACAAAGGAAACTTCAAACAAATGCTGACGTGGCGTGTTTCTAGATAGGAGGCATGGATGTGTGTGTGCCTGCCTGTTGGCCTGGGGGAGGCTCTGGAAGCCTGATCATTTAACTTAGTCCTTTTTAGGCAAATAGCAGAGTTAATTGCTATCTTTGGCACATGCATCAGCAGCCTTTAGCTGAGCTCTCTGGTATGTGCACAGCTTTTTCTTAACCTCCACGGAGTTGGCACCCAGTGTGTCTGTGATTTTAATGACCTGACTCTGTACTCCTGCTGGCAGTTTCTGCATGTCTAAGACCCAACTCTTTGACCCCTCTCTCTACTCAAGTGATGTGGTGCTGCTCCCTTCCCTCCCCTCCCCACTGGTGTCTTGTCCTGGTAGCTCCTGGCAGCATTTGTTCTGCCCACTCACCTTCCCTTTGGCACTCTCCTTGCCCTGTCTCTGAGGGCATAAGTGAACAGACCTTTTAAAATTTGACTGCTTACCATCCACCAAACAAGAGTCTTAGAAAAGCCTTCCAAATCTGCCTAACCTGAGTGTGTGGTGAATAAGGAGCTACCCTTCAGAAGGAGCAGCAGATTATTTAGGGGAATGTTATCTCCAGGACAGAAAATGTCGTGTTTTCCAAGGCTTTTTGTTTGTACTTCATGACAGCCACTATTTCATTTACACAGGTATGTACCTATTGGCATTATGTTCCTTGTTGGGAGCAAGATTGTGGAAATGGAAGATATTGTGCTTCTGGTGACCAGTCTGGGAAAATACATCTTTGCCTCTATCCTGGGCCACGTCATCCACGGAGGAATCATTCTGCCGCTTATTTATTTTGCAGCCACACGGCAAAATCCGTATCGTTTTCTCTTAGGACTTATCACACCACTTGCCACTGCCTTTGCCACTTGCTCCAGGTGGGTTTCTCTGCCACTTCTGGGACTATAGCCTGGTTATGTTTGTCACCCTAAACTGGCTGTATCCAGTTTTAGTTTTAGGTGTGAATGTTGTTCCTGAGGTTGCAGAAGGAGTCTTCTGAGCATAGAGAGTCCCACTGCTGTCATCAGCCTGCCACACAGCACGTGCAGTTGTTGAAAAGAATTCCTGAAAATATTGGGGCAGTTGCATGAAATAACTTGGGGAAAAAAAAATTGTCTTTAAATGATCCTGCCAGCTGTCCTTTCAATTTTAAGTGAAGTGAGGGTCAGTAGTGAGTGACTTTGTCCTCAGAAGTTTACTTTTTAAGTTTAGAAGGACCTGGAACAAATTTAGACTAATCTTGTAGGAGCAAAGCAGACTTGCTTGCTAGTGTAAAGACATTAACATTTATTTCAAAGATCTGGCCTGATCAGCTTTTATTTGTCAAAACCAAATGACTGAGTGTGTCATTTACACTTTTCTCAAGTACAAACACCTGATCAAATGACATATTAATAAAATCATTTCAGGTCATCCCCAAAAGCAGTTGCATGTCTGTCAATGGAGCTAAAGTGCTCTTTATAAACTCCCTCCTTCTGCATAGTAAGAGAGGGTTTATGAATAAAACCATGTAATTTATAATGCAAGAAGTAAATCCAAGAGTGATGTTTTATTTTTAATTATTTTTCTGTTCATTTGGGAAGGTATTAAGGCAGCATTAACAGAGATTGCTGTTGCATCTGTTGTGTTTATATATCATAGAATCATACAGTGGTTCGGGTTGTAAGGAACTTTAAAGATCATCTAGTTCCAACCTCCTCTGCTATATTTGAATCTGTTACTGTGTGTTTGTAGTTTGAGAATTGTTCATTCTACAGCCATGTAATGCTGCATTCTGTGTTAAGTCATGAGTTCTTGCTTGTGGGAGATTAAAGTCCTTATCAGCTATTTCTGGATGAAAGCAGATTATTAAATACCTCTGCTCAAAACTCAACAAGGAGGGTCCCTCATTGCCATCATGCCAGAGAGGGACTGTAAAATGGCATTGTTGCCTTGACAGTCTGTCTGCAGCATGCTAGAAATATGAAGGCCATGACAGTGATGGGGCATTCAGAGCACCCTGGTGCTCTGTGTTTCATTTCTCCCTGTTCTGTTTCCAGCTCAGCCACTCTCCCTTCCATGATCAAGTGTATCGAGGAGAACAACGGAGTTGACAAGAGGATCAGCAGGTTTATCCTTCCCATTGGGGCAACTGTAAACATGGATGGAGCTGCTATTTTCCAGTGCATGGCAGCTGTGTTTATTGCTCAGCTGAATAATGTCGACCTCAACCCTGGGCAGATCTTCACAATTCTGTAAGTTGCTTGCAACCACATTCTTCTGGCCCCCAAACACATTCAAGCTGTGGTCTCTCTGTTAATAGCTAACAGTTAGCATTCCACATCTCTGACCTAAAGCTTGCAGACTGCTATGTAACATAATTATAGGGTGATTAAAGGATGGAGTCTTTAAACCTTTACGAGATTTGCCAGAGTCTCGATTTAATGAAAGGTGGAACCTGGGAGGGGTAATTGAATTGTGAAACAGTCTTTGAGCTGTTTAAAGCTCTTTCTCACGTGAAATTCCTCTCCTTCCTTAAGCATCTCACTCCTCCATCCTCCAGTCACTATTAGGCTGGGTAATTGAGGCATTCTGCACTGCCCAGAAAGCAGCCCCTGATTCCTCCTCTGAATGTCGTAGAAAATTCTCCTGCCAGCTCCTTGCTTCCTTATGCATATGTTTTGTACTGAAGACTCTGTTCCTGCTTATCTCTGTCCTCCTACCATCACATTGCTGGCTTTCCTGATCAGATCTCTTGTTCTTCCCCTCCTAACTGCTTTGCTCCATTATCCCCTCTGCCACCCCAGTCCTACCTTCTTCTCTAAGACTCTCTCCCCTCTATGCCTGGAATATCCTCTGATGTCCCATATCACATGAAGTGTCATTATATTCATTTTTCTCCTCAAAATGCCTTAAATGAGGATGCTACAAGCAGTTCTGGCTCCTCACTGTGCCCAGCAGCCACAGCTGCATCCACCAGATGCCTCCTAGGGCTGTTTTCTGGCATTTTTTTACCCTTCCTGGCCAGGGGTTTTATTTTCTCCTTGGTTGTGTTTCCCAGTATGTTGTTTGTCTATTTAAGGCAGGGCTGGGGCACTGGGGTTTTTTTGGTGTGTAGCCAAATTAGCTTTTCAGGTATTCTCAGTGAATCAGGTGTGAAGACAGATCTGAGGATGATGCAGTGATAGCCCAAGGAAAGCTGAGCTGCAGACATCTGCACACAAAAAGGTGTGTTGAGCACATGCACTGCAGGTTTCCAGCTCCTGATTTAGGGGCTGTGTTGGGATGCAAACAAGACACAGAGAAGGTGCTGTGCCCTGCATGGCAGAGTTTGCCTTTACACACGTGGGGTCAGGAATTTTAAGTCCCTCAGCATACTGGAGCTGGGCATGTTAATAAGGCAGCAGGAGACAGTTGTGTTGGTTGTTTGTTATCCTGAAAAGGCAGTCCTGGTGTTGAACCCAGAGCCATGGCCACGGTCACTGCTGCAGATCCCTGCTGCAGATCCCTGCTGAGCCCCTGTCCTCTGTAGCCGTTCCTTTGCATCAGCAGGCAGGAAGGGGTTTGCCTGGGAAGGGAACGCTCCGTGTGTCCCATGCTGGAGCGTTTGTTTACAGTTCCCATGGCGGGGAAGCACGTGACAGAGTGCAGCAGAGGGGAGCTGGGAGCTGCTCTAACCTCATGGACATTGATTTGCAGCGTGACGGCCACGGCGTCCAGCGTGGGAGCGGCCGGGGTCCCTGCCGGAGGCGTCCTCACCATCGCCATCATCCTGGAGGCCATCGGGCTGCCCACCAACGACCTGTCCCTCATACTGGCCGTGGACTGGATCGTGTGAGTACTGCAGGCCTCACCTACCTGCTGTTGGGAGGCATAGATCATGGAATTACAGAATGGCTAAGGCTGGGAAAAAAAAAATTCAGATTTTGTCAGTGTAGCACCACCCACCATGCTCACCATGAAGCCGTGTCATGGGGACTCCACTACTTCCCTAGGCAGTCTGTTCAAATGATTTACAGCTCTTCCCATGAAAAGATTTTCATAATATCTAATCTAAACCTCCCCTGGTGCAATTTGAGGCCATTTCCTCTCATCCTGTCACTTGTTACGTGGGAAAAGAGTGACATCCACCTCACTACAGCATCCTTGTAGCATGTTTAGCTGGAAACGTGGTCAAAGTCCAGAATATAACCCAGTAGAAAATAAGACCCTACAAGATGTCTGCCTACAGGACAGGTAACTTGTGATGGGGAATGGAAAAGGTGGTGCCTTCCCATTTAAAGCAGTCAGTATGCTAAAATCCCTCTTCAGCTTTTTTATTCAGCCTTCATAGAAATGTATTTCTTCTTGGCTTCAGTTCCCATTAGAATGGTTGTTAAAAGTCCATTCAGAATGTGTTGATATTGCTGGAAATTAATTGGATGCTAGAAGGGCAGGGGAGGACAAAGGAAATTGAGTCTGAACATCACTTGTGGAAAACTCCCTTAGTCATATGTGGGAAGCAGTTTCCATCAGAAGCTCTTGTCAGCTATTGTTTGAGCTTTTTTTATAGTTTCAAGACTGGTCAAAGCACCAACACAAGTGTCATAGAGGGGTGCTGTCCACTGGGAGAGCAGGGACACAGACGCTTTGTGACACTTGTCACTGCCATGGGCAGTGTCATGGCTGGAACACACTGCTGAGTGTCACAAGTTCAGTAGACAGTATTGATGGTGGTAACCTTTCTTTCCCATCTTCTGGGAAAGAAGTAAGAGGTCAGTATGGCTCAAGTGATCTGAATCCTGCTTAGGTAACTTGGGCAGTTCTGGTTTGGACTGCATATAACNTCTGAATCCTGCTTAGGTAACTTGTTTCCATTTGGTGGGTTATTGGGCAGTTCCTGGTTTGGACTGCATATAATGCCTCAGCATTGCTTTTTGGAAACACCAACCTCTGTATAGATGGTGCATTCCCACAGCAGATGGGGAAATTAGGATGCCTGAGGACACCCTTGAATTTCAGAGACTGGGGAACGTGGCAGCTCTATTACCTTCCCTTCCCACACAACACGTGTCTGTGGAGCATATTCCTACAGCTTCCTCAGGGTCATCACACCCTTTTTTACTGTAACCTCTTGGGGATCAGCCACCTCCAGAGAGGAGATACAGGCAAAGCAGTGGCTAACCCTTTTTATCCTGTCTTCCTAAGGAAGTACAGTAGTGGCTGGGTGTTCTACACCTGTACTTGCAAGTGCTTTGAGGCAACAGTGAAAAACTTGCCCTTCCTTTCACTCTGGGCTGCTCTCAGCCTGTGTTGTGCTGGTTGCCTTCCTTTTAAAATAGGTAGCATCCATCTGTGGTCAACGGTGTTCTATCAAGGAGCTCAGCCTTCTGGTAACAAAAGGGGGAAAGAGGGAGGAAGGAGTCCCATGTCTTGCTTTCATGCCAGCTGTTTAATTACCAGAGAGGACCACAATTACAAGTTGAGCCTCTGTTAAAGTTAGGCTGCAGAATGACTAGCAAGTCTCAAAAGCCCCATGAGAGCATTGTTCATCTTTATGACTCATAAATCTCTTCCGTTACACCCTGGCACACTGGATTTGTGTTGTGGGACCAAAAATTAGGGCAGGTACTCTGGGCAACAAATGCAGAGAACACAAGTCGTTCTGCCTGCTTTTGGAAGGATCCCTTAAGTAGGTGCTTGGATGAAGATACCAGTAGTCACAGTAGTTAAAAAGAGAGCTGGGTGCTCTGAGTCACCTGCTGGATAAGCCTGAAGTTCAAGTTCCTGCTCTGAACATGCATTTGAAAAATGCTGGCCTGGGAAAAGGGAAGAGGAAGGAGGTGACCTGTGAAAAGCAGGATGCCTGAGAAGCAGTAGTACCATTGCTGCAACCCACAGAGAGACGAGAACCAGCTGACAGTAACAGTTTGACTGGCCTTAAACCTGCTCTGGCGCACATTTTTAGCTCTGAAATAGTGATGATACTTCTGTGGAAAACACCTGTGATAACTACATCTCCCTTGTCTAGTTCCCCTGATGTTAGTGATTCAGCAGGGGTGAATCAGCTCCCCTTATTGTGTTAAAACTCTCTTAAAACTAAAACCCTGCTGCTTTGGCTTTTGTTTCTGATCTTCACCAGGGACCGAACCACCACAGTTGTGAATGTGGAAGGGGATGCCCTGGGAGCAGGCATCCTTAATTACCTGAATGAAAAAGACAAGAAAGAGAGAGAGCAGGAGCTAAAGGAAGTCACCGTAGAAGCGGTTGCTAACAACAAGTCTGAAGCAGAAACGTCACCTTTGGTAACCCACAAAAACCCAGTGTCCAACACAAGCAGCACAGCAGACCCTGAATCCAAGGAATCAGTATTGTGAACTCGAGGCCGCTCGTCAAGACCAGTCCTAGAGGTGGCCCAGGGACTTGTCAACGCACCCAGACGTTTGCAGTGCGACCAGGGGCTGGATGGCTCTTGGAAGTGCTCACTTCCAGTCTGTTTTGAAATATGCTGGCCTGGGGAAGGGGAGGGAGGTGGGGTGGGCAGAGGAGGGGTGTTGAGAAGGAACACTCGCTTTATAATAGTATTTTGATAGTTTGTGTGTACATGTATACGTGTTGCGCTGCACACTTGTGTACATGGACGTGAGAACTGCCATCGAGGCTTCTGGTGTAACAAGACTTCCATTAGTGAAGGCTCAGATGGGTTGAAGATAGGGAGGTAGGCAAACCCAGTATGTGCTTATTGTAGGGAAAAATTTTTGCTGCTGTTTGAATGGAGAAGCAGTCTAGAAACTCCAGAGTGGGTGAAAATATTGCTTAAATTTGTTTTCTAGCCTGGAAACATTTACCAGCCATTACAGCCATGATATGAAGCAACATTTTTCTCCCACTCCCCTTCCTCTCATGTTCTCCGATCCATTAAAAACATTGAATATGTCCTTAAAACTAGCTGTTTTCTATTTTTAATATTTTTTTTGTTTCATACCTAAATTAATAGCTTATAGGGACTTGTTTCATTCTCTCTCTACATTGCAGCTCATAGCAGCTTTCCTTGGTGAGTAAATCTCAAACTGTGGGACCAAACAGAGGAGCTCTTCATGCAGATCAAAGGATTGGTTTCCTCCTTTCTTCTAACCAAGCTGTTAAGGAAAAAATCCAGAGGAAGAGCAAATTTTGTTAAAGTAATCCCTTTGGGGCTGAAAAAAATGTGGAGTCTGTTCCAGCATTAGTATATCTGAAAGAGGCTTGCCTGTGACAACATCCATAAATCCAGAAGTCAGTTCCCTTCGTGAAAACACACATGATCCTCTGCTAGGACATCATGTCCTGCTCATGTTTATTTAATGGGTCAATCAAAACAACTTTAGTCATGTTCTCTTTCAGCAGAATTGAATAGGGGAGGAAAAATTCTAAACACACATCATGTGGAAACTGATGACAGGCAACTCTCAACAGGGGAAGAGAAGAGGTGAGTTTATAACCCCAGTGATCTCTGTGAGGGAGCTGGCTACCTGTTCCTGCTAGGAGTTTGGTCCTGCCATAAATGTTCTTCTGGCAGCAGTTTACTTGTAGTAATTCTGGGTGGTGCTGGGCCAGGGTGATGCTTTAATGGCAGGTGGTAACCTTTGCTTGAAGCTCAGCGAAATGCTTCTGGATTCTTATTCCTCCTTTTTGCCTTTACAGTGTCCTTCCTGAATTTACATCCCAAACCTGAACAGAGTCTGGCAAACTCATTACAAAGATCCTGTTGATTTATCTTGGCTCTTTGGATGCTAATAGTTAAAAAATTATGACTATGCATGCCAAGATTTGCCTGGACTTGTGATGTTTTCCCTTGGCTACTTCAACAAGATATTGCATATGGTCCCTCTCCACATTGTTAATTCAGCAATATATATTTACACTTAGCTTTGATATAAACTAATGCTAAAGTCTCCCTTTTTCTTTGTCCTCTCTTGCTTCAGAGGAATCTATCTTGGAAAGATATCAGCACTAGGAAGAGGCAACTCCAATTCCATAGCAGCAGCTGCCTTCCTTTGCAAAGCATCCCTCCTGGTAAAGGGACACAATGAATTTTGCAGGAAGATGCTCAGAGTGAGATGTGGCCACCCCTGGGGGAGAGCGCTGTGGGTGCGTCGTGACTGGCTGGTTAATCCGGTGCACTGGAGCCATGCAGACCATCCAAGTAGGAAAGGATTAGTCAGCCCTCTGGGAAACTGCAGGTGGAGTTTCTTCTTAACCAGTTTATTTGTGACCATGTCCACAAAATTTGGTCATTCCTTGGCTCACCTTCAAAATGGAAGGAGACAAACACAGTTCTCTAGGGATGTCTTTTGCCCAGCAGATCAACTTTGCATTTCTTCCTGTTAGAATCATCCCAACTCCTTTCAACTCAGGAAACCAAAAGCACATTTTTAAGTCTAAGCATCTCTTTGAAATATCTGAGTGCCCCAGAACCCCAAATACTTTGATTTTAAAATAGTATATAGATATCTCAAGGAAGCTGAAAATCCTGACTGTCCCCTGTGGGCTGGGTTCTGTAGTTTAATTTTATTCCCTCATCAGATGTTTAGCTCCTGTGCTTTTGTGAGACCCCCTGGAATACTGTGTACAGTTCCGGTGTTCCCAACATAAAGAGGACATGGAACTGTTGGAGCAAGTCCAGATGAGGGCCACAAAGAGGATGGGAGCACATCCCCTGCAAAGACAGGCTGGCAAAGTTGGGTCTGTTCAGCCCAGAGGAGAGAAGGTTGCATTGCAACCTTTCAGTATCTGAAGGGGGCCTACAGGGAAGCCAGAGAGGGGCTTTGTCAGGAACTGTAGTGGTAGGACAAGGACCAATGGATACAAACTGAAACAGATGAAATTTGGTGAGATAGTGGAACAGGTTGCCCAGGGAGGCTGTAGATGCCCCAACCCTGACAGTGTTCAAAGCCAGGCTGGATAAGGCCTTGGGTAACCTGGTCTAGTGGGAGGTGTCCCTGCACATGTCAGGGGGATTCTGATGACTGGATGATCCTTAAGGTCCCTTCCAACCCTTTAACATTCTGTGGTTCTGTGCTGCTCTCCCTCACTGTGACACATGCAGCGAGGATCAGCACATGAGAGCAGTACTAACATGACAATTCATGAAGCATCACAGCACCATTTCAGGGAAGAACACATCTCCATTTTAATTTTTTTTCACCCTGAAGCTGTTGTTGCCCTCAGGTAGAAGTACTGCCCTGGGCAAACCCAAAGGCTGGGCTTCCTTGCCATTGCCATATGATCCTTCTTCCCCATGGTGCTGCAGCTGGAGCGTGCCTCATCCCTGTAGCAGTGTGCCATAGGCTGTGGCACATTGTTCCCGACAGGGGATCCCAGGAAATGGAAAACTGAAGCAAATAGCCCAGTATTAGTATTTTCCAATAGCAATGCAGAAGCTCATAGTCTTCACTGAATGCCTCTCCCAGTCCCCACTAGTGGGTTTCCATGTTTTGCATTGATGTGAATGTCTAGTCCCATGTGAAGCTTGTTAGAGCAGTTGGATTTAAGGAGGTCAAATCATTCTCATAGCAGGAATTTAATCAAGGAAATCTGATGTTCCTTTTCTTGGAGACAGGTATCATAGGATTTATATGAACCATGAGTATTCGGCTCTTAACCTGCCAGAAATCTGTAGTCTTACAGAAGCCCTACTTTAGACTTAAAAATGTGCCAGTTCTGTTGTTGTTTGTGCACAACAGGAGGGATCTGTGGAAGCAGTAGTGCTGGATAATTACTGCTTGTCAGAACATCCTCTTGGTCATTTTTTTAATCATTTGTGTCAGAATTTACATTTCTTGTTTTCCTGTGATGTTCCCATTCCTCACGATAGCCGTGATGCATTCTAGAACTCTCTACCTGGATTGTTTTCTTAAGGTAGGAACATGAAAGATCCAGTATTGCACTCTCTGAGACTGTAAAAAATGTGATACATTCCAACAACTGCCACTGTAATGATGTGGATCCTGGTGGTAAGTCTGATGAGACAGAAGACTTGCCATTTGCTCTAATTGGTCAGGGTCTTCAGGTAAGGCTGCTGGGAGAAAAATGGAAGGGCAGTTGAGGGATGTACATTTGAGATGCTGTTCTTAACCTGCAGTGTCATGTGTTATACTGGGAGCTTCCTATTCCAGGAGGCTGTGAGCTGAGAAGGTGCTCAGGAGCCTTGCAGGTGCAGCCAGGGGTTTCTGCTCTGCTCTGCTCTGCTCTCACCCAGGCACTCCACAAATCTGGTGCCAGTGTGGCACTTAACTCCAATGTCTCTTGACTGGACATATATTTCTGTTCTCCTTGCATAACTGTAAATTAGAAACCTTTAGTCAGTTGCTTTTTTTTTTTTTTAAGAGGAAATAAATTCCATGTAGAAAACACTATTTTCAGAAAACACTATTTTCTATTTGATTTTAGGTTGGTTTTTTTGTTGTTTTGGGTTTTTTTTCTGGGAGGTACAAGTTCTCTCCTCAGCTCAGGTTCTACCCTCTAGTACAGGAATTGCTTTTTGAGAGAAAGATACGGAAATTACATGGTGTGTTTCTTAGGGTGTCCTGTGCAAGGCCAGGAGTTGGACTCGATGATCCTCAGTGGATTCTATGAAATATTAAAGAGTCTGCAAGCCTTTTTTTCAGTGAAGTTTCTTTGACCGTTTTGCACCATCTTTTAGTCTAGGATTGACTTTTCACTCCATGTTTTATTTATCACTGCCTGATCTCATCCTGTTTCCTGGAATACTGTATGTTCTTTTTATGTTTCAGTGGCTCAGGAATAAATGGGAGAGTGGACAGAGTTTTGAGGGCTCCAGTTTGCATTCTGCCTTGCTCCTGTCCTGGACTCAGCAGAGGTTTGTGAGCCTTGGTAATTTAGAGTTGCTCTGAGAGTGCCAAGCAGTATCTGTCTCTCACATTGAGAAAGGTGCTTGTTCTGTGCTGTGAGATGTGGGTGTAGATGCCTGAAAAACTGTAGCGAGCAGTGGAAGGTGCCAGGACTTGACTGCTTGTAGGATATTTTCAGTAAAGATCTTGTATTCCTAAGAACTGAGCTTTAGCTCAGTCTTGGTGTTGGTAGTTGCTCTACAAGACTGGGTAATTGCAAAGGACTTCAAACCCTTCTGGGGATGTCTCTTGCAATCAGGATGGCTTTTTGGACTAGAGCCAATCCCAGGGCTTCCCCTGCCAGGATGTGACAAACGGGGCTGTGTCCCTCGGATATAACAGGGATGTGGAGCTGGCCAAAGTACCACATGGACTGGTGAAACAATCTCTGCTTTGTCTTTTCTGGGCAGCCCTGAGGAGGCAGTGGCCCTGAGGTGGTGAGAGACTTGGGGGAGGGTGTGAGGGGCAGGAAGCATTCCTGGTGCTTGCTCTGTTCCCATACTCTTCCCTGGGCATTTGCTGTGACTGGTGCCAGATATGGACCTGACCCAGTGTCACCATTCCTATTCTCCTGTGGTTCCTCCTTATTTTGCAGCAACAACAATGAAATCTGAGGTATTTAGGCAGTTCCTCTTTCAGTGCAGTCCAAGTCCCTGTCATCTCTATGACTGACCACCCAGCCATATTTTGTAGGTTGTGTCCTCAAGAGCTTGCAAAAGGGACAAAACCACCACGTGGTTTTCTGCAAAGATTTGCAGCATTGGTCAACAGTCTGGGCACAATCTTCACTCTCATCCTCTGCTAACACAGAGCATTTCTGCAGCCACTGTAAAGCATCATCCTGTTGGAAATGATAATTTTTAATCCTGACCCTCCCACAGGCAGTGAGCAGTAGGCCTCAGGTACCAAGTCAAAAGACCAAAATATAAACTCTCACCAAAGAAAAATTGTCACATCTTCACTGATTTGCCAAGATTCACTGCCTTGGCAGTTCATAATGACAGAGCTGCCTGTAGTGACTGATCTGATGGCAGATGAACAGCACAGACTTAGGCAGGTGTCTTCAGTCCTATACCTGTGCTTCCTTTTCTGTAAATTACGTTTACAGATATTTACGTGTCTCTCACAGGCCATAGTGTGGAAGATAGTGAGTTGCAATGTTTGGAAAGCACTCTTAAGACAGAGAGCAGTAAATCTAGAAGAATAATGAACTTTTCAAAAATCTGAAAGGAATCAAATAATGAAAGTATGCAGAGTTGTTGCATTGTGCTAGAGGAGGAATGACTGATGGAAAAGAGATCAGGTGGATGCATTTGCTGGGCTAATTTGGGGGGAGCAGGAGAGCTGGTGTCAGTGTGAGCTGCAGTTCAGAAAAGGGATGTGACTTAATCAAGGACAACACAGTGCCCTGTTCTATCTGCCTCCTTCCATTTCCACCTGACATGCCATGAAAGCTTAGGCTCAGGTAAATTAACAGACATCACCATGGATTCAACATCTAAATTGGGAGTCTTGACAGCTTAGTTCCTGACTAGTTTCAGTGGGAGAAAAAGCTTTTCAACGCAAAGAACAAGTTGTCTTGTTGTCAGTATGAGTGACAAAGGTGGAGGAAAAGAAGGAAGAGCTGGAAGGCTGCAGGGGCACTGTCACAGAAGACAGGGTTAACAAGAGTATGAAGAAGCATCTTTTTCTTGACATTTTGATATGGATAGGATCAAAGAGGCTGCAGGCATTTGTCTGGCATGTAGCAGAGACAATGCAAATCCCTGCCTGCTGCTTGGGCAGGATTTGCAGGGAGAGGCAGGAGTGCTGAAGTTTCTGAAAGGCAGCAAGGCAGCATGCAGAGGGCCAGCATGGAGCTCTGATAAGCTGCTGCTGGCTGCTGGCCATGACCAGAGGAACAGCAGTACAGTTCTGCATCAGGGATTGACCCACATTCCTCCTTGCAGGATAGCTAGGACAAATGCTTCTCAGATAAATGCATGGAGACCATTATTCTCCAAGGACAAAGAGCAACTTGTTATCTATGGGAGCATATTGATGAAAGCCATGCTCACTTGCTTCAGTTTTCTGGCAGGAGGGAAAAGGGATCATTTGACAAATGATCTAAAACTTTTTCCAGACTTTGGGCAACACATTGAGACAGTTGCCCCTGAATATTTTAACTCTGACAATAAGTGATCAAGAGCCTTATTTGGCTCCCACAGATCTTCACGTCTGAGCACTGTCTTGGGAAGTTAATGTTAACACAGAATTTATTCTCTGCATGGGGTCTTTACAGACATTTGTGACCAGCAGGCATCAGTTCACATCTGTACAAGTGAATGAATACAGAAAAAGGTGAAAGAACTCTCTCTTGAGTCACATGAAGAGTTGCCAAGCTAGCTAGGAACAGATTCTTGAGTCCCAAAGTCAGGTTCATTTTTAGCTAACAACTATCACCTCCTTAAAAGAATCCATATCTGAGAGTTTATAAATATATTTGATTCTGTACAGAGATTTTAATGAGAGGAAAAAAAAATCTTTCATTCAAGAGTTCACAGGGTGGTTACTTATCAAATTATATCTCAGTGTCAGCAGATGCATCATCCTTAACAGTTAGGAAATCTCATTTGGATTTAACCTCAGATCTTGGTGCCAGCAGGAGGTGAAGACTGTGAACATTTCAGCTCTACATAAAATCCTGCTCAAGAAACATTTATACTTGTCTCCCAAGGCCACAGATGTTGCTTGCAAGGCAAGCAGGGCTACCAACAGGAACCAGCGTGAGGAAATGGATTTTGAGCCAACTCTGTTGTAATGCAAAGTTAACAGTGTGGTTTTAAGCCACAGAGACCAAGAAATTTGGTCTTAGATGTTCCTTAGGATAGCTTTCACTTGCTCCTTCTGGTAAAACAACACTGAGAAAGTAATGCTCTTCCTTGCCAAGCATGCATTTAGTAATTGAAACTAAACTGCACATGGCATGTGCGTGCAACTTAATTGCAGTTACATGTTGCAGAAGGAAATTACTGAGGGAATTCTTCTCTCAAGGAACTGTTTACAATATCTGAATCCCCCAGATTACATTCCCACAGAAAGAGCTGTGCTTAACCATAAAAAATACTCTAGATATTAACTGGTTTGGATTGTAGCTTTTTTTAGAACCAGAAGGAATGCTGCAAAAAGGACAGGCCAGGGCCTTCACTGATGTGCATTGATGTAATTTCCTGAGCTTTCTGTGGTTTCTGGATTCCTGATGGAGATTCCTCCATAGCAGCATAGAGGAATGATCTGGGCCTTTTAAGATGATCATGATCAACAAAGCAGCAGTAAAGCAATGTTTCTTGGCTGTAACTAAAGGCATTTTACATGCTCAGAGTATTCTATGATGTGGTGCCTCTAATAAAAAAGTGTTTTCCTAGTGGTCAGTGTTGATGCAGAAGGAAACTTCCTCATGTTTTGTTCAGTTTGCCTTCTCTGTATCCCTCCTGCAGAGTCTGTTGTGCTCCTTGGAGTCTGCCCAGATCCCAGCAGGATCAGGCTCCTATAGTACATAGATCAAACTTGAAGATATTCTGGCCCCATCTGAGGACATGGACTGTTTCCTGTCCTGTTGGGAGGGGACAAAGACATGTTTTCAGCTTTGGAGAGCATCTGACTGAACAAACCCTGCTTCATTAAGGCAATACCTTAATGACATTTTACACTTAATTAGTCAAATAATTGTAACCAAGGTGGCCCAGCTGTCGCTGCCTCCCTGCTCTGCTCCACAACAGATGCTCTGTTGACTTGTCGTCCCTGAGGGCCACTGTGGAGGTGATGTGTTTGCCATCCATGAGAATTCCATTCTTTTAAGGACACAATCTTATTTAGGCTTCCTCAGTTACTATCCTGGCTGCACTCTTGCAAGGTCGTGCTGTATGGGATGGAGACCATGCACAGCACTGCAAATAGCTGAGCAAACCTCTGCTCCTGAGCTGCTTCTTGGTTACAGCAAACTGAGACTGACTCACTCACACGTTGTGAGGGTGGAGACTTTGATTAGATTTTGATTAGTCCCTCAGATTCAGGGATAGCAGGACCACCCCTGCACATGAGGAGTCCCCTTCTGCCTTAGTATCCTTAAAGGTGCCTTGTCCTGGTTCCCTTCAGGACAAATTCCAAGTTGCTGTTTGGCTTTCAAATATAACTATGCACCAAAGCTGAAAGACTCCATTATCCCTGGAGACAGGAGGGCAAATGTGATGTCCTGGTGTGAGACAAGGAAAATGGTTTTCTTTTCTTTATCCTGTGAGCTCTCTGGCAGCAATCTTGAGGTGTGTATGTGTGTGTGTGTGCTTTTATTTCTACCTGTACACAAATTGCTCTGATTAGGAGGGAGGATTATTGTATTTTTATATGCTAAACTGTTTGATTAATTACTTTAATAAAAAGAAAGATGAACTCTGAAATTCACTGCCATCCACTCCAGTACAATCCAGTACCACTGATACAAACATATCTGCCTTGTGCTTAGAGTAACCACTCCGTTGAAGAGGTGTTTGTGCCACGTGGGTGTGTTGATCCTTGTGCCCATCAGTAGCTGTTCCTCTTTCAAAGCTGTGGGTTTCACCCATGTGACTCTGTATCAGCCTTTCCATTGTCTCCCAAGAACAGATGTTTGTGCACATATGCAAAGAAAAGACCATACTGCTGTGTCTGGGGGTGTGTGACCCTGGGGCACATGTTACAGATGTTTGTTGTGTGCTGTACCCTTTGGAGTAAGAGCTCCCTGCCCACCTGGGGAGCAACCAGTCCTGTGGCTCAGGGAAGGATGGTTTGTTGTATTAGGAGGGTGACACAATGGGATACTCTCTTTTTCCCTTCTCTCATGGAAATGTATATTTGTTCTCTCTCTGTGTAGCTTCTCAATCTAAAATAAAAACCACCCCAAACAGAATTCATGTTGCCATCTTTGTTTGGAGAAGACCTGGCCTTTAGCTGGATCAGCCTTGCAGAGACAGTGGGACATCCTGCTGGATCAGGCTGTGTCACCTGAGGAAAGACTTCTTTGGAAATGCCCCTGGATGAGAATTGTGCAGTTTGGTGCTTGCTTCCACTTTCCCAGACCCTGCCCTTTGTTGGCATGCTGGTGTCACTGATTGTCAGCTTTAACCCTTTCCCTGCTGGCATTTCTCCAAGCCCTCTGCACAGGTACTGGGCTCTAAAGAGTCTTTGGGAGAGCCTGGATTATGCAGTGGTGGGGTGGAAGGGCTGACAGACACACCTGCTGCCCTTCTGCCAAGCCAGCTGACTTTGCTCCTTGGAGAAGGATTGAAGGGTGAGAGTAATCATTAGGAAATGCTTTTTAATAGGCAGCCAGGCTGGTAAGTTCAGGGTAATTTTAGATTTGCCACACAGCTCATCCAAGCAGTGTGCTGGCCTCAGAACTGAGGGCCTGGGTTTGCCATCTAAGTGGGTTTGCCACAGCTTTTCCATGAAAAGCTTATATGTCTCCAAAGGGTGGAGTCTGTCCTGAGATGCACACACATGACATCACAAATCCAGGGACAAACATCTACTATGTAAGTGTAGGTGGGTTAGCTTCAAGCATTAAACTCCCAGAACAAATAAACAAGGGGGCAAAATTCACAAGAATTGCAAGCACCAAAAGAAAGAAGCAGAATTTGAAGGACCTGCCCATTTATGATTTACAAGTTTTGACTGGTGCTATGCCCTGGAAGGTAAATCTGGCCACCTGCTTTACTGTTTTTTAGTTTTGTTGGGTTTTTTGAAGCATTTTTTGGGAAAATACTCTCCACTTCTTTCTTCTAAGCTCTAGGCAGGCAACACACATTTCTCTTGTTCACATGAAAAGCGTTTAACAGTAAATTTATTACAAAAGCCACTGCTATTGTTCTAACCTAATATTTGCAGAGGAAATGCAATTATGGCCAATGAGCAGATTAGTCCTTTTTTTTAATCCCCAGTTTGTCTGATTAAGGTAGATAGAATTATAGGGAAGTGCCTTGTGAGTTAAACAGAAGACAAAACCATTTATTCTGCCCTGAAATGAATGGTTTTATTCACACAGGTTGTGTGGTACAGCTGCGCTAACTGGTCACCTTTAAAATGTGTAGGTTTGTTGGAAGTCAGATCTCTGCTATGTCCCCATTATGAACACTGAAGTATCTTTGAATCATTGTAGGAGATCTTACAGAAGAAATATGGTATTTATTTACATTTTAAGCTCATTGTAGCTGCCTGCACTGCTTCTCTTACAGATTTCATTCACTCTCAAGAAACAAGTTCTGTCCAGCCCCAATCACTTGTGTGCAACATACACCACAGGGGATGATGCCTGTGAATTCTTCACTAAACATCCCAGTTTTGGGGCATCTGTTTAATAATCTTTAACAATCAATAGTTGTTTTGTGGTGATTCTTTGCTGCAGTCTCTCCTCCTTCCTGCCTGGCTGCAAGGCAGGGGAATGGGAGATGTCTGTCCTCCTGCTGTCAGGGAGGATGCTCTCCCTCAAGTCAGTTGTGTGTCCTGTGGTCTTAGCAATGGCTCAAATTATCAGTCCCAAATTTTTTTCTGGTGTCATTTGTTATAAATTCAAGCCATTCTTAGTCCCCCAGCTCTGCTATTTCTTCTGGCACTTACATACATAGATTTTAATCTGTACTAATCCCAACATTTCTTTTACAAATCTCTGTGCTGATGACTGGTTCCTGCAGATGCCAGCTCTAGTTTTGAAGAGCCTCTTGGTTCTGCTCACAGAACACAGGAATGAAAGAGGGCCAAGACATTCCAGCAATTAGAATGAAAAAGAATTTGCTCACATTTCCCCACCGAAAGCAGAAGGAAGTCTCACATTTAGTAAGTAAACTTAATTCCAATTATTCACTGCCCATTATAATTCACACTGATGAAGAGTTGCCACTGCCTCTTGACCACTTGGCTCCTATTTCTTTCACTGCAGCTTGTCACCTTCCTCAAAGGCAAAGCATCTGGGCCACACCAACTCCACCCCATCCACCACCTTCTGCTCCACGGCACCTGGCCCTGATCTGCAGCTGTGTGAGTGTTTTAGGGGGCCTGGCTAGAGGTAAGGAGGTGCCGTGAGGGAATACAAACCTCTGGAACCCCATGCCTTTGTGGCTACATCTGCAATTGCTGGCGGGCTGCGTTCGTGGTGCGATGGGCACATCGTGTGGCCAGAAAGGAGAAGTGCAGTTTCTGTTTGACCTTTTCCCTGAGCTAAATCCTGCCACTCGGTCCAGCTGTGCAAACAAGTGGTAAAAGGACTCAAATGGCCCAGCTGCTAGCACTGGACAACACACCCAACTCAGAACTTCCATGCTGACGTTAAAATACTTGTCACTCCAGTTTTGCCTCTGTTCTTCCTTAATCCTGCCTTACATATTTCATTTGTCAGCTGCCACGGGTGTGCTTAAGGTGTATCTTCAGGTGGTTCTCCAAAGTCAGGAAGAAAAAGCAGCAGCTACCTTTTTTAGGAAATATTCAGTAACAGTGCAGTGATGATCTAGAGGAGCAATGGGAAGTGTGTAGGCTTCAGGCAAGTCTTCTCATGGCTCTATAAAGAAGTTAAAGCAACATGGCTGAGCTTGAACCTGCTTATGTAGGCATTAGCTGTCCAGCAGAATGACTGGATTCCTTGGGAGCCTGCTGGAGTTCCAGGACCATAAGTAGCTGATTAGTGACATCAAATGTCAGAACAGAGAAAATCTGCAGGCCTTACCGGAGAAGAAGGTCAGGGAAAATGGAAAAGTGCAGGGCTGAAATTCACAGCAACAACAGAAAAATTGAGAGAGAGTCTGGGAAACAGAGGCTGGAAAGAATTAATCTAGATAAGAGTAATTACCTGCACTTCTACTGGTGGGAAACAGTAGGTGAAGGAGCAGGATCAGGAAGTTACAGGCAGTCAGGAGCAGGAGTCCTGTGCTCTGAATAAGGCAGATCCTGTTCGAGGGTGTGTAAGCAGGATCACAGGACTATCACACCAGTTCTGCCTAAGTACAGCCAAGCCCGTGCTGGAGCTTTGGATCAGTGCTGAGCTTCAAAGAAAGGTGGCCCAAAGAATGAGAATGAAGATGAGAACAGAGAGGATGGTCCAAGATGTGGAAATCCTGACCTCTGGGGAAAGGAAAAAGGTTGTTAGCCTTGAGAAGAAAAGGACAAACACTTGCAAACACCTTTCAGAGAAGGGTTAGGCAGCTCAAAGAGAGTCCTGAGCAGTTTGTACAAAGACTAATTAATACTGTTATCAGTTGGGGAACAGATAGGTTAGGTCCAAGCCCTGCACTTGCTGACGTCTCATCCATCCCAAACATTTGCATTGCGAGACTGAAATTTGATGCTGAAGATAGTGCAGATGCTGTGCAAGAACACATGGTGCACCTCCAGGCTTCAGGTTTCATCCCACAGAGCTGACTGTCTGGCTTGTAGCTTGAAACCCTTCAGGGCAGAAAGAAGTAACAAACTCATGTGCCAAAGTTATCCTGCTGGAAAACTGCAGGTCACTGCAGTTAGGGGCATATTAAAACTCTGAATACATACAGCTGGTGTTCATGATGGATCCAGTTCTGTGCAAAAAGCATGCAAATTCTCACCACAAAGGTAACTTCTCACATATCAGAAGTACATTACTTTCAAATCTGGTCATCAAAAGGAAGCCCTAGTTCATGTCATAGATATGGAGATTACTGCTGAATCGTTGCATCCACAGGTGCAGAGAAATCCATTGCCTTTGCTGGAAAATCCAAGTTTGAAAGAATCCTGAGGTCTCAAATCAGCAAGAAAATGTCCTTGTTATTCTTTGCCAGCCTTGAGTGAGTTTGGGTGGGAGTTTGACCCTGTATTCTAGATCAAATAAGCCAGTTTCTCTTCAGCAAAGTTCCTAACAAAGCCGGCCAGATGCCAGCAGAAGAAAATCGGTATTGTCCCCCTGAATTTCTTAAAGAACCTCTCCTTTAGATCACCAGCTGATTCCCCCCCTTGTTTATTGACACCCACTCAGCCCAAGCCCAAGGGGTGGGGAAAGGTTTCTCGGCGCTTTGGCTGTTCCTGCAGACATCCTGGCACTTGTTTGATCGGGGGCGGAACAGGACGCAGACCTTTCCTGCCGGGTGCTATTCAGCTCGCAGAACAATGCCTGGCAGCTCCCGAGTCATTTAAACCGCGCTGAAAACAGCCCAGCCTGGGGATGAATCATGACCCATCCGTGTTTGCTTCCGCCTTTCCACTCAGAGGCCTGAAATCAGCACGGCCTCTACCGGCAGGCAAGCGGCTCCCTGGAGAATGAGCAATAAACAACATTTTAAAGGGATTTTCTTTCACAGGGGCTTTGCCAATAAAAAGGCAACTCTAGAAAGTGTGCATCTGGGGCAGAGGGATGTGCAGCCTGATGGAAGACTTGCTGTAACATTCATCAAAGAAACCCCAGATACAGAAATACTACACAGGAACAGAGATGATCCTGGATTTTTCCTGGCTGTGAGTTCTTCTGACAGCACCCACCATGTTCTACTGCAGCGTTACTTGAAGCAGCCCTGGAAAAGATATTCCCACTGTGTTTCTCTAGGGGGAAAAATGTAAATTTTTCCTGGCTCCACTGGGTGCAGCAGAATAAAGCCAGTTCCCAGCCACTGGGAATCTGGCCCATGACACTGGGATGGCAGGCCTGGAGCAGGCTGCAGGGCCAAGGAGTGTGGTCAGGACCAAAGCACTAAGCCAGGGACTTGGGATGCCTGTGCTGTTCCCCTCATCCTGCTGCCAAACTGATAAGCAAATCCAAGATGTCTCTTTGGTCCTTCCTGGCCTAAAGCTGGGAATAATATTGTCCATAAAGCGCTTTATCAGACACTTGACCTCTAGAAAATCTCAGCATTAGCTGATAATGCTGAGATTAAATAATCTCCAGGAGCAGATGACATGGACAAAACCCAGGATCAGCCAATGGACAGCAACAAGGAGAAAGGTTTGTATTTCTGCATGACATGGGAACTTGTCAGGATACGTCCACTCCAGCCACTAAGGAAGGGTCTGGCCAGGTACAAACCCCGGAGCAGCCTGCTTTAAAGCCTGGCTTGGGGATCTTCCCAGAAAGCTGCCCCGAGGGCAGGGCACGGCCGGCATCCCACAGGGATCACCCTTAGGGGAGGTTTTGCCGGCACCTCATCCTGCACCTGTGCCTGGAGGACACCGGGATCCCTTGGCCGTGCCGCGGGCAGTCGCGGCTCGCGCAGGGCCCGTTCCAGTCGGTTTGCAGCGCGGTGACGGTGCCGGGGCACAGCTCCGCCTCGGGCAGGTCAATACGGGGGTACAAGGGAACACCCTGTTGTTGACACAATCTCCTCAAGGGCGTCCCNCGCATTCCCTTTGGAATCCCGGTACCCCCAGGTGAGGCGCCTCCTCGGCCTCTTTGCCTTTACTTCTTGTCTTTTTGGTTAATTGCCGGTTTTTTTCCAGCGGCGGGCAGAAAGCGGGCAAGGAGAGGAGCAGAAAATAGCAACCCTCAGATCCCGCAGGCCTGAGGGGCGAGAGCGGTGTGGGTTTTTTTCCCCAAAACAGCCCCAGAAATGCTCCCCAGCCAAAGCGGAGCTGGCGGGAGACGGAATTCCATCAGCATCCGCTGCTCTCGGTGCATTCTATCAGGCAAGCGATACCCGCGGGCCGTGGGAGCCGCTCCTGGCATAGAGCCCTCCTTGTCCGCCGGCCTTTGTGCGGCGCCCTGGCCGGCAGCTCCCTTCTGACGGCGTGAAAAAGCTCAGGGATCGCTTTTCAGGAGAGATCCCTGCGGAGCTTCCCCTGGAAATGAATGAAGTAGCCCCACTGTCTTCCTCTGTTGTCTAAAAACGAGGCCACGGGTATCATTTCTGTGAGACAATTGAGGGCTTGGGTGTTTGGGCTGTTTTCCTGTGCTTTTGAGGCCAGTGGAAAGTTTCCACCGTGCTGATAGCTGTGGTCGTACATCCCTCCTCAGTCCTGCCCGAGGATTTGGGATTGCTTCTTCCTGTCGCCAGGGATAATCTGGATGCGTCGCTGCCACGGGCAACCTGACCTCTGAATTTTTTTGGGCTTGTTGGAAAATGGTGAGAAAGCTCGTTTTCTAGACGCTCGTGTAGCTGGGAGTCGTACTTAGTGGCAGTCAGTAGTGTTCTCAGTTCGTTGTTAAATACGACTTTTTGCCCGATTGTTCTGTGTGTGGGGTGTGTGCGACATCCCGGGCTCGTTTGTGTCCGGGTGTGGTTTGGTCTCCAGCTCCCTCTGAAGTTAATTGAAATCAGCTGCCTGAATTAGAGACTTTGGAAAACGCGGTGAGCTCTCTGGTGTCCCTTTAAATACCCTTACAAATCCTGCAGTAAGCAGATTTACTCTCACTCCTGTGTATTGGCAGGTTTCCTGGTTTCTCTTTAGCATCCAATTAGCTTCTGGAGATTTAATGAACCTGTGAACCAGCGCTTGCTCTTTTTTTAAAGACCAATGGCATCGTAGAAATGTAAATCACTGCACGCTGCCTCCATAAGATAACAAATGATCTTAAGTTCAGAATATTTGCCCTCCTCCACACAGTCAGGAAAATAACAGATGAGGCGTGACCTGTAAGTTTTATTTTATGTTGCTTACCGCATGTTTTTCAGATTTAAGGTCAAACTTGGATGTTTTTTACAGTTGTTTTTACTGGGCTGACACCGGACCCAAACCACCAAATCTGGTGGAGGTAACGATGTTCAAATCCCTTTGAATTTAACGTGCCATCTTAAAAATAAAGCTGTCCTGAGGTCGACTTTTGGTTACAGCACATTCACTTTTAAACTTTAGAGGCTGCTTTGATGCCTTGTTAAGCTTTTCTTCCTTTTATATCTATTTTTAAGTCACGTAACGAGGGTACATTTATCGATTACACTTTTTACAACAACCACACCTCTGTGTGGAAACACAACCTTTCCGAGGGCAGAAGAGAGCAGTGCAACCCATTTCAGAGAACGTGATGTGCCTAGGGTTGGCTTTGGTGGCAATTTTAGGAGTGGATTGGGGGTCCAGCTGTGGGCCCGGGCTGTGCTCGTCCCCTCGGGATCAGCTGCCGGCTCTGGGGAGGGGACAGGGGGCTGCGGGGGCTGCCGCAGGTTGTGCCCGCGCTGGGGATTTGGTCTCCCCTGGAGACCCGGCGCGTCCTCTCGCCGCTCTTTGTTCCCGTGCCCGTGGGAAAACCCCGCTTGTCGGAGGGAGGGGTGGATCATAAAACGAGACTGTGACAAAAGAGCCGGCGCAGGGAGTGAGTGTCATCTTGTTTCCCACTTCCAAGTATTGTTTGGGAATTCTTTCTTGCCTCTTTTTTTTTTTTTTAATTTAAATTTCCTTTTAGTTGTGTTTGCTGTTGATGCTCCCTTGGCTGGTCTCTTTGCTGGCACCAGCTGAGGGAGTACCAGCAAAACCACTCTGCTGCCGTTTCCCTGCTGCCAGCACCCTGGTTTGGGCTGCAGTTGCTGGAGGAGACTGTGTTGGGTCTCCTTCATTTGGCTCACGGGTTATCCTGCAGCAGCTCCTCACTCAAGCCCAGTCAGTGCAAGTATTTCCATTAATTAATTTCCCAAAGAGTTAATTTCATGAATTGAGGTAGAAGCTGCAGAGCTGAGCTCCAGGTTTGAGTTTTACAGCCTCCTACCTCCCCCTCTAACTTTTTATAGCTGCTTTTTTGCTTCTGGGTGGCTTCTGCTTCAAGGTTTTGCGTTTGTATCTTTAAAAAATGCTCAGCTTTCCACCCCAACAGCCCTCAGGGCTCAGCCACACCAGGAGGTGCTTCAGGTCCTAGTTAATGATGTCTCATTTGGGCCCAGTGACCTCATGGTGCACACAGTGTTGGGGACACTGGCCGTCAGTGCAGGACTCTGGTGTCTGGTATAAAGCCCAGGTTTGTTCTTGGCGTGGCCAGGGCTGGAATGAGATTTTTCCCTGTGTGTCACATCCTCGGAAGCAGAAAATGCTGCTGAGATGTGAGGGTTTGCTCTTTCTGCTGTCCCACCTGGCATACCAGGTGAATTTTGGGGTCTCACCCCCATGGTGCTTCAGCTCCTTGTTATTGGGCAAACCCAGTTTCTTGGCATGGAGACGGGGGGGACACTGAGATGCCATTGCTGTGTGTTCCAGAGAGCCCGAGGCTCAGCATCGTCCTGCGGAAGGAGCTCTGTCCCAATGGCCGTGGATGTGGGGAAATCGCCTTCTGAGGAGTCACTGAGCGGGAAGGCCGAGGGCGATGGGAGGTGGGACAGCGCCGACACGGAGATGGACTTCCCGGAGCTGGCAGGGAGCCTGCACCAGCTTTTAGGGACAGAGGAAGCCAAGCCCAGCCTGCAAGGGACAGAGGGTGTGACAGTGAGCAGACAAAGTCACACGGCCACTGGTGTTACCCAGGGAGGTTCCAGCTGCCACCCAGAAGTGTCTTCAGCATCTACACCCAGGTTTCCCAGAGCAAGAGCAAACTCCTCAGGGAAAGGGTTGTTAGTGGATAGAGCTGCTGATGGTGACCCTGTGCCTTGTCGAGTTGGCCACCGGTTCCTCTCCTCAAAAGAGCAGCAGGTGAGAGGGTTTGTATCTGCAGGTGTTGCTGCACCACCAGGAAGTCCCAGGAGAGGTGGGAACTTGTTTGTCAGGGCTGTCCCAGCAAGGGCTTTCCATCTCTCCCGGCCAGAGTGTGCCCACCCCTGCCCAGGCTAAGATGTGTGGCGGGGAAGGGCTTGGGCTCCAACACCCAAGCTGTTGCTTCCGTTCCATGTTGCCAGTGCAGAGCTGGGAATTTGCTCAGGACAGTGCTCTTTAGATAAGCCTCTTGCTGCCAAATGACTCGTGCAGCTTCCCAAGCCCTTGAGATGCCTTTCCTTAAAAACAAGCCCTGCTCTGAGCAGCTGCAGGCCATCCCACAGATGGAACAGAGTTCCACTTCCAGCCTCAGCTCATGGCAGGTCCAGGGTTGGGCTTTTATCTCCATATCCTGGCACAAAGGACCCTTTTGTCTGGATGCTGTGCTTCATGTCATGCACGTCTCTCTCTCCCTTTCCTTTTCCATCCCGTCCTTGAGCAGGTGAAGGCATCGGGCGCTTGGGACCCGGTGTCCAGCCCTCCCAGCCGGCGCAGCTCTGCCGAGGAGAACATCCTTGCTGGCAGCCACCACAATGCCCATGGTGCCCGTCGGAGACAAAGTCTGGGAGCTCAGTCCCCGTGTCCTTCCACCCCAGAGCTCCTGCGGCCCCAAACCCCGCCCAGCCCTGAGAGCGCCCTGCGGAGCCGCTCCGTGCTGAGCCTCTCCGCTCTGTCCTCAGAAGGAAACGGCCCCTCCGAGGAGCCATCCGGGAGCTTCCCAGCCAGCACGGATGTCCCTTGTGCGGCCACCACGGCTGCCCAGGACCTGAGCTGCCGATGGGGAGTGGAAGGCAGGGCGCTGCAGAGGCGGGAGCCCCCGGGCGCTCTGCTCGATTACCGCAGCACCGTGGGGCGCATCCGGGAGATCTCCTCCTACCAAGCCGATTACTGGGCCTGTGCCATTCCGGATTCACTGCCCCCATCTCCGGACCGCAGCTCGCCCCACTGGAACCCCAACAAGGAGTACGAGGACTTGCTGGACTATGCTTACCCGCTGAAGCCGAGGTACAGGCTGGGAAGGATACCAGAGCCTTTCCTCCATGACTCAGGAATAGGTCTGGATAGCTTTTCTACTTCTCCTGAGGGTGTGTCCAGGTCCACCAGCATGTACGGCCGAGCTGGGCAGGCTCGGGGAAGCAGGGAAAATGGACTTTGGGAGTTTGTGGCTTCTGCAGAGAGGTTCTCCACCCCAAGGCCTGGAAAAAGAGGCTGCTCAGGAGCTGGCTCATACTTTGAACCTTCACCTATTGCCAAAGCATCATTTGCAAGGAGTGCTTCCTCTCACCTTTCCAGAGGTTTTGCTAAGGATGTAAGTGTGGAATCATCTGGGCCAAGCTCACCTGGGCGCCCTGCTGCCAATGGGAGAAGCTGGGGTACCGGAGGAAGCCCCTGCCCAAACTACACAGGGCAGGTGAAAAGCACCAGTAGGTTTTTACCCACCACAGGAATGCTCCCCCTGAGGAAAGAGTGGGAGAGTGATGAAGAATTTCTTTCCCTGCCTCCAAGACTGAAGGAGCTGGAAAGGCTGGCTCAGTTTTTGTCCAATCTTTCCTTAACTATAAGGATGCCTGGCCATGACCACCATAACCTTCCACATCACAGCACCAGCAAGCAGCCCCTTTCATCCACGTTGCCTCCTTTTGAAGAAGTGAGAGGTGGGGATGACAGAGGGAATATTGAGGGTTATGCTGGGCTGTGGCAACACCGCAGCTCCCAAAAGCCCAGCTGGGAAAACACAGAATTGTATGGCTGGATCCACAGGGATCCTCCCCGCGGGCTTCATCTACCAGCTGGTCTCAGGGACACATTGGATGGGATGTGCCTAAATGAACCACGGGTCAAGGGGCATCCAAAGAAGAGCCAGCAGAGCGAGTCCCTTATCCAGTGTGTTAAGGTAGGCTGAGACCAGAAATAAAGTTTATTCTGGGAAGATCTCACATAAAATGTGCCTGTCTTTATGGCATGATTAATTAAAGCTTCCTGTTCTGCATGATGTGTCCTGCCTGGCAGCTGGTGGTAATTTATGCAGGGGGGCTCACCAGAGCAGATAATTCCTTCTGATGGAGCAAGAGCCCATCTTGCTTTCCCTGGGGCTCAGTGTCACAGGCCAGGCTGGGTGGAGATGTGGCACTCAGCTGGGTCCCCCAGCCCACCTGTCCTGCAGCACTGTTGCACTGGGCGGGAGGCAGGAGCTGCAGCAGCTCTGAAGGGTTTCCTGGTTATTTTGTGGATTATTAAATTCATCCCAGCTCTCACCCTCCTCTCCATCTTCTTCCCGCCCCAGTGCTGGGATGAATTTGGAAACGATGCTAGGCTGTTTGCACAGGAGTGTTATCATGCACATAGCTGCAAACTCATCCCCTCCTCTGGTATGGAAATAACTGTGTTGATTTAAAAGCGTCTTCTCTGTATTTGTCATGCCAAATTGCAATGCCAAGGAAAAGCACTGCTTTATGGCAAACTCCTGAGGAGCAGGAATAGGTCTTGAGCCTGATTTTGGTGCCAGCAGAGGCCCCTGGGATTCATGCAGCATCTTACAAAAATAATCCCTTACCGAGACACTTTAAAAATAAATGAAAGCACTTAATTGAACGAGACAATCCCTTGGGGAAAGCAGCTGCAAATTAACTGTATGGCTCTGGTGAAGAGGATGAGGAGATATCTCTTGGGCTGGGAGGCGGTGGAGGCCAACCTCTCCTTCAGCCTGGGTGCTACCAGCCTCCAGCACCTCTCCGTGCAGACATTTCATGGTGGCCCTCAATTCTTGCCACACAGTGAGTGCTGGAACTGTTCAGGAGTTTTAATTAATTTTTGCCTTTTTCCCGTTGAAAAAGGTTGGTTTCCCAAGCTTAGGGATGTTTGTGTGCTGGGGTCAGAGAGGAGCAGGGAACAGGCGCTTTCCGAAGCACCACTGGCTCACCTTTTCATGTCCCTGCACTGTCTCTGTTGCAGAAATCGATCAGTGACCCCTTTTTTATGCTTTGTTGAGCAGATGTTTTGCTGCCAGCTGGAAGAGCTGATCCGTTGGCTGTACACCGTGGTGGATGTCACCGGCAGCTGGGTGCCACCCTCGCCGGATGCCGAGAGCGTGTTGGCATCGCTGCGCCGCTACCTGGTGGGTGTCACCCTTGCTCTGCTTCCTCCCCTCCCCTGTGCTGCAGGCAGCAAGCAGTGGGAAGCCAGGCATCTCTGGAATGGTCCAGGGTGCACTGGGTTTGCCAAGCCAAATTTGGGAGCTTCTTGGAGGAACCTGCTTGGAGGAAACTGCTCCCTGGGCAACCTGCCACAGGTGTGTGTTTCAAAAACCCTTCTAAGAAACACTGCTCTTCTCCTTGCCATGCCAGGAGTTCAGGAAGGATGTGGCCGACCACAGGAGCCTGACTGAGAGCGTGCTGGAGAGGGGAGAAGCTCTCCTGGACTGCATGGCATCGAATTCACCAGGTGAGGAGGAGCACTTGTGTGGGGCTGCTCATGGACACAGGTGATGCTGGCCAAGGCATCCCCAAAATCCCTGGCCCAGCCTGGCCAGCACCACAGCACACGCAGAGTGGTTGCTCTGGTGATTTAGAAGAAGGGATTTCTAAGGGGTGGGCTGTAGCTGCAGTCACTAAAGGGGCTTTAGAGGTCAAGTGCTGCATTATGGATGGGCTTTCTTGCACAGTTCCCAAGGTTTTCTTCAAGCCCCCCCTATTTCTGCATCTCCATGATGAGCCTGGAGCCTCCTGGGTCAGTCCCCACCCCCTGCAAATGCTGCATCACAATGGAGATGGGATGAACAGCACATTATTGATTTTTAACACTTGATTTCCTTCCAAAGTCTGCCTGGATGAGCAGAACTCTCAGCTCTGACAGACACTGAATTATTACATTCCTGTCACCTCCATTCAGCCGTTTTTGCTTTCCAGCTCTGAAAGACACGCTGGCTCTGATTGCCAAGCAGTCGGAGGAGCTCGAGAGCCACGCAGAGCACCTGTACAAGTCCATCCTGGCTGCTGTGGGCCCCGTGCGGGGCAAGGACACGGGGCAGGACAAGGGGGGTGCAGCACACGGCTGCTCCTTGGGTAAGCAGGGGCAAACCAGCCTTGCTGCAGCGGGCAAAGAGGGAAGGAAGCACAGGAAGAGAAACACTCGGATTAGCAAACACCAAACATCAGGCTCCCTTGTTATTTCTTTGATTCTGTTTGGAAAGCCTGAGCAGGCAGCAGGGAGACTCAAAATAGATGCCCTGTCGTGTTTAACCATGTCAGGGAAAGAGCAGTGTGGGTGAACCAGCTGATGAAACCCAAGAGCACGAGGGGAGCGATGGCAGCTCTGCAGGGACTGGGCAGGCAGGTCCCTGTCACTCAGGGCTGGGCGATGGCAGCAGTCCAGCACAGACACCTGCTCTCCCCAGATCCCTTGCACACCACAGGGGAGATGAGGAAGGGATTAGTTTTGGTTTTGTATTTTCTCAGAAACATTCTGGTTGCTGTATAATGGTGGGAAAGGGAAGCAAGTGATTTCAGAAAACTTGTTTGCTTATTTCTTGACCATCTCCCTTCAAAGAAAACTAGAGGCAAGCATTTCAGGGGTACCAGCCTCTTAGAAGAGAAAAACAGTGTCTTAAGTAGTGTTTGGTTTGTTGTGGTTTTTGAATTGCTGCCTCTACCCAGCTGTACCCTATGCACTGGTAAGATGGGGGAGTAGAGCATGGGGGTTTCTTTCTTTGTCAGACTGCAGGCAAAGCACAGCACCAAACACCTCATTTTATTTCAGGTGCTGCCTCTGTCAGACCTAGGCTGCGTTAGCCCATCTCAGGAGGGCTGAGAAGAATTGCAGCAAGCACCAAACCACCTCCATCACCTCTCCAAAGATGCCAAAATCTGTGTCCAGTTGCCCACGGGGCCGATTTCAGAAAGGTGCCCCGTACAGCAGGTGTGCTGGGATGTCCAGAGTCGTGTAAGGAATGTACAGCTGGCCTTTTCTGGTTTGTTTTTTTAACATAGCTTCCCTTTTTTTATTGAAGTGGGCTGTTCTGTGTTAGCAAAACATCAGGAACAGTTTTTTAACTCAGCAATCCATAGTGTGCCGTGCGCTCGCTAAGTAAAGCCGTGTGATTTTAATAGCCCTGTTCTCATGGTTTGTTTATGCTCGTCAAAAATAGGTGCAAGAAGCCAAAAAATAGCAACTCCTTCTGGTTCTTGGGGGCAAACTGAAGGCCTGTTTATAATTACCACTCCCTGCTGAAGCAGAGCCTACTTAACTTTCAGTTTTGTTATTCATAAACACAAAAAGCCGTAATACTGAATCCAAATAAAATAATCGACAAGGCGAGTTCAGGCAGGGAGGAGCCAGGTTCTGTGTAACCTGCTGGTACCTGTGTTAGTGCTGTGCTGGTTTCTTGGGGTGAAGTTGTGCCTTCCCCCCTTCCAGCTACTGCAGTTAAATCACTGCTGAGAACATTCAT
Source organism: Ploceus nigricollis (assembly GCA_013399945.1). NCBI lineage: Eukaryota > Metazoa > Chordata > Aves > Passeriformes > Ploceidae > Ploceus > Ploceus nigricollis. The sequence continues at coordinate 19,191 of VXBC01002562.1, read as the reverse complement.
CAAGGGTTTCCAAACCCCTTCTCCAACAGAAAAAGGGCAGCTCTGAAGCAGCAAAATAAGGTAAGTGGCCAAAAAGAGTTACAGAATGTTGGTACTTGGCTTTAATTAACCTTTAACCTGAATGGTGATGATGTATTCTGCACAAGAACACGATGATTTCCTCTCATTCTTGTGAACAGAACACTGAGAAGTTTCTGTTCTGCACAAATAGAAGGTGAAAGCAAAGTTAACAGTTACAGCAAATAATTCATTGAGATTCGTGGGGGGGGTTTGATATTCTCCTATCTTCTACATCCTTGGCTTGAAGGGCAAATTTTTTTGGCCCACTGTGGCAAAAGTATTCAATATTTCAGCTCACAGCTAAGAAACTACGGTGCCTTTCCCCAGGACTTTTAGGCCTGCTCTACCCTTGTCACAACAGCTCAGCCTGACAAGCCCAGGCTTCAGCATGGAACAGCACCAGCCCAGTGACCCATTGGTGACTGAGGGGGAAACAAAGAACCACCAAACACCTGGTGTAGCCCAACTGGTTTTGCAATGCTTTTATTACTGTATATATTAACATTGGTTTGGATAGTATGTAGCAGGCATCTCGACATTGAAGTTCATTTGTGCACTCTCTGCAGGGAAGATGTTTTACCCTCAACACACCTCCTTCTGCTCCACTTCCTGATCTCAGCAGCACTCACTGCTCCTCCTGAGGAGCAGCAGGTCACATTTATAATGAATTATACCAACAAGCACATCTCTACTAGAAAGCACATCACTTTATTGTGAAGGTCTCAAGTGGAAGAGTTCAACTTAACCATGACAATACTTTATGTATTACAATTGCCTGTTGATTTATGCAACTATGTTGAAGAAAGCTGTTAGCCAAAGTCACCCCCCCCAAAAAAAAAAAATCAGAGGATATTTGCAACAGTTTTAGTTTATACCTCACAACATACCTAGGCTATATTTTTACTATCACAGGGTGTATTTACTACTAGGGGAATGTTACATGGTCTTTCAAACATGAGACTATTTACAGAATAGGCTGAACATTTGAGTTTAGATAAAGCTGAACAATTTTACATGTATAGGAAGTGTTATAGGCTAGCTTTCCTGTGGCTTTTAGCTAGACATCAGGCACTAATGATTTGATTAGCTCTGTACAAAGAATCACACACCATCCAAAACCTCTTGGCTGCTGGTTAGTTCCAAATTGTTTGAGAAAGCGCCTACTTTGAGCAACAGTTTGGTGGGGGCCTTGCTATCCCCATGTCACCCTCCTGGTGCCTCGCTGCAGAAGGGAAGAGAAGCTAAGCTGTTGCACTAAGTCCAAAGATACTGATTAAAAGAGGATGGAATTAACAGTATATAGAAAAGACATAATATACTGGTAGAAAGTTATACCTCCTCAAGGTTTCGCTGAAATCGTTCGTGTCGGGGAAATACTGTTCTCTCCCCTGCTATGCAAAGCTGATGGGAATTCCCTACATAGAGTCCTTGAGAAATAAATTAAGTTCCAAGACTAAGTTAGGGAACTGTTGTACATTCAGAGTGCATTATGCCTCATGAACCTTGGCTGGGTGTTTCTGGTACAGCACTCGTGCCTTAAGCACCATGACAGCTCAGGCTTTGGGGCCACAGTCACTGGGTGAGTTGCAGGGAAGGTCTGAGAGCCATGGCTGCACACACAGATATGTTGTTTTGTGCACAATGCAAGCCTGATTTCCCCCTTAGCCATACAAATTAAGACAATATTTATCACCATACAGTTTGATATTACTTCCAATAAGTACAATATTTATTAAACATTTCTTCAGTTTTGTTACATATTGTGCAACAAATTACAATATTCTGCAGCCACAAATTATATGCAGAGTATGAAGAAACTATTAATCAGATAGTGTGATCTCTCCATTTATAATTCTACAAGAAGGAACTAGCAAATCAGATCTTACATATATCTTACTAAATTTTATGCATGGAAAGTGACAGACACTGTTGTGCTGTTTGATACAAAATGGCTAAACTTCATCTTCAGAAGACTAAACCTGACATCTAAACATGCCAATAGAAACATCAAAACAAAAATACATCCTAACCAACCACAGGAAACAGTCTGGTATCAGGAAAAGCAACAAGGATTACACGTTTATAAACCAGCACACAAAGGTTTAAAACAGTTCTGAAAATGAAGTTAGCTGTCTTGAGTCAAGGGAATAAAAAAAGTCAGTATTGACCATTTACAATCTCTGACCTTTGTGGAGACGGTAAGAATCTGTTGTAGTGCAGCTACATACAGTACAATTCAGGCAAATTTTTTTTTTCACTTGGGTTCAGATTGCAAATTCATTGTTGTGAGACAAAAGGGGGGGAGGCAAGTTTTAGCAGCAACCTCCACTAGACTGCTTGACCGGAGTGCTCTGAATTTTAACATTGGACTTCTCTGCACCACCAGCTGTCGCTCCCGGACCCATTCGTTTTTTAATCTCGGCAGCCATGGTCATGAAAGACTGTTCTACATTTGTGGCATTCTTTGCACTGGTTTCCAAAAATGGAATTCCAAGAGAATCTGCAAATTCCTGCAAATCGAGAAACAGTGAACAGTAAGCTCATACACAGGTTCATACCTCACCTCATTTCCTGGAGCACCACTGGATAACCCGCAAGTTCCTGGATCCCACCCCACACCCCATCTCCAGTCTGAGGATGAGCTGCAGGGCAGGGGGTCATTAAACTGCCCCCGTTTGTGGTACCAGGACAGCTCCCTGCACTGGAACCTCTGTGCATGACAAACCAGAGCAGGGGCTCAGCCAAGCAAACACATGAGCCCTGACATACCTTTGCTGTTGTATAGTCTACTACTTTCTTTGTGGTCAGATCACACTTGTTCCCCACCAACAACTTGTTGACGTTTTCACTGGCATAACGGTCTATCTCCTGCAGCCACTGCTTGACATTATTGAAAGACTCCTACAAGATAAGAGAACTGTAAGCAAGGCCCTTGATGAAGAGAGAAGTTCAGCACTATCCCTTTGGTCATGACCAGGAAAATATATGAAGCACTGCACTTACCCATGTGGTTCACAACCATGGGAGAGGACTCTCTAATGCTGCCCAACTCCCCTGATGGCCTCGGGACAGGCCGGTGACAACAGGGGCCACAACCTCCTGTTCCCAGCCCTACACAATCAGCCCTTCCCGCACTCTTCCCAATATTATTTTCCCCTGCTTCGTATATTGAATATTCTACATCTGCTACCATCTGGGGCTCTTCTTCCTCCTCTTGTAGCAGAGATAAGGAGACATGGCGCACAGTTGAAACCAGAGGCATCCCACACATATACTAAGCATCAGGTGTTAGATGCAAGCCACCTTGTTGTAGATATGCTGGAACAACCTCTGACTCCAGAAGTGCTGGACTGATACTCCAGTTAGTGACTGAACACAAGTGTTCTTCTTCTATTAATTCAGGAAACCCTATACTTCCCAAGTGCCCTTCAAACAACTGCACCAGTTCTTCAGAGATCCTTTCAGAGAAAACACTGGCTCAGTTGTATCTTGCACACAGGCTGACAAATTTCTGTTCCAAATGCCGGTCTTTACTGCAGACCACAGTTCAAGTACATTCAGGAATCTTTCAACAACTTCCATCAGTAACTCAGATTTCCTGCTACCAATGGCGGGTGAGATGAATTCACACAGAACAATCAGTCCTGCTCACCAAGTTTTAGGTTAAGCCTAAGATACAATTGCTTAGGAGCCACAAATCCCATTGCTGTCTTTATTTCTGTGTTTTATTTCTGCCAAGCCAGAGGCAAACACATACATTTAGCTTGATAAGCCTTAACACAGCCTGTAGAACTGTCTGTCACTGTCTCCTTAAGATGTGCCCAGCTGTTAAATTCCCAATTTACTCATCAGCCTGGAGAAACTCTGCAGGCACAGGTTTAACACGTACCTGATCTGTAACATCATACACAACTATGATGCCATGAGCTCCTCTATAGTAACTGGAAGTGATAGTCCGAAACCGCTCCTGTCCCGCCGTGTCCCACTGCAAGACAAGTGACAGGGTCAGCTCCTGCAGCCTGGCTGAGCCAGTGCTCTACATCAGCTTCCAGAAACACAGCTCAGCAGAGCAGCCATCCAACTACCACCACATCCACGCCACAGCTACAGCAGTGGCTCTGAAGCTGGATGCATCAAACAGGATTCGAGGAGATCACAAATTTTAACTGAGAATTACACTTTGTATGTACTTTTCTAAAGTGCTCATTTGTTTGGTTTCAACCAAGTGTAGTCAATAGATCTCTCTGGGGGAAACATTAAGCAGTTTTGACCCATGAAGAAGCCATGGTTCAGTGGTCAGGAGAGGAAACACAAGCCAGGACTTGAAAACCTGCTAGGAATAAGGTCAGAGAGCTGCAGGTCTCTAACATGACCGCTCCCTTCAACTTCCTTGGCACACAGGCTTCAGCAAAGGTATTCAAAGGCAACAACTCAAAGCAAACTTGGTTCCCTTCTCCTGCTGGGAGAGTTGAAAAGACATAAGGTGCTTGACCTCTTCTCCCACCCAGCATGGGAGCAGGACTCACCCAAACATTTCTCTCCCTGGAGCTGTGTCAAGAACAGGGCTGGCTGTGTATTAAAAACAGACTTCACAGACAGATTTCAGCAGTGACAGCATTCCTAGTGGGCTGCTCTGTATCATGACAGTTACATTAGAGTCTGGAAGCTCAGGCTTCTGGCTGTAAGCTGGACTCTGCTCCACAACACTGAATCCCTGAGTCATTGCCTTCAAGTCCTGAGAGCCTCTGCTTGAGCTGGAAGCAGTGGCTGACAAGGATTGTCTGACCTTGCACAGATATTAGATTTCATCACACCAGTCACCCTTCTAGAGTGCTTCAAGATTAAAGAATTGCCAAGTCTCTTCCCCTGTTTATTCCAAGTGAAAGGCCAAAAGCATAACCAGAAAACACCACCCAGTGCTAAGGCAGCCAGGCCAGTTACAAGCCTTTGTGTCAGTTTTTCCATTCAGGTCAACAAAAGCAGTTTCCAGCACTTAAGACAGTGCAGCCTGGTAGTAACAGCCGCTGTGGAATTCAGGCATCTTGGACAACCGTGTGGTATTCCTGCACTTAACACAAATCCTGGCAAAATACTGCAGAACTACACCAGTTTTGATATTAGAGCACTCCAGCACAGAATCTCCTCTTCCAGGCAAACAGCCTTGATAATAAACACCCTTCTTTAAAGGACAGGTAAGTCTTGCAAGAACTGCCTTGCCTCTTGTAACAGGGAAAATACCCCTTGTGTCTGAAAGGATTTTACAGTACAAAGATGACCACCAATAGCTATGGATATAACTCATGCTCCAACAGACTGAAGCACACAGGAGTTGAGAAATACTACTTACTATCTGAAGCTTGATTGTTTTCCCATCTAGTTCTATAGTTCTGATTTTGAAGTCCACACCAATCGTGCTGATGTAACTTTCTGTGTACGTGTCATCCTAGGAGAAAGAGTGAACATAAATCAAGCCAGCTGCACCTCTTCTGCAGTCACCTACTTCATTATGCACCAGTCAGACAAAGGTACTTAATTTCCTTGTAAATCCAGCCTGATCTCTCATGGCAAAGTCCAGGAGGTGGCCAAGCATTTCCACCAACTATTTACTTTTCAAAAATTGTGCAGCTTTTAAAAGCGCCAACCAGACCTGTGTTTCAAAAACCAGTCAAAAAAAGCCTCTTTTCTGGAAATCCTGTAGTGTCAAGTCCTTGTGAGCTGCAGTGTAAAAAACAGTCTTTGCTCATCTTGGCAGACTGAAGAGTTACTTAGAATAACCACTAAAGTTATTGAAACACATGACATTTTTATTTTCCTTTGATGGTTTTTCATCTGTGTTACACAGCAGCTACCTAGAGCAACTCAGAGGCTCTGTCTCAGTCACACATGAGTGTCAGATCCTCTGCTGCTGCAGCTGGTTGCTAAGGCAGGTTAGAGTTACAGCTGGAGTACTCTGCTCTGCAGCCTGTGTCGATAGAGGGGGAAAGCACTGCCTCAGCAGCTTGCAGGGACCTGACTGCAGTCTCCAACAGGCCTTAAGGCACACAGAAACTGCTGGGTCAGTCTTTGCTACCTTCTAGTGATTGTCAGCTTGTCAGCATGAAGGAAGTTTCTACTCCTAAAGTACCCAAAGGATAGAACTTCACATACAATGTACCAGAAAAGGCTTTATGCAACCAGCAGGTTTCACAAAAAGCAAGGGATTCCTCTGGGCTGTGAATGGAAGACATCTTAGGTAATATATCCAAGTATTAAGCCTTTCAGAATGACATGACATATATTTCCTTAACATTTCAATATTCCAAAGGGTATATTTGAAAAGCCTGAAGAAGTTTACAGCAGCAAGAAAACACAAGTGTGGTATGCTGTGGTAATTCCTTATGTCAGGGTAAAACAGTTTAGTTGTAAAAATGCTTCTCAAAAGGAAAAGGCTACTCAGCTGAACAAACATCAGATAGAGCACAAACTTAAGCTGGCTATCAAAAAAGAAAAGCTGGATTATTCACATAAAGCCAAAATTAATTCAAAAGTATCTGCAAGAGAAGCAGGCTAGACTGCTCTGGGAGTGCTGCTCCAGCTGTGGTGTCACTTCCAACCCGCTGCCTCCATACTGTGAGCAGAGCAGGTGACATCTCCTACTGTTCATCCTGGTACCAACAGCAGCCATAATGGCTTTAACTGAGGCTGTTTGTACACCCAGGTCACCACCTGACATTAATAACACCAGGTACAACAGGCTCGTTCCAGAGGTGCCCAGAGGAGCTGCTCAGGCTGTGAGAAGCCATCATCTTGCAGCAGTGTCACACTCAAGCTCCTAAGTTCATGCCCCATATCCTGCTTCCCTTCCTCTCCTCCCATGGACACGTAAAGCTGCACTTTGGCACAGACAGAGATAAGAAGTTCACTGGACTTCAGCTTTTTCTACTAAGAGCTGTCAAACCCACTTTACATTTTCTTGTTGATAGGAAAACGAGAGCCACAACAGCTCACCAGCAATTTTAACATTCACTAAAGAAAGAAGAAGGACTTATTATTCCTAGAGTATTATTTACATTATTTCTCTTGCTAAACAACTGGTAGGTCTTTTTACTGCAGATATCAAACTTCATCTGGCTGAAATGTTCTTATCAAGTAGTAACTGATCAAGGTCTGTACTCCTCATGCCTAAGGGCACACCCCCAGAATTCCTTCCATCCTCAGCATTCTAACACTCCTGTAATGATGGAAGTTAAATTAAGGTATCTTGTTCTCAAGTAACAGGAAAATTAGAATTAATCTTAGCTGGACATATTATTGATATTACTTCTTTCCAATTTAGTGAAACAATTACATCAGACAGACACAAATTCAGAAGACAGGAGGAGTTTGCAATACTATACTTATTCTTTGGTATTACCAGGCCTGTCAGACATCAGCCCTGCTACCTGAAGGGAAGTTCTTGCTAAGTACCTCTTTTACATAGTTGCCAAGCATGATCACTTACTGCAAACCTAAGTAGAAGGCAAGATTTCCCAACACCGGAGTCTCCAATCAGAAGTAGCTTGAATAAATAGTCACTGCAGAAGGAAAAAAAAATTAGGTCACTTAATGAAAAACAATGTCAAGAATGAAGTTCCTTACAGCCAGTATATTATGACTTTTGAGAAGGGTAAATTAATTCACTGCTAGGGAAATCACCTGCAACTCCAAGCTCCTCTATTCAGTTTAGAAATTCACTATTTACTTGGTCAGGGAAGCGTGAGGTAGATGCTCTGAGCACAGCATTGTTGTGTGCAACTGTGCCTTCCTGGGAAGTTACTCTGAGGATAACAGAGGGACTACCAGCAGGAGTAGCACAGTCCTACCTCAGCCTTTGTGGTCTAGCTGAGGTGAAAACCATGCTTTGCAACTGAGTGCAAGCCCCTTTGTTTGGCTGAGTAACTCAAGTAACACACAGGTGGTGGTAACAGCCTGCTGCCCTCCAGGGCCATTATCTTTGCTTCTCTGGACTCAGAGGTTTGATTCCACTGCCCAGCTTCACCCACACCAGGGAGCTGCCCAATGAAGCCATTTCTTTCCTCAGTTCAAGTCACTCATATTTAAGTTCCAGCAGAATGCAACAGCACAACTGAATACCCACCTTCCACAAGAGACTGAGAGCACACCTGCCTTCCAGGAATTAAAGCAAAGCTCAAGTCATTCCTAGATGAGGAGACATCTCTGGGCGATGTCAGGTGTGCTATTAGTAATTCTCAAGATACACTGGAAGAATTGACAAATCTTGTGCTTAATGCTGAGTTTTCCCAACATTAAAGAACAAGCACAGTGTCACCGACCAGCCTATATTTACACTTCAAAGATTTCACTGTTGGCAAAATATGAGGTTTTGTGTTAGTCCTAAGACTAATGGGGAATTTCATGCTTGAGAATAAGTAACAGAGAAAAATAACAACCCACCACTTACACAAGTTATTTTGCTTTTCAAGTACTACACTAACTCATTCTCAGTTGACAACTCTTTGGTCCTGTAATGGCCCAGGACTAAGTCCAGTTCTCACTTAACCACAACAGTTCAACAGCCATATTTTTATGCCCACTTAAGCAAGGAGAGTAAAGATTAAGGATATGTGGAGTGCCTGAAGTCCACTGTCCCTACCTATTATTCCCTAGACTCGCCACTGCCTCTGGCTGGCAGGAATCCAGCCAGGAAACTGCATCCATCCCCAGCTGATAACAGCCAAGCAGATGGCCAACACAGCTTCTCAGCACTCCTCTGCTCAAGTGCCTCTCACCTGGCTGGGCCCAGGCTGCAGAACACACCCAGCTGGAACCTCCAGTCTCTGCAGCACTTCTGCCAAGCCTAGAGAGGAGTCACAAGTGCTAAATGTGGCAACTAATAACCCAATCCTTAAAAATGAACCTTTCCTAACAGTGTACAGCTAAAACCACTGTAGGCATGAAAAAAAAAAAAAAAAATCAAGGGATACCTAACAGTTTACAGTCACAGAATTCACCACTCCACCTGTCAAGTCATGTACTACCACAAGGCAAGATGGCTTTAGGAGAATGACAATTAACCCAAACTGTTCAGGGGACCCACAACCCACACACCTCAGTAGGTTTGAGTTGGCTGAAGCACTACTACAGACCAGACAACTTCTCACCCCCAATAATAGTTTGGTCCCCAAGAGCAGCAGAAACTCTGTAACCTGGAGACCAAGGTCAAGCAGGAGGGCTCCAGGACCTGCTCCACTGTTACACCTATGCCTTGCCTTCTTTCCCACCACTGTGCACAGGCCTTCACTCAGCTCCTTCTAACTCCTGCAGGAAGTTTGGGTTGCTCAGTTCCCTACAAACACAGAATTTTCAGCAATCCTGAAGTCAAATTATTACTTACAGCTTTTAGCATGTTATAATCCCCTTGAGAATATTAACACAAGAATATTAGCACTGTATTGCCTTCAGTAAAATTAATGGAAAAAAAGTAACTCCTTCCTGGTAGAGGTAAGGCTTCAGTTATGGGTCTGAGATCCACTTAAAAACCTCACTTGCTTCCAAGAGTAATTCAGGTTCCTCCAGGCCCCAAACATGAAAACTTCTCTTCCTCTGTTATTCCTTGTGCTAAAGCAGCTCCCAGCCAAACCTACCCATTAAATCTCTCACTCTTCAGCAGCAAACAAGAACAGTAACAGTGGGTACACAGAACAAATGTTAAGCTAACACAGTAAGACCTGAGAAGCCTTAAACACTGGATTTGATATCTTTGCTATTTAGCTGTCCCTCACTTTGGGCTTCAGTATTTCCAGAATCACAGAGACACAGAGTGGGCTTAAGCCACCTGCCTCAGCCTCACCAGAACCAGGGCCAGCAGCAGGTGCACAGCTGGAAACAGCCTTTACTGAGTTAGCTCTGTCTCTGACCTTAGAAATGGGTGTTGTGGCACAAAAACCTAATTTTGGTGGTAAGGCTTTCATCAGTTTGGGAATAGTATAAGTAAGACTCTAGGAACTTATGGTTTTCATTTTTCAGAACACTCCATATTCCAATATTATAGTGCCTTCCTTTCCAAGTACAGCTTAAAGCTTTAAAAGATACAGCTCCCAAGACCTTTTAAAATACAGCAGGTGCCTATTTAGGGCCATAAGAACCAAATGTGCAGTTTGTTAGATTGTGATGCTTGACACAGCTCTTGGGTACAGCAACAGTTTAAATCAAATAAAATTTTAAAAAGCTATAAAAATTTGCAGAAACCTATTTCTAGACTGAGCCACACCAATAGAACAGTTGGGTAAAGGGGTTCAACTGTAGCAATGCATCCAACAAACCACACAGGTTATTTTGGTATTTACTCCTGAAGAGCCACACAAACATTTCTGAAACCACTGCATTTTGCTCTTTAAACCTGGAAGCTTAAAACTCATCAGCTCCTCTGCTCATAGTCTGAAGGTTTAGGGAGCCTTCATAAAGCTGGCTGAGCTGTGCAGCACAGCCCTCTCCATGCTCCTTGGGAGACAGTGGGAATTCAGGTTAATCATTCAATTATTTCTCTCCATTTACATAAGCCAGTCATACTTGGGTCGTTGAAAAGAGCACACTGGAAGAGCATGTGCAGCAAGGCAGGCGGGCAGGGTGAGCAGGAGCAAGGCTTTCAAATCCTCCCCATAACTTCCTCTTGCCAGAGAGATAAAGACAAAGATGTTAAATGGAACTGCCTCTTGCCAAAAAGGGAAGAAAAAAAAAAAAAGGCACCTCCAAATCAAGGTGAGGCTAGACCAGGCCAAAGCTGTGTGGAACAAGGGACCTGTGGGCCTCTAAGGTACTGCTGTTTATCTCATTTATATAAGGAGGCATGTGGGGATTTTTTAAATGCCAGGAAGGTTTTATGCCAAAACAGAGAAGGCTAGGTAGTCACCTGTCTGCAACAAGGAACTGCTGGAATTGGCTTTAATCACTGATGTCAGCTGCAGGTTTACTGTAAACAGGTACTCACAGCAGCCTCAATCCCCACTCTTTGTTCTACCACCCCAGAAATTCTGAAGAGGTGCATGACTGTCACTCTGATTGTGTAAGTAAACAGAATCCAGAAGACACGATGCCACTTTGCATGGCAGATTGCTGTTTAGAAAGGTTAGAACACAAACACTTTCAGATGATTCCAGCAACCTAGGAGCTGTCACTCAATTGTCATCTACTAACCACCACCACCCAAGACTGAAACCCACCCCACTGGTATTCCCAAACACTTCTGACTAACGCAGAAAGAACCCCCCCAGGATTTGCTCCAAAACCCAGTGAGTTTCCTCATCTGTGCTGGAAGGTATCTAGAACAAGATCCAGGCAGAGCACTGATGTGATCAAGAGTAACTCCTGATCCCACCTGGCTGCTGTGGACCGGGCACCCCACCAGCTCCATGTGTTTATGCTCCATGCAAGCTGCAGAAGGGCAGGAAATGCTGAACCTGACATGATCTAGTCACAACAGAGTCAATATTGACATTCTGCTCGCTCAAACACCGGCAGGGAGGGAGGAACAGAGGGAACACATCCCAGTGCTGGCTGGGCAGGTGTTTCCAGAATTTAGCTTCCAAACACTAATTTTAGTATCACATCCACCCCTCTTCAGCTCCTTCACTCAATCTAAAAACTAACAGTCCACTCAGCTGTCCCAAAGCCCTGAAGCTTTAGGGAAGCTCTCAGAAGCACAACTCCCCTTCAAAGCTCTGCATGAGCAGGACCTAAGCCTGTAGCTTTATCAGGGAAGCTGAAGGAAGTAGGTCTTTAGTTAGAAATTGTAACTAGCTATCCCAGTGACTTCTGATGGAGTTCTGGCATGCCCAGGAGAGAGGATTTGGGGCTGCAGCCTGATCTGAAGCAGTGACAGGGAAGTGAAAATGTGTTACATTACAGGCAAGGCACTTCTGAGAGGACAAATGGATGCATCTCTTACAGGGAACTAGAAGGAGCAATGTCATAATCCCTTAAATCTTATTCCTGTTTTAACAGGGATGCAAGTAGACACATCACACTAACAGGTATTTTCTGTCCATCTCACCACACCCTTCCCATCTCCTCCCCTCATCCTGCCGACACCACCCTCTCAGGAAGTGGCAATTTAACACTTGGAGTTAATCTCCAGCTCCAGCTTTCCTTCTTTGTTTCACTTTCAAGAACTCAGCTGTGTGCACCACCAGGACCCAGCACTCTTCGCTGGGAAGCCTCTCTGCAAACACTGTCCTCAGCACTCAATACTCCATTGCAGGGAACCACCCTCTGCATCAGTCTAGAGGGCAAGAAAGGCAAAAAAAAGAAAAATCTATGGGAAAAGCCCCCTCCGACTCATTTCTCTTAGTGGCCTAACACTCTGCAGGCAGCTTTCCCACGACAAAACTCAGCAAGGTAAATTTGAGTTTAACTCCTGAGAGCCATTAGGCCCAGGGGCACCAGCAGCTTGTTGTTTTTTCATCCACTGCCCACCTCCAGCTACTGTCTTGGTGTTTTCCAAAGCTACACGAGCAAGTTTGTGATGTAATCTTGCCAAGATGTAACTCGAGTTCCTGGCTGTACCTCCTGGGTGTCACCAACTCCCTCACTAGCCGATGACTACTTGTTTGCTCCTCAGGTGATTTTAATGGACTCAGAGGGCTTGCAACCAACCCCAGTGACATGAGTGGAGAGCACAGGAGCCACGGCCACACAAGTCAGGAGCCTCAGCTGAGAGGACAAAATTGTGGGTGTCTTCCAAGAGCAGCAATGTCACA